>CP092868.1:107167806-107262514 GCA_030710605.1 Cordylochernes scorpioides | reverse complement strand
ATCACAATCTTGGCATTCTTTTGAAGCCATGACATTATTTACCCGGTTAGTTCCCCAACGAGAATGATATATAAACCCTCTTAAAACAAGATATCAACTAAATATATAATGGGCCTTAACTGATACGAGACTATATTTCAATTAATTTACACTGATCTGTCAGGCTGAGAGATGAACTGCTAAAGGAACATCTTGAGATCTAATCAACTTTTAAAATGAAACAAAGGAAAACCATTTAATTGAAAAAATGACAATGGAAGTACAAATGGCAGCGGTGACACAATAGACGAATCAATTTAAGAAAAAGGTTATTGTCCAGGCTGGCCCGAACAATGAGCTATTCTAATTAAGGTATCAACTGATTGTTAGCACGTGGTTCGATAATAAAAACCCACAGAGATGCATATGACAATGAGCTCCTTGACGATAAGGATTCATTAAGCAAAAATAAAGAAATGACATTTTATCACGCGTTAGGTTTTGCTGCGAATGATGGTTTCGAATATGAAGTGTAAAAAAACTTGCTTTAATAAAAAAAATGAATGAGCTGACAAAATTTATTGCAGGGTTTGTGAATCCTGCGTAAATTCATTGCTGCTACTACGTCGAAAATATGGAGTTCTGTAAACGCGACCATTTTATTTGAGAATATTAGGATATCTCTTGAAATATCTATATAAACTTATTTTTGTCATTTCAGTTATTTTCGACGTACAGCAACCTGCTGTCTCTGGTGGTTGGGTGTGTATAGTGCTTTGTGGGAATAAAGAACGGTCAGAAACAGGTCACTTATATAACTGGGCACGTATAAACGTACACTTTAGAACATAATTGTTCATACCAAATATTACATATGTTCGCGAATTTTTACCTATAAAGGTTCACTATTGGAGAGAGAGAGAGTCAAATTTTTGAGAATCTGTAGAGATCTGCAGAGGATGTGTAAACACGTTATTCCAATAAGTATAAAGAGATAAATGAAAGAGTTCCACGGTCTGACAGACAGGTTGATTACAGGCTGCCCAGCCCACTGCTCCTCCCCACCCTGCCAGGATCTGCTCACTCCAGTCTGAGATTGGTTGATATTTAGAAGCATTTCAAGATTCCTCGTTGGTTTGTCCTGTATGGCAAGTCTGGACTTCAGGGACCTTCCAGAATCTCTCGTTTTGGTAGTTTGTCCTGTATGGCTACTCTAGTGGCGGTCCTATACTCCTCGTGATAATTCACCGTTTGTTTTTCATGGCAGAAAGAACAGAGAGAGTGGAAACTTTGTTCTATTTAAAAATACCTCGTATTTAGAATGGTTTTATTTTAAATGGCCCCTCTTGTCTTTATTGTTTGCGGTAGAGATTTGTTCGATGCAACTATTTATATGTATTTCTACTGTCCTAAAAGCGCATGTCAATAATTTTCCTGAATAATGAATCTAAGATTATGATATTCAGTGTCTCATATTTAAGCAGAATCGCTAAATAGAGTCTCAAATATCTAAAAGCAGTCTGGAGGATTAAATCGGCGAAAACCCTGGGAGGGTTCCCCAATGATGAGCCAATCCCTCCCAATATATTTTATTGCAGTAAGGACAGTAGAAAGGTTTCTTTACTTGAAAATAAATATTCGTGCTGAAGGGTTTACTTTCTTGTGTATAGATGCGGGTTGCTGACTTATATTTAGTAGTGACCTGTCTTGATTGTGTGGGACAAGTCGGGTGATATACCGAGGGCCGGCTCACGATCTTCCTTATAGTGGTTTGTCATGGATAACAATTCTCGTGTTTTATTCATGGGATCCAATAATTCACGGTATAGTGGTTTGTCATGGATAACAATTCTCGTGTTTTATTCATGGGATCCAATAATTCACGGTATAGTGGTTTGTCATGTATAACAATTATCGTGTTTTATTCATGGGATCCAATAATTCGCGGTATAGTGGTTTGTCATGTATAACAATTATCGTGTTTTATTCATGGGATCCAATAATTCACGGTATAGTGGTTTGTCATGTATAACAATTATCGTGTTTTATTCATGGGCTCCAATAATTCACGGTATAGTGGTTTGTCATGGATAACAATTCTCGTGTTTTATTCATGGGATCCAATAATTCACGGTATAGTGGTTTGTCATGGATAACAATTCTCGTGTTTTATTCATGGGATCCAATAATTCACGGTATAGTGGTTTGTCATGTATAACAATTATCGTGTTTTATTCATGGGCTCCAATAATTCACGGTATAGTGGCTTGGTATGTATAACAATTCTCGTGTTTTATTCATGGGCTCCAATAATTCACGGTATAGTGGCTTGGTATGTATAACAATTCTCGTGTTTTATTCATGGGCTCCAATAATTCACGGTATAGTGGTTTGTCATGTATAACAATTATCGTGTTTTATTCATGGGCTCCAATAATTCACGGTATAGTGGCTTGGTATGTATAACAATTCTCGTGTTTTATTCATGGGCTCCAATAATTCACGGTATAGTGGCTTGGTATGTATAACAATTATCGTGTTTTATTCATGGGCTCCAATAATTCACGGTATAGTGGCTTGGTATGTATAACAATTCTCGTGTTTTATTCATGGGCTCCAATAATTCACGGTATAGTGGCTTGGTATGTATAACAATTCTCGTGTTTTATTCATGGGCTCCAATAATTCATGGTATAGTGGCTTGGTATGTATAACAATTCTCGTGTTTTATTCATGGGCTCCAATAATTCATTATTTAGTGGCTTGGTATGTATAACAATTCTCGTGTTTTATTCATGGGCTCCAATAATTCATGGTATAGTGGCTTGGTATGTATAACAATTATCGTGTTATATTCACGGATGGTCAAAGAATTCATGGTATAGTGGCTTGTCATGGATAACAATTCTCGTGTTTTATTCATGGGCTCCAATAATTCATGGTATAGTGGCTTGGTATGTATAACAATTATCGTGTTATATTCATGGATGGTCAAAGAATTCATGGTATAGTGGCTTGTCATGGATAACAATTATCGTGTTATATTCACGGATGGTCAAAGAATTCATGGTATAGTGGCTTGTCATGTATAACAATTATCGTGTTTTATTCATGGACGGTCAAAGAATTCATGGTATAGTGGCTTGTCATGGATAACAATTCTCGTGTTTTATTCATGGGCTCCAATAATTCATGGTATAGTGGCTTGTCATGTATAACAATTATTGTGTTATATTCACGGATGGTCAAAGAATTCATGGTATAGTGGCTTGTCATGTATAACAATTATCGTGTTATATTCATGGACGGTCAAAGAATTCATGGTATAGTGGCTTGTCATGTATAACAATTATCGTGTTATATTCATGGACGGTCAAAGAATTCAAGGTATAGTTGCTTGGTCGGTTGAAAGGTCCAGTCGTGGACTCATACACCCGCTCAGGATCTTCATTGTAGGCTCTTATCCGGGACATTAAATCTGGTTTTGGTAAATTCAATAAAGAAGTAAATACACTCTTCCACTTACTTTTTAACCATCTTAATTTTATTTTGAAAATCCGAACAGAAAATATAAAAAGGGAGATGATAAAATACGCAGAAGGTTGAAAAGTCCAAACCAAAAGGATTTGAATCTCTCTCGCACACGTTTGAAATTAGCTTATTCCATAAATTCTATCTAAGGCAAAGAGAGCTAAACTGCTTACTTTCTCTCGGAACATTTTTTATTCAAGGAATTTGAGAGAGAAATATTACTTATCCCAAGAACTAAGCCTAATCCAAAGCTATATATCCATAGTGCTCAGGAAATGCTAATTTTGTTTTTAATATTTTAATCAAATTTATTAATCAACAAGGCGCGATATTGAAGCATTTGCGCCTATTACAGAGGAAACAAACAAATAAAACTTAGGATTAAATATTTACAAATTTACATGAAATAATCGACAGAGTTCATAAATTTATTTAAAAGTGTGGTTGAAATATATATATATAAGAGAGTTAAATCATTTAGATCAGGGAACAATCTCACTTCTGTAAATTTCGGACAGTCGTAGATAAGGTGAAGAGAAATTTGTTTAGGTTCTCCGCAAGAACAATTTGGTGTTTCTGATAGACCTCTTTTATGTAAGTACTAGCCGAATGACTCGGGCAACGCCCGTGTTTTAATTTAGACACATGGACCTGTTGGATCATTAACGCCCGTGTTTTACCCGATTGAATGTTTTTATTCAAATACTATTGTTACAATTATAAATTGGCGCCTTATATAAATGCATATATTAGTTAATAATTATAGCCTATGTGCTTTATCTGTCTATGTACTGTTGGCTTCCGTAGGCGTCTCTTACTGGGAAAAAGAAAGAGAGGATTCCATTTAGTTATTAACTAATATATGCATTTATTTAAGGAGCGACCCGCTCCAACACAATAGTTACAAAAACCAAAAAGCGATTGGGGGGGGGGGGGGGGGGGGGGGGGGCAAAGTCAAAAACAAAGTGTCTCGCGCATTGGCGGCGCCATCGTAACGAACCAATAGGAGAGCGCCATTCCAAAAAAAAAAAAAACGGTGACAGAGATGAAGAACGCATGACGCTCGTAACTGTATATAGAATTTCTGGCCGTGTGATGTGACAAATTGAGTGACTATAAAATTTGGATGGAACTGTGTAGCGATCTCGTTTGGAAAAATAGTGCGAATTGTATAATTAGCATTATAAATGGATTGATACAAATGATTCATAATAATAGTTTTCGCCAATTATTGTTGTAAATATTTCTCTCCCATTATTTTATAATTGCAGAAAGGTGCAGTAGAAAATCGATTTATTTTTTCAAAATCCTACGCTTCAAAAATAGTTCAAATTGTTTCTAACAGATGGCGCGCATCACAATGTGTTCTAGAAATACTCGCGATTTGTGGAGGAGCAATGCTCGACGCATATTTGTCATTATCTGTATTTCTACTGTCTTCAAAGCTTATGTCCATAGTTCATTTAAAATACCCTTTCCAAGAGTCTAGCTTCAGCACCAGTATAAAAGGACAACAGAAAAATGCAATATTACACCGGTGTGGTAGATTAAACTGGCAAAATGCTGGGAGGGTTCACCACTGATGAGCCAGGCCCTCCCATTATTTTATCATTGCAGTAAGGGCAGTAGAAAATTGATTTATTTTTGAAAGAATCATTCGCGTCAAAAATAGTTCAGATTTCTTACAACAGATGGCGCGCGGTAAATGTCGTAGTTTATATCTTCGAGATGGTCTTTTATGGAAGGTGTATGTGATATGGTTCCATGTACCACTGAGATAAGAATAGTAGTTTATATCTTCGAGATGGTCTTTTATGGAAGGTGTATGTGATATGGTTCCATGTACCACTGAGATAAGAATAGTAGTTTATATCTTCGAGATGGTCTTTTATCGAAGGTGTATGTGATATGGTTCCATGTACCACTGAGATAAGAATAGTAGTTTATATCTTCGAGATGGTCTTTTATGGAAGGTGTATGTGATATGGTTCCATGTACCACTGAGATAAGAATAGTAGTTTATATCTTCGAGATGGTCTTTTATGGAAGGTGTATGTGATATGGTTCCATGTACCACTGAGATAAGAATAGTAGTTTATATCTTCGAGATGGTCTTTTATGGAAGGTGTATGTGATATGGTTCCATGTACCACTGAGATAAGAATAGTAGTTTATATCTTCGAGATGGTCTTTTATGGAAGGTGTATGTGATATGGTTCCATGTACCACTGAGATAAGAATAGTAGTTTATATCTTCGAGATGGTCTTTTATGGAAGGTGTATGTGATATGGTTCCATGTACCACTGAGATAAGAATAGTAGTTTATATCTTCGAGATGGTCTTTTATAGAAGGTGTATGTGATATGGTTCCATGTACCACTGAGATAAGAATAGTAGTTTATATCTTCGAGATGGTCTTTTATAGAAGGTGTATGTGATATGGTTCCATGTACCACTGAGATAAGAATAGTAGTTTATATCTTCGAGATGGTCTTTTATAGAAGGTGTATGTGATATGGTTCCATGTACCACTGAGATAAGAATAGTAGCAGGTGGCAGAGCGCCATCTAGTGGAACAAAAATAAACTAAAAGTTAATTTAACCTGTTCCGTGATATACATGGGGTGTAAAGCAAACAGACGTGGAATAATTGAAAGCGGCGTGTGACCGCACCTTTGTAATTAGGGGCTCTCAGTCTCCATTACTGTGTGTTTCTCAGGGAGGTCCCAAGACACACGTTTGAGGGAAGTTTTTACCTTAGGTTCTCTCTAGCTCTAATTCAATTTTCAGACTCCTCTGAAGAGATTGGATATTGGATAAAAGTGGGGAAAATATATTATATGTAAATAATACATATATTATATGTGAATAAAATAAAATAATATATATATATATATATAGAATATATATACTTGTATTCTATATACAGTTACGAGCGTCATGCGTTCTTCATCTCTTAATTCTTCAGTTTTCATCTCTGTCACCGTTTGCTTTTTTTTTGGAATGGCGCTCTCCTATTAGTTGGCTACGATCCCGCCACCTTTGCCCCCCCCCCCCCCCTATCATGCCCCCCCCCCCACCCACTCGCTTTTTCGTTTTTGTAACTATTGTGTTGGAGCGGGTCGCTCCTTAAATAAATGCATATATTAGTTAATAACTAAATGGAATCCTCTATTTCTTTTTCCCAGTAAGAGACGCCTACGGAAGCCAACAGTATAAAGACAGATAAAGGCACATAGGCTATAGTTATTAACTAATATATGCATTTATTTAAGGCGCCAATTTATAATTGTAACAAATAGTATTTGAATAATAACATTCAATCGGGTAAAACACGGGCGTTGCCCGGGTCATTCGGCTAGTATATTATATATCAGAGCAAGGAGAGGATATGATGAAGTTACGGTTTGTATAATTTTCGAGCAATAGGCTAAATACAGGGAATTTTATCTTAAAAACCCAATATCGTTAAAATAACTCATAGAGATTTTATTAAGACAAGGTTGTGATATATAGAAGAATAAGGTAAGTCGAAGAGAAACACAAAAAATATATAAAAATAAAGACATTATAAACAAAAAGACACATTCATAATAGACAGCAGCTTATGCAAGACGGAGCAGGGAACTAAACTTGGCGCGCCATAAAGTGAATAAAATTTTGAATATAAATATTCTATTTTTCCTATGCATAGCCATATCCATGTAAAATGCAACGGTACAAATGTGAGCAGTTAAATAAGAAATTCGGAATACGACCGGACGTGGCTCTCCGCGTCAGCCCCAAGGAACTAGTTGAGTTTCTTAAGCCATCAAAACTCCTATTTATCAAGTCAATAAGCAGTTTTATAAGGTGACATTAGTGATATATCGCCTGCAATTGAAGAGACACTCGCGTCGGTCGGACTGGGTAGGAAAAGTTGTCTAAAATGTCGAGCAGAAGATCGATGAAGATTCTGGAAAGAGCATGAGTGCCATAGCCAAGATGGTCGTTGTGCCCACACACACAATGGCAATTGTTAGAACTGTTCATGAAATCCTTCTTCCTGAGTCCTATGCCATTCAGAAGATCAGTTGCTAACAGATAATATGAAGGAATACACAAGGCTCCTCAACCACTCGAGGAATTACTCTTGCGGCACGCTGAGGTTCTCCTCTGATGGAAATAACTTTGACAACGACCAAGAGGTGAATCACACGAATGATCATTAGATCTATAGATACTCGTCAGAAATGTCTGTCATACGAGATTTCTTGCCACCAAGATGGCCCTTGGTATCATCAATAGTGAAGGCGATGCCATGTCTCTCCATTTCTTCGGACGAGCTCTCAAGATAAAATCCCGCTCAAAAATTTTTCATTTTGCAGAATATTTTTTCAAAAGCCACGTAAAAAATGTAAAATCTGTAAAAAAAAAAAAAAAACAGAGGTCTTACAGACAATAAATAGTCAGTAATTTATTAATGTTTGAGTTTCTGCGCTTGGAGAATATGTGATGTGTAAATTTCTTCCTTTTTTAAGTAACATAAGACAGTACAAATAATGACTAACCTGTCACGTGTGTGAATTTCACCTATGTAGAAATCGGAGAGATTAATTTATAATTTTTATCCCCGGTTTCTGAGTGGTCGGAGGAAATAGCCACGTGGCCAAATGTCGGCATGACTGTGGGTAAAGCTTGTTCTTGCTAAAGCTTGTTCTTTGTAAAAAATTGCCTCTATATTTGAACAGGCTTAATAGTGTCGTTTTTGTGATCTTTGCTTTTCTTAGAATATTTTTGACATGCGTGCTGAAATTCAACTTGGAGTCCAAGGTGACTCCAAGATATACTGAATTTACTGTTAGATTGGATTTGATTGTCTAGTGGGGGGAAACTATAGCCCGTGTGTCTTTTTGTGGTTGATGTCTAACATTCATTGCACCATTTAGTTATAAGTTTTATGCAATTTTGTAATTGTGTAATCAGTAGTCCCATTGGTATGGATTTTTATAATATCGCTGCGTCTTCTGTGAAAGGCTTTGTTTGGCATTTTGTGTGTAGAGGGGAGTCGTTGATGTAAATGTCGAATATAGGGTCCAAGGATAGAGCCTTGAGGGAATCCAATCTGGGTAGGTATTGCCATGGAAAAAGTCCTGTTCTGGAGGCATTTTTTCAAAACATGACAAAATCCATTGGAAATTGATGTTTGATAGTTTTTTTATCAAGACATCTTGCCATACTCTATCAAAGGCTCTGGTGATGTCTAGAAAAACAGCGCCTACTGCCTCCTTTTGGAATCATCATATTTGGATATAGTCTATCACAGTGATTATAGATCGTGGAGTTTCCTTTCCTGAATCCAATTTTTTAGAAATGATAAAGTGTGTTATATATATAATAAAATTTAAAACTATTTTTTATTAATTAATATTTTATATATAGTAGTTTTCAAACTATTATTCTGTGTGTTAATGTATGTAAATATTAATTTCAATTAATATAATTTGACAAATAAGGTTTCCTATTATTATAATTGCCAACTGTGTCCTTACCTTACACCGCCTGGAACGTTGGCACGAGGGGAGACGCATTTTGGAGGAGTCGCCCACGAGACAATCTCTATACCACAACAATTAGGTGAGTAAAATAGTTACTAGAAAGAATAATTATATTGAAAGTAATTTATATAAATTCCTAATTCTGCATTTATTTATTTCCGATATGGTGGTGGCCAAGGAAAAGTGAGGCTGGTGTGGCAGCGCTCGTTTGATACATTTAAGAACTATTTCAACAGTATTAAAACTTGCCTCAACGGCCATTAATTGACAAAATCCAACTTCGCGCGCCAAAGAGTACAAATAACCAAATTACTTTTATGTGGAAATGAGGCTAGCTTACAGTGTAGGTTGGGGTCAGAAGGCGATCCATTGAATGTGTTTATATAGAAAGGACGTACCTGGATCTGTTCAGAAAAAAAAAAAACTATTTATTCCCAAAATGATGTAGAGCGAGAAATCCCTCGAAATATTCGGAGAAATTTTTGTTTTTTCTTTAACAGATCCAGGTACGCCCTTTTTTATATGAACATTACAGTATAGGTATTTATAAACAAATATTCACAGAAAATCGTACATTTAAGAGAACAACAAAAAAGGACGTAAATAAAAACTCAAGATTTGTTATATACAATAAAATATAAACAGCATTTATATTTTATTGCAGCGTTGATAGGGAGCGGACACACAGGTATGCCAGGAGACCACGGACATAGAGAACGACGTCTCCACCCAACTCACTACTGGAAGAGTCTACCTATGAACCCTCATTACAAACAAACATGGCCACATTGGTCCAAACATCAGCTCGCTAGCCGCAACAAATAAACAACAAACTCTAGTTTGTTGCTTGTATTGGTCAGACCACCGTGGCAGTGAGGATAAGTAACATCATCGTTGTGCCGTTTGTGTATTTATCGTATATGTTCTTAGTTTGTCAACTTCCTTCCTACTCCTTGTATACTCATTGTCTATGTGAGCAATAGTTACACAAAATTTTTTTGAAAAAGTAAAAATCAATATCAGGTAAAAAGTTTATTTTCATTTAAATTTGCAAGCTTTCGAGCAAATATACGGCTCTTCAACGGGCTGATATTCTTTGTACAATCCCTAAATAATATTTATACAGAATAATTGAAAACTTTTGTTATTAGCATGTGCTCTCGCGGGCGTGAATCAGACTGTTTCCAGCTAAAGTAAAATATATTATACTGGGATTAAATATAAATACATTCCAATAATTATTAATATTCAGATTATTTGTCAAGGATATTGTTATATTGGGTTGGGAGGTCAATTTCTCTATTAATGCTATTTATTTTTGATGATACCAGTGCTTCCAGGAATAATATTTGTTGCTTGCTTTCTATGTCGAGATAATGGGCTATGGCTTGTTTGAGATTAAATGTGTGTCCAGTGGTGCTGGTGTGTTGATATATTAAGGATCTATTGTCTTTGTATCTTATGTTTCTTTCGTGTTCTGTTAGTCTGGTCTCTATTGTCCTACTGGTTTCTCCTACATATGTGGATTGCATTGGTTACATGGTTGGTGATGTTGGTCTGTCCATCGTTTTAAAACATGGTAGTGAGCAATGGGTGAAAATACGTTTGGTGAGGGTTTTTACTGCAGTGATTTTATGACTAATGGGGCAAAATGAGGTGTAGTGGGTATAGGAGGGGTTCATGTGCTTTTTGTAAAAAAACTGTCGTATGAAACTTGGTTGGTGTTCTGATGATTAGAATATCTAGGAAGGGTAAGACATTATTGTTTTCACTTTCTAAGGTAAAAGAGATTTCAGGGTTGTGTGTGTGTGTGTGTGTAACTATTGAGTGTGTTGAGAATGCTTGTAACTTTATCCTTCGAGCAAATTCAAAATATATCGTCAATGTACCTCCTCCAAAATATTAAGTCTGACGCATGTTGTAAATTAATCCAGCGGTCAAGACGGGACATGACTAATTCTGCTACTACCGTGGATAAGGGACTACCCATGGGGGAACCTCTAATTTGTTGGAACCATTGCCCATCAAACGAGAAAACGTTCATATCCAAACACAGTCTGCACAGTTTTTCTATCTTGTTGATTATGGTTATGTCGGTGTTGAGTTCTATAAGAAATTCTGTAACACTTTCTATGATGAGTTGGTGGGGTAAGCTGAGGTATAGCGATACAACGTCAAAAGAGCACATGATCAGATCCTGGGCGGGGTTGAGCTGGGATAATTCTTCTAGGAAACTTGATATTCCAGTGATGGAGTAGCTGTTTTATTTTCTTTTGATTAGAGGAGTGAAGAAGGAAGTTAAAAACTTGAGAGAGCTGAAGCCGGAGATAGGTGATAGGCTATGATTGGCCTGAGAGGAATCGAGGGTTTATGGGCTTTGGGGAGACCGTATATGTATGGACTGGAGGATAAGTTCGTGGAGAATTCTTTGTTGTATATCTATCTTATTAGGCGGTTTCTTTTAAATGCAGTGAGAGAATTTTTGAATTTGAAATATATTTGGTTTTTACTGATTTTTGTGATAGGAGAAAAGGACACATATTTAATCTCAAACAAGCAATAGCCCATTATCATGACATAGAAAACAAGCAACAACGATTATTCCTGGAAGCACTGGTATCATCAAAAATAAATAGCATCAATAGAAAATTTGACCTCCCAACCCAATATAACAATATCCCTGACAAATAATCTAAATATTAATAATTATTGGAATGTATATATATTTTTAACCCCAGTATAATATTATTTATTATTTATTTAAGTAACCCAGGTTCCTGGAGCGTACAGAAGTCGCCAACTACCCGGGATGTCCTTCTGACCTAAGTCTTCTTGGATTTATATACAATGCCAGTGGAAGTCCAATTAATGAGGTGTCGCCAGGCAGATTTCTTTCTTGGGAGATTTTCTAGGGATGCTGGACATATGTTGGTGATACCTAGGAGATGGCTGTCTGGAATCTTTGGTATTGGAAGGTTGGGCAAGTGAAGAGGAGGTGGTCTACGGTTTGGTCTTCATCTTGGCAGTGGGGGCAAGTTGGGTATTCTTTCGATACCGTTGCAAGGTCTGCCTGAATGTAACCATGGCCGGTCAAGATTGTTGTGGAGGTAGATCCATGCTTGATGTTTCGAAGCATTTGGAGGAGTAGTTTCGGGGTAGCAGCAAATCTTCGTAGATTTCTGGTGGAGTAATCTTGGATATAGAGGTCTGTCCACATTTTGAGGGCTAGCTGTTCTTTTTTACCGCGCGCGACGCTCTTTGGGAGGGTGGTAAAGGATAGTGGCAGATTAGAATGTGCTGCAGCCTTTGCCGCCTGATCCGCCAGTTCATTTCCTGGAATACCGCTGTGGCCTTTGATCCAGCAGAGTTGCACATTTGGTGAAAAATGCAGGTTGTATATTATTTCCGCAATTAGTTGTGTTCTTGGGGGCCAAGACCTACATATGGCTGATAGAGCTGATTGGCAGTCTGAGGCAATGATAAAGTGTTCTTTCGGGAAATTCATGGTGATTTTTGTTGCGTAAAGAATGGCAAGCAGTTCAGCTTGGAACGCTGAGCACTCCTGGTGGAGTTTAAGTTGTATGGTTTGTAGAGGAGGTGGTAGGATGACTCCAGCCCCAACTCCTTCTGATGATTGGGATCCGTCTGTGTAAATGGTGGTGACATTTAGTTGTAGTGATTTGGTAAAATAGATTATCTTCCGTAATGGAGGGCCCAGTATAATATAGTATTTTACTTTAGCTGGAAACAATCTGATGCACGCCCGCGAGAGCACATGCTAATAACAAAAGTTTTCAATTATTCTGTATAAATATTATTTAGAGATTGTAAATACAAAGATTATCAGCCCATTGAAGAACAGTATATTTGCTCGAAAGCTTGTAAATTTAAATTAAAAGAAACTTTTTACCTGGTATTAATTTTTACTTTTTCAAACTCATTGTCTATGTTTGGTTAAAATGTACGACGTTGTACAGAGTGGCTGTGCGCAACCTGTTTTAAGGCCGGTTGATCACCTAAGACCATGTACCATGAAAATAAATCTGTGTTTCTCAAAATTCCATGAATTTTTTATCATAAATTTATAATCTCTATTTTTGTTTTACGATGAAGTTTGGACACTAAGCGCAGTATATAGTAGTAATTTAAAATATATCTGGATATTTAAAAAAAATAAAAGTCTATATTTAAACATTTAAAAAAAAATCACTCAAAGTTTTGTATTAATACTGAATCCATTTTACAACTATATCAACCACCTGATATAAATGAAATGACAAAATATAACGGACGTGTGTGACTAAGTCGGCCCAGCACCAAGTGTGATCTGATGAAGGCCGCGAGGTGAGAAAAACTGCGAAGCAGATCACCGTGCTGCCACGCTATTGGTCAGCAAATCAGCCAATCAGAGCGCTCCCGTAACTCCAGCGAACCAGGGCGTCGCTCTAGCCGGCATAATGACGAGGCCCTGCTGAGATCTCTTTATTAAAAAGTTGCGAAAGCTCTCCACGTGGCCCGTAATTATAAACTATTGACGACGTGCCGTTTGTTTCCCAGAACTCACACCTTGTTAGGTGGCCGTCTGGGTGATAATCATTCCTTCGACAACAATTTCTCGATTGCTGAAATGTGACGTGTTGAGGAAATGCCTTTTTAATGTTTGGAGGTGCTGATTGACGTCAAGAATATTTATATTCCGACTGCTCTTCCTAGGATTAGATCAAGTCTTTTTTAAATATAATATCAGAATTATCCTAATAATTGATTTTTTCGAAAATATTTTATCTCGGCATATCTTTAAAAATAGAACCACGACCAGTTTGAACAAAATAGGTTGAACTATTTAATTGGAATCGGAGATTATTTTTAAACCAATAAAACATGAATTTCGAAGACTTTGTGAATATTTTTCTTTAAAAAAGACACTTTCGGCCTGTAAAGGTTTTTAATTTCTCAACATTACAACAAAAATCTGTCAGAAATCAATAAAACATTTGGCAAGGCGTTAAAAATTGTTCTGAGGTTGCAAGTGCGTTCCACGCGATTTTTCAAATTTAGAACAACATCCAAAGCACGAGTCAAAAACAAATATTAAACTCGTCAAAGACTATAATCTTTGAAATAAATATATAATAATATAAAATTATAACCAAAAATAAATAAATATTTGTTTTTGACTCTTGCTTTGGATGTTGTACTAAATTTGAAAAATCGCGTGAGAACGGCCTTGCAACCTTAAGAACAATTTTAACGCCTTGCCAAATGCTTTATTTATTTCTCCTGACGAAGACAAAATATTTTGTTGAAACGTTGAGAAAATAAAAACCTTTACAGGCCGAAGTGTCTATTTTGAAGAAACATGAATGTCGGCGGTCAGGCAGCCTTTGTGAACGTTTGTTATGGATAATTAGATTTGTCGCAGTTAAAGCAATAAGATGGCAGAGTAGCTGTACTGGGATTCTATTGTTAAATTTACAAAACTGAAAGAAAGAAGGATATATGTTCTATCTAACAACCTTGAAATAAAAATAAAGTATTTTCTTAATTTACATATTAGCTAAACAATTACTTTTATTCTCTATTTACAAACATACAATATGCAAATTTCGTGACAATATAACTATAAGAATGATGATATTTGAAGCAACTTAATTAATTATAACTGATATTCATATATTGATATTTGCCAGTAATTCCAAAGAGGTTTGAGATGGAAACCAGGATTTCTTCTTCCAGACAATCGCAATCAAGTGTCAGCCCCCAGCAGTTGAAGTCGCGCAACAGACGTCGTATAAATACATCACACACATGCGACAGATAACTTCTATAATATTCACCCTGTTTACTCAATTAAACTTTCCTGTCACATATGTGTAAATATAAATAATAATAATTTTAACAAAATTTTGTATGTAGTGAAGGCACTTTAAAATAATATATATATATTTTAAATAAAAGTTGGTATTCCTTCCGATAGATGGCAGTGGGTCCTCAGCCCGAGTAGCAGACGTTTCATTTGTTCAACTTTATCTGCTGCAAAGTATTCAAGCACTGTCAAGGAAAGGGTTACAAACTCACCAGGACCAAGTACGTTATTTAAACCGCACACAACCGCGTCCCGTTTAAAGAAAGTGCTACTCCTCAGTAATTCAAAATTTATACACTTATTTTTTTTTAAATAAAAATATAGAATAAACTGTTTATTATACCTTTTATATTTTAGAAATTATAGAGCAATATAACGAATGGTAAAATGTCAACGAAGATATGGGGTTTCACAAGTAAGATGTTTATATCCGGGTGTGGCCATTCTCAAAATTCTCCACGGAGATTGATGTAGAGAATCTAGGTCTCGCGAATGCCTTCCGACCTGATACTGCTGAGGGTGCCCGGTGTTACGTCACCACGACGGCTCAATCAAGACGGGCCTCCTTCTAAGGGGCACCGCGCCGCTTCCCAGAACCGCTGACGGTGACAAAGAGCTGCCCCGCCCACATTCCGCCTGCAGGAGCCGGCGGCCAGTGTGATTTACCCCGGCCATAAAACTTCCCCCGGGTGGACGGCCGGCCGGCCGAAGTGGCAGGGCTGTAGACGGCTCAATCGGCCGCTGGACAATGGACTATTGTGTCCTGGAATGCTGTAAATCCCCAGGACAGGGAAAGAAGAAATAATCCACCGCGGGGATGTGCGATAATATTTACCCTCGATTAGGTCGTAGACAGCGTGAGATCCCCCTTATTTACCCGACCTTAGTCCTGCTTAAATGTTTCGGATGAGGAAAAAGCTGCTCAGGTCAAATAAGCTGACAGCTTGAAAGGTGGGAATGTCAGTTGGGTCTGACAGCAACGATGGTATCGTGCCATCGCAGGCAGGGGCTTGCTAATTGTGGCAGCGTGGGCGATGGCACGTGCAGATAGCGTCCAGGATCTCCTGTAGAAGGAAGAGGCTGCCTGCAACAATCTCAAGTCTTCTTGTGTTAGCTCTTCGTGATTCCTTCAGGAGAATCAAGCTCAATTGCTTACGATTACCTTGCCCACGTCATTGCTGTTGCTACTTATTCCCGCAAAGAGTCCATCAGAAAACAGACCAACACTCTTAGGTGACGATGTCTTAATTGTTGATATTTTTTCTGGATTGTCTCAATGTTAAGATTATATCTAGATTTAATGGAAAAGTGTTTTGTGTGTACACTTGGTATATTTTCGGAATGTCTCTTTGTTGCCTTTGCGCTAGAGAGATTTGAGGTGTTCAGTCTTGAATCTGTTATTTTTGATCGATCCTTTGTAGCTAGGATATTTCCCTAAAATGGTCTTTAGAGGGGGGAGGGGGGGTTCTCTCTCTTAATAGGCTCTTTTTTCTGTATACTAGGTGTGGGAGCGCGAAAGATTCTTTCAAACTCATCTAACAATTATCAAGCTTTTATTTTCCATGATGTCAGTTTTAGACATCAGGAAGAGAAATGTTTCAACATTTTGCTAGAGAAATTTGTAAAAAAAGTATTTCCATTAGTATTTAAGCATCAAAACGCGAGGGAACTACCAAAGCAAAATGACGTTTCTATTTTACTAAACTAATAGCAGGATGTGTACATACAACAAAAATTGTTCTAAACGTTGATAATAACATTGTTGCACTGTCAGGGAGGGTTGGCTTTAAGTCGACATTTGATTGGTCCAAATCTATCTTTTGTGGCGAAGAAATGATCTAAATATTTATTTAAGTATTTTTTAAAATTACTCTCTCTCTCAATATTTTTAGAATACAACAAAATATAACTTTTATGCATTTAAAAAATTTTCATACATGTTTCAAAGCTTTGTTTTTCAATGTTCTTTAGTTGTGCCCAGGGGCTGACCACTTGGAAGCACCGGGTACTGTAGGCTAATTCCTTTTACGGATAATTGGCGTTCTGAGCTCCGGGTACCCGGGTTATAGATTTTCTTCTCTATATATCTCTCTTGTTAACATCATTCATTCATAAACTTGCTGTTCGTGGGTTGAGTCTTCATGCCTGGTGACAAAAGTTAATACTTTTGCGGGTTAAAAAAAAACAAACAAAAAATTAAATAAGCTAGGGCCAAAATTAAAAGTAACCTAACCACAGAAAAAGGTACACTCAAAAGTACAACACTAACAACAAAAAGGAGATAAAAACAACTCACGATTTGTTAAATAAAATAAAACAGTACTTAGCTTTATTGTAGCGTTGGAAGAGATCGGACTCGGGTGACACAGGGATGCGAAGAGAACCGCCAGACAGGGAAAAACGTCGTAGAAAAACACTTTAAGCGTCTCCACACCAATTCTCCACGCTCTAGCCCCTCTTGCATTCCCTTAGTCCCCGCTTATATACAGACATGGCCACATTCGTCCAATGAGAAGGCGTGAGAGATTGGTTCACCAACAAACGAAGACAACATTCTTCCCTCTAAAACCTGATCAGAAAAAAAAAACTGAAAATGTTTGTCAATATAATTTGACACTGGAATCAGCTTTCACAGCCTACTCAAGGTCCACCCTCCACCACATCGCCTCCAGACAACGCCTACCCCAGGCGACATTGACGAAGTGGTTATTCTCCTCAACACCAAGACACACAATGTCTCCAAGACAATGTATCCCTAGAGAAGTCCAAGTCCCCATGACCATCAAAACCTTAGTTGAACAAAGAACTTTCTAAGCTCCTCAATATCGTTGATGTTCTCCGACGTTGCTCCAAAAACACGTTATTTAACACCAGGAGCTTCTTCAAAGGTCTCTACAGAGCCAGCCACAATAAACTCAAAGCGGCTATACAACGGTAGAAGCAAATATTCTGATTATCACTGCGCCAAGAGGTCTCCTTAGTCTCATAGAGCTCCATTCACCGCTATATCTCCAGATCGGAAAGGTTCTCTGGAGCCACCTCTGCTCAAACACAAAGGCATACCTCACTAACCCCAGAGGAAACTTGCCTAGAGGTACTTCAGTACTACATTCCAACAGATTGGACTGTGCCAAGACCAGCAGTGAACTGGCTTCAACCAAAATCCTTTGAATAACCTATTTGAATAGACAACCATATAAAATTTCTGAGCATAACTTTTGACACCACGTGTACAATAGATATAAATGAATGTTTCCTCGATTAATTAGTTCGATCAAGAAACAACATGGACTCTCCTACTGGTCAGGCCGGAAATAATCAAGATGATAATCCACCCTGCTCTGCTCTACGGCTCGAGTGTTTGGGGCGAGAGAGTGTTTGACACTAACGGCACCTGCAAATTACGTAAATTTGCACTACAAAATCTCATTAGAGGGGGTCCCTGTACCCCCGCAACACCACTCACCGGCGGCATTCACTAGGAATTTCAATCAAATCATATCTGGCGTACAAGGAAGCATTAAAAGATGGCCCTTATGCGAAAGGTCGATGTGGCCTTCCATAGTCTTTCATCCACCCCATAGAAGGCTACTTCAATTTTCAAAGTCGATTCCAGAAATTCCAGCCACAATATACAGCCACAATATACAGCCACAATATACAGCCACAATATACAGCCACAACATACAGCCACAACATACAGCCACAATATACAGCCACAATATACAGCCACAATATACACCGATGGATCGCGGTCTTCAATGGTGTAGGGCGCCGCAGTTATTCTGCCACCTCCCTACACCCCAATACAACTAAAGCTCCATATCATTGTACTTCCTTCCGTGCTGAATTACTAGCTATTCTCTGCGCAACCAGAGCTATCCAGCTCATGTCAAGACAAATAGCAGCAATTGCTTCTGATTGCCTTTTCGCCCTCCACGCCATTTGTAACCCAGAACTCCCGAAACCCCATTATAGTTTGCATAGAGATAGTTTGCAATCTCAACTAAATAAATGTACAGATTTGATGGGTTAGAGGCCGCGGCGGTATAGAAGGCAATTACAAACGGATAAATTGCCAAGACAGTGGATCATTCTAACCTGCCGCTATCTTATTCGACTCTATCTAGAAAGTTTGTTCGAGCCCGTAGCTCGAGCTTATATTCCCTCCAACTTTGGAAGGAATTCACAGATCACTCCACAAGAAACTTAGCGATAATAACTACATCCCTAAACATTACAATTACGATCCCATCCAAAATAAAATTTTGTGGCAGCGCCTCTTCAATTCTCACAAGACTTGTTGATGCTTCAAAACGACCCTACCTGCCCACATTCCCACCAGGAAGACCAAACTGTAGACCAACTTCTCTTCAGATGCCCCACCTACCACCTTCATAAGTTCCAAACAGTCGCCCTTTTAGGAATAAACATATTTGCCCCTGAGAACATTACCAAGTACAAATCTTTCTTGCGAAATCTATTAAACTGGATATTTTCTGCTACCATCGGACATGAAGTCTAAGGACAAATCCGGATAGTTGGCCACTTCTTCAAGCTCCAGGAATCCAGGTAAACTAAAAGAGAGTGTTATCTTTCCTTCCCAAGAACATCAGCCAGTTCTTATACAGCTTCACTCATACTGCACTGCCTTTCAAGCTGAGCTCACAACAATTCTCTAGGCTGCTCAACACGCGAGGATAAATCCAACCAACACAGGAATGACCGTACTGCAGATCCACTTTTAGCCTCTATCTAATCTTCTGCACCAATAGTGGCGAAAATAATAAAATTTCTGAATAGAGCTCCTCACATTAATCTGTGCTGTTTATGCTGATGCAGTGGAGTCAACAACAATGAACTAGCAGACAGAACAGCAAAAAATGCCGTTACTTCTGTTTTACCGCATTCATACGCCACCTTGTCTCGAACTCATGCTCGAAAACTATCGCGTAAGTCAGCTCTAATGTCATGGACAGAAAGATATTCCCAGGACTACTCGACCAGATCCCTCAAGAGAATTATATCCACTCCAAGCCGTCTCCTGACATTTCTACCCAAAAATCCGCCATGGAGAGGCTACCAACATTCTCACGGGCCATGTCCTGGCAGACCTTACAGTTGGGTATTCCGAAACACACCCAACCTGCCCTCACTCTTTATAAACACCACAGACAGTTCATTACCTCCCCTTAAGTGTAAAGCTTTCCTGAAACATAAGATGCAAATACCTATCCTGCTTGGACTGACCCACCTCAACCCATTTGACTATGGTCAGCCTCCCAGACTCAACCTCAACATGGAACTTCCTTGTCAACTGGTTGAATTTAGCAATATATCCACTCAATTAAAAGTGTTCAGCACTAGTCCATACTGGAGATCTGGACAGCTTTGATCGTTTAAGGATTTCTCTCGATGTGTATATCTATATATATATAAATGAATGTTTGTATGTTTGTTGGTCTGTCTGTTTGTATGCACGGTATACAAATTCGCAGTAGTTCACTAATTCAAACCAAAATTTCCATACATAGGTAAAAAATAACGAGGATGACGATAGGCTATTTTAAAAAATATATAAATCATTTATTAAAACTATATATTCAAATTATTCAACTTAGCTCACGAGCAGCGCCCTTTAGAACACTCAGGCGGGCGACGGCGGCGCGCGACGATTGGCTGCCGGCGCAGCACGTGACTTCCCTGCCCCCCCCCCCCCCCGCCGAGTAAATGAAATCTCCCGGCAGACGGCCGGTTGAGCTCACGAGCAGCGCCCTCTAGAACGCGTGACGATTTTGACGGCGCGGGGCGCTCCCGGTTGGACAGTTGCGCGGAGGCAGAGTGACCTCGCGGGTGCCCTCCGGGAACTACGTCCATCTTCCATATGTAATATACATTTAATCGTGTAAACCCAGGCGTTGCCCGGGTCATTCGTCTACAAATTCGCAGTAGTTCACTAATTCAAACCAAAATTTCCATACATAGGTAAGAGAATAAATATTCCAAAAAACAGAGACCACGGGCGAAACAGGGTACATTTAATAGGTAAAAACCCGGGCGCTGCCCGGGTCATTCGGCTAGTATTTTATATAAATAGTAGTCTATAGATGTGCTCTGACGTCATTAATTAATACTTTAAAATCCTTTGACAACCAACGACTTGTTTTCCACGCTACAATATTGTTACGAGGACGTCCGAGGTGGCTTAAACCACTTGTGGACGGAGGCAGACTCGGGCAGAAGAAGCCCAGCTGGCTGAATCAAGTCGTGCCTTCCTCTTGTTGGCGGCGTGGTTAAATGATCCTCCCTGCATGTAATTCACGAAGGTAAATAAAGAGGAGTCGAACAGAGATCCCTAGCGATCCCGCGTGCTCATTCGATATCCTTGATACAGCAGCGGCGACAGCTTAATAATTGGTGTCAGAAGTGTTTTTCTGTTCAGGGAGACAATACCTGTGGAACCGGAAAATGGCGGCGGAACAAATAGAACTCTTGTTCGAGCTAGTTCCACAGTAATTAAAGATATTTCTCAGAAAAAATCAAAATCTGTGCGGAGAGCAATCTACAGCTTTGAATGAAGAGTTCGGCCGACGGTGCAATCTCTCATAAGCAAGAAATTTCTGGAGCACAGTTCATGATATGCCGTGCAGAAACTCAGCATTATTTCTGCACATCTCCGCGCGAGAATAGGCAATCATGGTGATACGACGGACTGCTGCGACGAGGCCTGGGACTGCAGCGGCGATTCAATTTGACAAGTCGGAGCTAGGTGCTCCGTGGAATGGCGACAAGACTGGATGTTCGAAGCATATTGAAGTTGGAGCCGGTGACCCGACTGAACAGGACGAAGAATTGGGGCTCTAAGAAAGTCCAGAAACAGTGTTTGTGGTCAAAACGTCCCATATAATGTGTTAACACTTCTGTCTGCATTCCAGACCAAAGAAGTAAGCCACGAATTTTTTCCCGACATCTTCACTCCTTCGTCCGACAAGGTGCAAGGCAAACAGACATCGCCAGGAGATAATTCTGCAGAAACTGAGACTACAACGCTGCCCGACGCTTCCAGAAGGTTTGCAGAGTTCAGTGTGAAATTGGTGAGAATTAACCTAAGTCTAAAGACTTTGAAAAGAGAAAGATCCAAGAACAAGAAAATGTGAGCTCAACTGAAAATTTTCACTGGAAAATGGACAGCCTATAAGAGACTGCCAGGGACGAAAATGTGCTGGACAGCCACTAGATGTAGAGCGGAAGACACTATAAGAGCAAAGAAAGACGATCTACAGAATAGCACAAGGCGCCCTATACAAGAACTACCCCTACTATCATTACTACATGGCATACATAACACCACACCAACCGGGTAAGCGTAAACTCGTTTTTTTTTTTCCTTTCCCAAAAAACCTAAAAAAAAAATGATCAGAAATAGCGCCAAATCAAGAAATTTAAAAACAAACATTTTTGAAATAGTAAAGGGCAAAGAGTAAAAATACATATGTATCAAAAGAGGCGAAATTTCGAAAGTTTGATCAATAAGTGTCTTAGAAACATGAAAACACATGCTCTTAAAACGTGATTGTATTGTTAAGTTCTATTTTATTAATTAATTTATTTTGTTCATATATGCATAGACTTTGGTAAAAAAAATACCCCATCAGATTGGCTGAATTGGCATCAGAAATTGCTGAAAACACACAACCTTCAAGAAAATATCAACTTGAATCCCACCTTAACTTGGAGGCAGAACTCCAGCCAGTCAGATGAAGATATAGATAGAAGTGAGAATATATTTCTCATTCGACTATTTTTATAAATATTAAGATATAAAGTGAAGTGAAATGGCCAAAAATCAAAGAAGAATATCGAAAAAGCCGTTTTGGACGCGCAATAAACCTTGGCACCCTGAGAATGAGGTTTACAAACTTATCAAGAACGAAAAGTAGGCAGGTATCGTCAATGAATACGTACAAAAAAGGACACCCAACCTACTCCTGTTTCAAGCCAAAGTCAGGAAGAAGACGAAACAGAAACCACCTCAAATGTTCTAGACAACGGCGAGCAAGTGTAGCAACTGCGATAGTAAAATCACCAATACCCAAATAGGCCAAGAGGAAGCTGAGAGAACAAACGAGAAAGAAGCTACGGATCCATCAGAACTTGTAAGCCAATCAGGTAAGGAAAAAGAAACACAAATGAAGAGTCAAGCAGCGATAACCCAGTAAACATAGAATGATTGCTAGAGTAACAAGGGCAAGCGACAGAAGATTGCTCGAACCACCAGTTAATGAGTGAACACCGTCGTTTGAACGTCGTGAAACATGTCTGAAATATAAATGGCATAATCTAGACGAAATTAAAAACTAGATTGAGGGGTATATCTAAAATTGGGAAAAAACAGCAAAATAATTTATGTGGCGCAAATATGGCATATGAACAGTTAACAAAAAAGCCACAAAGAGCGGGGAAATATCCATTAAATAAATCAATTCAAGAGAAATAAAATCTAATAATAATAATAATAATAATAATAATAAACGAATAGAATCTGGGAAAATGAACAGCAAAAAAAAAAAAAAAAACATGATAAAACAAGTATAAGTATAAGGTTTCCAACTTTTTATATAAAACAAGTATCTAAAAAATATAGAAGCGACCCCGGAAAAATATCAGATATAAAAATAGTTCACGAAAAAATGAATCAAGAAATATAGGTAATACAGGAAAAAATAGATTAAGTAAAAGGCATCTCCTTATCCTGCAACTGGAGGTTCTTGATTAATCAAGAATGGGTATTTGGCCAATTCTGGAATAATAAAAAATCTACAGAATAGTTGATATTTATTCCGAAAGATGGCGCAAGCCATCAGCAACCTTCAGTTTCACGATAAGGAGATGCCTTAATTTATTCGCCTTATCCCAGTAAAATTTGAGATTTTTACTAGAAAATATAAATATGAATTTAATAATGAAAATTATATATTTGAACTAAATGGGGAGCATTTTAAAGAAAATTAAAGTCACAAAAAGCAAACACGAAGACTCTATAAACGAAGATTTAACAAATTTCTGGTCCAAAACTTGGGCAAAGAATCAAGAATTCGACATTTTGAAATACCTCATCCAGAATATAGAGAAAACAAACAAACCTATCGAGCAAAATAAGAATTCGAGGAAAGATTTTTAAAATTGACAAATTGGAAAGTGTTTTAATGCTTGGTATTTAAGATTTATAACACATTTATAATTTAAATATTTTATTCAATTAAGATTATAATTACACAAGCATAACATTTAAATATATATATCCTGCCTAACAACTCTCTATACTAACTATATAACCTTAAGCGATCTATTTACAGTTTGTTTGGTCACTGGTCCAATATTTTTATTTTCATAGACCAAATTATAAGATTAATTCACAGATGAAAAATATGCAAAATAACTAAACAAATATATACATCAATTTGATATTTATTTAAAACAAATGAACAACTATATACATCAATTTAATATTTATTTAAAACAAATGAACAACTATATACATCAGAAAGCAGACGATATAGATAGAGAATTTACAATATCTTTATTTCAAAATATACCGCTGCACGAAGTTCTCTATAAAGCCGTTGTTCAAGATATAAGGAATCCTGAAACAATTCCAGACTGGATGTTTACTGCAAAAACCTTCTTGTTTCCTAAACCCCCAGCAACTACCGCCCCATAAGTTGCATGAGCAACCTGTACAAATTAATCACGCGGATATTATCTAGAAAGCTGAACAAATACATAGATAAGGAAGGATATCTGTCTATCAATCAGATAGGAACGACACAGCGAACCCAAGGCGCCAAGGAACGGTTCTTATTAAACAAGGCTATATGCAAAGAACACGCAAATAAACCAAAAACCATGTGGATTGACATAGTGAAAGCTTTTGACATCATCGACCGTTAATACCTTCTTAAGATATTAGAAGCATTAAGCGCTCCAAAAGAAATTCAACAATTCACAAAAATTGCTCCAGATAAATGGCAAGCACAGTTGGCGACAGTGACTCAAAACAGTTGATATTCAAAGAGGAATATTAGAAGGAGATGACCACTATTCTTCGTCACGTGCCTCGAGCCGATAACACGGGAGCTCAGTGTCAGTCCACAGGTGGAGATAGAGTGGGAGAACAAACATTCAAAATAAACCATTTATTATCCATTGTCGATATTTGACCATAGCGATAAGGATCTTGAGTTATTAGCGCGAAGAAGACAACTCAGCTTCTTAATAAAATAGGCGTCAGAATCAACCCGACGAAAACAGCAACCAACTCCACAGAAATCCAGGATTTTGGAACACTGACAGGAAAAGAAACGTTCAAATATTTAGGTGTTCTAGAGAATAACACAAATGAACTCATTCCAGAAAACAAAGAAAGAATAAAAAGAGAAATATTAGCCAGAATGGAATCTTTAGCGGAAATCAAGCTGAACGCTAAGAAACTCTTATATTTTAAATATTTTTATACAAGATAAAAATGTGAGAAATTTGAACAATTTTTGTTGCGTATTGTTCTTTTTGAGATAAAGAATTATCTACTTCCCGTATTGCAATGATAAAATAATGGGAAGGCCTGGCTCACCAGTGGTGAACCCTTCCAGCGGTTTCGCCAGTTTAATCTTCCATACTGCTGAAATATTGCATTGGGCTGTTACCATACAGCGGAATGGTAGATTAAATTGGAAAAACCGCTGAGAGGGTTCACTACTGATGAGCCAGGCCCTTCCATTATTTTATCATTGCAGTAAGGGCAGTAGAAAATTGTTTTTTATCAAAAAGAATCCTACGCGTCAAAAATAGTTCAAATTATTCATTACAGATGGCGCGCTAATGCATAAGATCTCGAAAGACCCTCACTGTGTTCAGAGGACGGTGGACCACCACAAACTGTGGAAGATTACACTGAGACAATGATGTGTTCTCGAAAGACCTGAAAGACCCTCACTGTGGTCAGAGGACGGTGGACCACCACAAACTGTGGAAGATTACACTGAGACAATGATGTGTTCTCGAAAGACCTGAAAGACCCTCACTGTGGTCAGAGGACGGTGGACCACCACAAACTGTGGAAGATTACACTGAGACAATGATGTGTTCTCGAAAGACCTGAAAGACCCTCACTGTGGTCAGAGGACGGTGGACCACCACAAACTGTGGAAGATTACACTGAGACAATGATGTGTTCTCGAAAGACCTGAAAGACCCTCACTGTGTTCAGAGGACGGTGGACCACCACAAACTGTGGAAGATTACACTGAGACAATGATGTGTTCTCGAAAGACCTGAAAGACCCTCACTGTGGTCAGAGGACGGTGGACCACCACAAACTGTGGAAGATTACACTGAGACAATGATGTGTTCTCGAAAGACCTGAAAGACCCTCACTGTGGTCAGAGGACGGTGGACCACCACAAACTGTGGAAGATTACACTGAGACAATGATGAAGTGGTGACCACTTCAATCGGTCAAGAAAATACAACTTTACAGAAAACAACCAGATAAATATCCACAAAATCGCGACTAAAATAAAACCTCATACGCTAAGATTGTAACGCACCTACCAATGATAAACGATATCAGAGCTAACAAACCTGGTATAAACAGAGTTTCTCTCACGTCAAAACTGGACGCCATCTATTGGCAGTCGCCGCAAACGAGCGGCCTCGGGACGGTGACAAAGTCACAACACCAGATTTTGCAAACTGAGAAGCGTCCACCTGAAGACCATGGTTTCGGGCTAATGGCCCTCGTCAGCCTAGGGCGGACTACACACGGGATTCAATGGAATCTGCACAATCCGCCAAAGAGGTGTTCAGCTGATATAATAGTATACGGCGAAATCAAAAAATATATAACTATCATAGAGATAGGCATTACCTCCCAAGACAATATCCAAACTACGGAACAAACAAAGAAGGGAAAATACCAGATACTAGCGAAGGAAATGGCCCAAATAGAAAAATTGATTGTAAAAGTAGTGTACATAGTGTTAAAATGTATTGTAAAAAGATATAATATAGGAAGGAAATAAACACACACAAAAAAAAGAGACTTTGCCAACATTCAATCCTTGGTTCTAAACAAAAAAAAAATTGCAGATAATCTCAACAGAAAAGAAGAATGAACCTCACGATAAGTTCCAAAAAAGAAAGAAATGGAAGCCATGTATCGATTGTTGGAACGATGTAGGGAGCTGGCGTGTGAAGACGAAGAACACCGGACATGGAACACAGGGCTACGACGACCATAGAGATATCCAGGAGAACGACCTAGAGCAGATGCACTGGCAGACAAGAATGGATCAAGGCCAGGGGACAGAGGAGCCACCAGGACAGAGAAAGACTGCTGCAGGACATCAGAGAACCATATCTGCGACAGCACTGACCAGGAGTCAATATTGTAATTGTAAATACCGCTGTTTTATTTTACTGTTAATATGTTTCGGTGCTGCAGATATGTAAATAGACCATTTGTTACACATTTTAGAAAACTTGAAATTTTTGAGAAATAAAGTGATTATCATTATACACCTTTGTTTTGGCAAACTTTACACGGAAGGAACCGGGGTATTCGGTTAGTGAAATAATGAAGCTGTGAAATATGTTTAATGGAATTCTTATTGTTAGTTATTTTGCCTCTCAAATTTCGGAAAAATAAGACTTTTTCTTGAACTTCAATAATCAGGTCATATTCTTATTGGGGGCTTTTTGCTCTTTTATGCAGAATGAAAAATGCATAACACGCTTTAACGAAAATAAAATATTTTTCTTTTTCACAACAGTGAAAGGCCTATAGAGATTGGTTTGGAAAAATCGAGTAAATTAATTTGAATATTTCGATTTCTCCCAAGGGACGGAGCGTCGAGCATGTTATCCCCCTCGGTGAGGCCACCCCGCTGCGTGGCCTATGTGGCCGTGATGGGCGGCGAGCAATTTAGAGCGCGATCTGGCGATAGGCGCGGCAATTACAATTTAATTCGCCGTCACGAGAACTGATGAATGGGCGCCCGCCTGGTTCTCAGAACCTCGCCCTGCGGTGGTTATTGAGCTGTCAGGACCTGCTGCGTGGTTTAGCGATACTCTGGTGGTTATGGTGTGGTTATTGAGCTGTCAGGACCTGCTGCGTGGTTTAGCGATACTCCGGTGGTTAGGGTATGGTTATTGAGCTGTCAGGACCTGCTGCGTGGTTTAGCCATACTCTGGTGGTTATGGTGTAGTTATTGAGCTGTCAGGACCTGCTGCGTGGTTTAGCGATACTCTGGCGGTTATGGTGTGGTTATTGAGCTGTCAGGACCTGCTGCGTGGTTTGCGATACTCTGGTGGTTATGGTGTGGTTATTGAGCTGTCAGGACCTGCTGCGTGGTTTAGCGATACTCCGGTGGTTATGGTGTGGTTATTGAGCTGTAAGGACCTGCTGCGTGGTTTAGCGATACTCCGGTGGTTATGGTGTGGTTATTGAGCTGTCAGGACCTGCTGCGTGGTTTAGCGATAATCCGGTGGTTATGGTGTGGTTATTGAGCTGTCAGGACCTGCTGTGTGGTTTAGCGATACTCTGGCGGTTATGGTGTGGTTATTGAGCTGTCAGGACCTGCTGCGTGGTTTGCGATACTCTGGTGGTTATGGTGTGGTTATTGAGCTGTCAGGACCCGCTACGTGGTTTAGCGATACTCCGGTGGTTATGGTGTGGTTATTGAGCTGTCAGGACCTGCTGCGTGGTTTAGCGATACTCCGGTGGTTATGGTGTGGTTATTGAGCTGTCAGGACCTGCTGCGTGGTTTAGCGATAATCCGGTGGTTATGGTGTGGTTATTGAGCTGTCAGGACCTGCTGTGTGGTTTAGCGATACTCCGGTAGTTATGGTGTGGTTATTGAGCTGTCAGGACCTGCTGCGTGGTTTAGCGATACTCCGGTGGTTATTGTGTGGTTATTGAGCTGTCAGGACCTGCTGCGTGGTTTAGCGATACTCCGGTGGTTATGGTGTGGTTATTGAGCTGTCAGGACCTGCTGTGTGGTTTAGCGATACTCTGGCGGTTATGGTGTGGTTATTGAGCTGTCAGGACCTGCTGCGTGGTTTGCGATACTCTGGTGGTTATGGTGTGGTTATTGAGCTGTCAGGACCCGCTACGTGGTTTAGCGATACTCCGGTGGTTATGGTGTGGTTATTGAGCTGTCAGGACCTGCTGCGTGGTTTAGCGATACTCCGGTGGTTATGGTGTGGTTATTAAGCTGTCAGGACCTGCTGCGTGGTTTAGCGATACCCCGGTGGTTATGGTGTGGTTATTGAGCTGTCAGGACCTGCTGCGTGGTTTAGCGATACCCCGGTGGTTATGGTGTGGTTATTGAGCTGTCAGGACCTGCTGCGTGGTTTAGCGATACTCCGGTAGTTATGGAGTGGTTATTGAGCTGTCAGGACCTGCTGCGTGGTTTAGCGATACTCTGGTGGTTATGGTGTGGTTATTGAGCTGTCAGGACCTGCTGCGTGGTTTAGCGATACTCTGGTGGTTATGGTGTGGTTATTGAGCTGTCAGGACCTGCTGCGTGGTTTAGCGATACTCTGGTGGTTATGGTGTGGTTATTGAGCTGTCAGGACCTGCTGCGTGGTTTAGCGGTACTCTGGTGGTCATGGTGTGGTTATTGAGCTGTCAGGACCTGCTGCGTGGCTTGGTAGTTATTAGGATAAGAGATTCGGCTGCCTTGTTTAGTGGTACCGTATTGGAGGTGGGAGGTTTATTGAGGTCTGCTGCAAAGTTTTGTAATATCGTGATGGTCATTATTGATCTCTCGAGGTTTTCTTCATTTGTATAGTGATACCTTAGTGGTGTAGTTATTGAACTATCAGAACCCGCTGCATGGTTTAGTGACTCTGTGAAATTGCAGCGCAATTTGATTCATTTACATAACTCGGGGAGCTAACCTTATCCTTAAATTTTCATATTTTGCTGTATATTAATTATCGGCGTTGAAAATTCAGTCCTGCAGTGTAAAAAAAGGAAAAGTAAAAATTTTTATTAAAAATTTTATCAATTTGCGCCTTAGGAATTTTTATTTTTCATATGTGAATTTTAAAAAATATATTTACATTTCTTATTTATCAGAATATGAATGAATGAGAAAAACCTTCAAGAAAATGAATTAACAACTTGAATCCCTACATTACCTCAGACTTCAGCCAGTCAAATGGAGGTAGATAGATGAGAATGTCTTTGTTATTTTTTAAATTGATGATAAAAAGGGAAGAGCATGAAGATATTTTCTTTGCCCTGGATCCAAGAAGAGTACCTAAAAAGCTGATTTTCAATAAACCTTAGAATTCTGAGAATGAAGGTTTACAAACTTATCAAGGACGATGAATGCACAGTATCGTCAATGAGTGTCAACTAGGGAAGACATCCAACAGAACCTCTTCTGCTCCAAATCAAAATCAGGAACAATACGAAACACAGAAAACATCGCTATTGTTCTAGATAATTGTGAGCATGCCGGTAAAAGTAGAAACAAATATTATAATTATTTAAAAAATTAAACTCTTTTGAGCTTTAGGTAACATGAATTTTTTAAAACAAAGTTAACATTTATAGAGATAAAAAATCTCCGATCTTATAATAGAGCTTAAACGGCAAGAATTAGCGGCACATTAATTGTTAGAGAATAGAAGGTGACAACGTATAGTGACCAGCGCATCGATGGAAATATCAGACGAAGATAACCTAAATGCCGGGTTGATTAGAATTTACAGTAATAATGTAAAATTAACCTTCACATATACTGTGGCATAGAGGTTTATATATCGCTGTTCTCAGAGATGTTCCTTGTGGCTGATATTGCTAAATGACCTGATGACCAAACTGTAAATACCAAATACAGAAATAATTTATTAAGCTGATGACGTGTTAATATTATGTTGGAACAAAGATTACTAGTTCTTAAAATTTCGATTAGAAATACATTCAAAAATAAAAGATCGACTTATGGTGCACCGATAACAATTGAATATCAGACTTGAAGAAAACCAACATTTTACTTCCACATGACAAAATTGACGTCCCTATTAAATTCAAAAACAAAATCAATACACCTGTGCGGGGAATCTAGATTCATGCCTTTGCTAATCACAAAGAAAGAATAAATTGAATTTTAGTCTTCACTTAAATATAAGGTTGTCCCAAAACGTTGTTTTTCTTATTACTTGGCGAATAATATGATTATACAATTACTTTATACATAATACAAAAACATTATACAAAACGGCGAATACTATTATGGCGAATAATATTGGTATTTCGATTTTTTTCAAGTATTTACGAACGTTGAGGACTACCTTGTAATACAATAAATGAAACCCAACGATTAAACAATTTACTTGTTTCCTTTATGCGGGAAGTCTTGGGGTTTGATCATTTAAAAATATATAAAAAATAATAATATCATACAAATCTCGTATCAACACATCAATAGTTACATTTGGCGCTGAAAATAATAGTTCATATAACTTCTTACGTTCTATTTCTTCAGCTCCCTTCCTGCTTGTGATTAGGTTTGTGGGGATTACAATTAATAAACCTAAATTTAGGAGATTTTCAACTTCTTCCTGTTGCATATAGTTTTCCTTTTAAGTTGAATTTCGTGTATTTAGACTTGAAAGGTCTAATCACGTAGCTGCTTCTTTACAAAAAATGGTAAAATGTATTGATAAATTTTGATTATGTAGAATATATTATTTTATGTCATCTGCAATATTCGTAACTCAGTTAAGTAGTTTTTCCAGAGAATTCTCCAGTCGGAAGCTATCACCCGCATTTCTCAAGATTTACCTTCCAACTACATGCTATAAGCAAGAAATCTTGCTTTTCTAAACTCATCTCAATTGTTATATTTATCATTCATTCCATTCGCCGAAATTTTGTATTTGAACCCTGAGTTTGTCAGTTTTATTATTCTATACGCCGTGTAGAGTTGTTGTTTTCAGCATATCGAACACCTGGTCTGTTAATAAGGTCAAATGCTTCGAGAATTTAAAGAAGTTCAGCGCAAGAGTAGCATTTTTTTAGTGACATATGGAAATGAAAATAAAAAATCCTTGAAAATAAACATCTTACAGAGAGAGGAAAAAAGCGTATACACCTAGATCAATATATTTGAGGAAGGAAAATCATATATTTGAAATGGAAGTAAGTGATCAATCGAGGTCGCTCTCATTTAGTTAGCGCTAGTTCCGCCACTTTAATTATAGGGCAGAATCGCTGTGTTCTCGAGAACAACACATTTCCTGTGAACAATGTCCAGCAGACGTCATTCATCTTCCTCCCGGCGGACATTGTGGGAGGATCCACAGACGCGCGACACAAACACAATTTGTCTCTGTAGCTGGCAAATTCAGAAATAAATAAAAGAAAAAAAATCAAAATTATTTCGATTCTTTTAAAATATTTTTTTAAAGTTATATTTTTATTATCCGATTTAGTTTTTATTTATCACATTGAAAAAGAATTGTGGTGCATGCTTGAAAAATATTGGTTTACAAACATCAGAGAAAATTCGTAAAATCGAGATAACTAGGAAAGCAATCGGTTGAACGCCATGAAATTTGGAGAACGCACTTGGATGGATTGTAACACACAAAACAAACTATAAATAAGTATTTCATTTTAAAAGCAAACTCGTGCTAATTTGGCAAACTTTATATTTGAAATGATAAAAACAAATTTAATTTGGTATATAGGAAATAATGTCATTAACACTCATTGTTGATTTCATACAATTTTGTGAGTTTTTCCTTAATATTTCTAAATCCGTGTACTTTAATATTTGATAGATTAAATTTAATCGTTTTCAATTATTTGACTGTTTTTTAATATACTAATATATTTTCTAATGAACGTGCCCCTTTATAGGTTATGTATGGCGTGTTTTTCCGGAGAGATTGTGTTAATGAATATTTCAAAATATAGTCATTTTTTATTAAAAAAAAAAACTTTTTATATTTTAATTTGTTATATAATTTGCGTGCATAAAAATACATTTTCTCCACATGTTAAAAGATCCCTAGAAAAATACTTCATCTTGATCATTGCACATATTTATGACAAATTTTTGGATAATTTGTTTTGAATCTTCAGCCTCGCAAGGTTTTTGTAAAAGGATCCAAAAAGTTCGCAGGGAGCTGAACCAAGGCTATGAGGAGAATGTTCTAATATCTTCCAACGGGTTTCAACTGTCAATTTGGCAGAATCTTTCTGTAATATCGCAAACTATAAGGTTCAAACTTCATGTACCATTTTTTTATTTGATTTGGCGGTAGGTGTGGTCTGGCTTTGTCCTGTCGGAAAATGACATATTTTCTTAATAAGACAGCATTTTGATTCGGCTTATTCCCCTTAAGAGAGAGGAGTCTTTTTAATATCATAGAATAATATTCGTTATTTATTGTTTCTACCAAAACACACATCCACGTAAATAATTCCTTGATGATAGAGAATTGCCACAACTACCGAAGGAATAGTCTTTGGGTCGTGATGATTCAATATTCCTCTAACTTGGTCGTAAGTTCATAACCCACGTGTTCCAAGAGATAACCCGCATCAAAACTTATATGCTTTTATTCTGAACTTTCTGAGGTGAATTTCACTAACATTGAGTCTCGCTGCCTTATGGTGTTCATAGGTTTTAGTAACAGCACACTCATTTTATGATAAAATAGTTTTTAATGTTGTTGTTACTAGAGCTCAGGGAGCCCATTTGAGGAAATTCTCAGGGAAGGCATAATTAGATCACATTCAAATCTCTGGTCATTCTCCGTATTATTGGTCAAGAAAATAGATAGTTAGTTCATATTTTGTTTAGGATACAGAAATTGAATGACGTGACAGTAAAAGATTTATAATCAATCTCTAGAATAGACGAAATAATGGATACTCTCCAAGGATCTAGGTACTTTTCATCAATAGGTCTTAAATGTGGATACTGGCAAGTGGAAGTTGAAGAGAATTACAAAGAGAAGAAAGCCTTCATAACAGCGCACGGGTTATATGGGTTCAATATAATGCCTTTCGGACTATATGCAACGCCCCTGATACTTTTGAGAGAAACATGGAAAATGTGCTCGGTATTTTGAGGTGGCATAATTGTTTATGGTATTTAGATGACGTAATCATATTTAGTTCATATTTTATAACACACTTCAAAAGACTCGAAGCTGTTCTCAGATGCTTTCGCGAATATAACTTAAAATTAAACGATAAGAAATGCCAGTTTGCTTTTGAAGAACTAACTGAGTTGGTCATGTAACGAGCCAACAGGAAATAAAACCAACGGAGCGCAACATCACAGCTGTTTGCTATTTTCCCCGGCCAAAAAAAAGTTGAAGAAGTACAATCATTATTGGGCTTGTGTTTTTATTATAGAAAATTCATCAAAGATTTTTCGAAAATTGCCCACCCTTAACCAGTCTTAATATAAAAAATGGACAGAAAACCAAGAGAAAGCATTCTAAACGCTGAAAAAAGTATCAATTATCCACCAATTTTGGGCCAATTTGATCCAAATGCATCTACATACATTCTTCAAACGGATGCATCTAACATCGTCCTTGGTGCCACCCTAGTTCAAAATATAGGTGAGAAGAAAAAGGTGATCTCATATTTGAATCGACCCTCAAGTAAACCTGAACAGAACTACTCAACTACTAAAAAATAATACCTAGCCGTTGTGTAGTATATGTCAAATTACGGCCCTAACAATATAGGAGAAATTTCAAGATAATAACAGTTCATCACGCACTATGCTGGCTCAAATATTTGAAGGATAAACAGGTCGCTTGGCAGTATGGACATTGAAGATCCAGGAATATGACTTTGACATAATATTCAAATCTGGCAAAAGCATTTGGACGCGGTAGTTTATCTTGATGACGCTTTTCGGAAACCGAATGGGGAGAAGATTATGAAATATTATTTCTGAATCAAAAAATAGGCAAGAGGATGACTTTATTCAAAATGTTAAGAAAAACCTTAATGGAAACAAGCGGTCAATTACACAGAACTTTGAAGAAAAAATGGGTGTCAATACGAGAAAAATACAAATCCTAATGGTAGGGCATCGTTGCTGGTAGTGCCAAAGAAGAGAAGGAGAGAAACCTTGAGTGAATACCACAACTATATTCTTAATGACCATCTGGGCGTCGCCAGAATCCCATACCGCACAAGAAATAAATACAATTGGCCTTCCATGCTGAAAGATGTTTCAGAATTTGTAAAGACGTGCTATCTTTGCCAAAGTAGGAAAGGTTCGAATCACTTGTTTTCTGGACTTTTACAGCCTATACTTCCAACTGAGTAGCCTTTTGAGGGAATCAGGATTGACTTCGTTGGCCATTTGCCATCTACGAGAAATAGAAAAAAAAGGATAAATGTACTGACAGACTATTACACCAGGTATGCAGAAACAAAGACAGTCTCTCGGAAGCAAGTGTGGAAGGAGTTTCCAAATTTCTAATCGAAGATATTTTCCTGTGTCATGGAGCTCCAAAGTTTCATAATAGCGACAGAGGTTCACAGTTTATGAGCAATTGAATGAATGAGTTAATGAAAATGTAAAATATTATACATTGATTCACAACGAGCTACCACCCCCAGACTAATAGAACACTAATTAACACGATTAGCATGTATGTTAATATCTATCAGAAGAGAATTGGTATGAAGTACTTCCATTTATTACCCATTCGTACAACACGGCGATCCGAGAAACCACGGGCTACTCTCCTTTTTTGTTGTTGTTTGGAAGGTAAGCCATGTCGGGGCGACGGGAATATCTCAGTGGAGCCCAGCATAGATGATTATGAGGAATACATAAAAAATACTTGGATAAATAAGCAGAACGAGAAAGGTAGTTAGTAACAACCCAGAGAAGACCCAAGAAAGAATGAAAAAATCTATTACAAGAAAAATAAGGAGAGAAGCTATGGGTTAGAAGAATTAGTGACAATTTGGACACCAATTAGAAAAATGTGAAAAACTATTGAGAAAATAGTTTAGTCTATATAGAATACTAGACGAATGACCCGGCTTCGCCCATGAAATTCCCCCGAGTGCAATTTCCTTCATACTGAAAGTACATTAAGAATAAATAGTAGAAGTGCAATAGAATAGCAATACAGAAGTAACACATAAAACACAGGCAAAAAGTGTGTGTGATGGCAAAAAATGTATTGTATTAGTGTTTAGATATTTGATTTAATTATTTTTTGCAATCCATTTAGTTGTTTCAAAATCAATATAGTTTAAATAGATGGCAGCTTTTCCACCCAACCCCCGAGGTACCCGCCCCAGCGCATTATCCCTTGAAATTGCCTGAGTTGAGTGAGTGACTATGATGAATCTTGACTGCGATGCCCATCTTCTCAGTAAGAATAAAAAAATATAGGTTTATAGAAAAATTAATTCCAAATACCGGCATGTAAATATTTTTCTGTAAAAAAATAAAAGAGCACATGGAAATTAGGCAAACATATGTGTTTGCTAATGACTGCGACTGCATTTTGAACGATTTATTTTTAAAAAGGGATTTAAAAAAGGCCAGAACAAAAATCAATAAAAAATACGAAAGATATTATTTACACACAATAACGCAGTAATTTTGTAAAGTCTTTTTAAAATTGCATTGTGTGCACTTACCGTAAATTAGTTAGCAATATAAATTTCTCTCTCAATACTTTTATTTTTAAAAAATTAACACTCGTATAAAAAGATATTTAAAAAAAAAGTACGCAAGCAACTTGAAAAAAAAAATTCAGAACGCTTATTGGTCGCTTAATTGGCCTGGTGTTGTTACTTCGCCTCGTATTTACTCCGCGTAAAAAAAAGGTTCTTCAAAAAATATATATATATACACTTTGATCTTAGCCAAAAGGCCGAGAAGCCAAAAATACTAATCAAAATGTAGCCGAAAATTTCCCTCAGGTTTATAAAAAGCGACATGCAAAATTTGGTACCAGTTGGTTTAGTAGTTTTTGAGTTTATCGTGAAGCAGACAAAAGACATTGATTTTATATTGTAAGAATATATTAAAATGTCTAGCGTCAATATATTTTCTAATAAAACCGAAATTCTGGCAAAGACCCGCTGATAGTTGTTCATGTATCAAGACTCAAACCTTATTACGAGAGAATTGATGGACCATTCACGAGGACGTGACAACCTCTGGAGGGGGAGGAAGTGTTACATCATGTTTGATGCGCCCCTCCATTTATTCAAAATATTATCTATTTAAATTTAGATTGAACAGACTTTTTACTATAGCATCATTCCTTTTGTAACATTTTTATTGTAATTATTTATTACAAGGTTGGGTCAATAAGTAATGCACATTCACCCCTAGCAAAATATATAAATAATTTATTATCATAAGATACATGTTTTCTGAGAAGTAAAACACTCTGCTTTTCACTCTGCATGGAATAGATTATAGAATATAAATTGCATAGTTCCTTTCAAATTAAGCTGTTACTGTGATGTAAAGATCGGCCAGAGCATTCAACAAAAATGTGGTCGGGAATGGACTAACTTCCATGCCTCCTTTCAATTTTTGTGATCGATTTTTTTTTTATATAATCCCAGACCACATAGAAGTATTAAATTTGTAAACTCGCCTAAAACAGCCTTCAGAGCAAAAGAAAAAATAATCAAACTTTTATCTGACTGTGGTGGCCAGGTATAAGACATAGAATAGAATTTTTATTTTCCCTTTAAAATGAAGAAAATATGTCCAGCAGTTTCTGTAGCGTAATGAGCGGTTGATATCAGAACTTCCGATGTGCCTCAGAATGCCAACTTGACTTATTTTCTCACTTTACTATGAATATCTTTAAGACTTATGTTGTTGAAAGTTTGTTCTCAAGAAATTCAACAAACATTCTCCTAGAAAATCCATCTACGATGGTCAGGAAATGTTTAGTATCGCCTGAAGAGTTTATTCTCATTGGACCACAGAGATCAACATGAATGGTTTCGAAGGTATGCGGCTGCCATGTGTGTGAACATAAGGTGATTTGGTCAGTTTTGCCAAAGAGAAACATCACATTTGTCAGGGGTACCAGTTGTTGCCTTTTAGAAGATTGTTATTTTTTCTCAGGTCTGGTATGTTGTCCCTAGGATTCCCCAACACACAGTATTATCCTTTGTAATAAAGCCATGTTTATTTCAAACATGAGTGCTTTAGGTAGGCATGACAAGTTCAATGTGTACATCAAAGTAGCCTGTTGCTATTAGTCCGTTATCAGAAGAGTCCATGTTTGCTCCTTCTGAATATTCAAAAGTACAGAGTTCCCCTCCTCACCATGCTTGGAATGGACATAAGAATTCCCTTTGGTAGATGGAGGACATCGTGTAACGTTGCGACATTGTTCAGATTTTACTCTAGCTCGGATTGATCCCGTTGAGGAAGATTCGATGTCTTCCGCCACTAGGATGCCCCGTCTTGTCCTCAATCAATTCATCATAGGAAGTCATATGTCTTGTACACGCAGAATCAATTATCCATTCGTTCTGGGTCGTCAGATGTACCTCGCTTTCGCTTTCAGTTAGAGCATAGACCGAAGTGGAGCCACTCCGCTCGGGAAGTGATTGTGCCTGTTTGTCTTCTTGGATGGCTTATCTGGCAGTGTCTATGTTGGGGTTTTGACCTTTATGGTAATTCCTGACTGTGTAATTATTATTGTTTCTTGTACTCTCTCCTTTAATTTACTTTGTTATTATTATTAAACCAACAACCTTTTTGCTATGTCCTTGTCTTTTGCAAATGTGGTAGGTCCTTTCTCTCGGTTGGTTGCCTGAAGATCTAAAAACATTTTCATAGTTCTTATTTTATCTTGTTTCTTCTTTTCGAATTCCAGTAGAGTTTGTCTCAAGTCTGGCAATGAAGTTGGTTGATAGCGCTGCTGTATTCATGTTAAAGTTAGGTGGAAGTCACTAGTCTGTGACACCTAGCTGAGGGATATGCTAGTTTCTATGCTCGAATAACGTCAACATTTTCACCAGTTTTAGTTTGACTAGATCCAACGTTGAGATTATCTTTTGATTTTCTAGGAATCCTTCGAATAGTTTCTTTATTTCGTGCCAAATTCTTTTGGCCTTCTTGTCGCCTCTAAAGATTATTGTTAAGTCATACGAAAGAGAAAATATTATTAGACTGTATGATTCCAGAATCTTTTTTTATCCATATATCATGTTCTATCTTTTTTTCTGCAAAATCTGGCTCATCATTAACAAACAGGTCCTCGAAGAAATCTTTTGAGTCGAGAATTGCCTCGATTTTCATAGACCATGTTGAATACTTGTTTTTTCAGTTGTACTATTTTTGCTAAGCTACCTGTGTATCCATTTTGTTTCTATTTACGTCACTTATATTATCTCTCAATTGGCGATTAATCCAGTTCGCGCACAAAAAAAAACAGAGCCGCGCGCTGCTGCCAGATTGATAGGGGGGGGGGGGTTTAGCCAAAAAATAAATATGCCGTAATTTTCTATTGAGAAACAACAAAGTCCAAAAAATGTTTAGTGCTCACATGCTACATAACTTTGTGATACAAATGTGTTTATCATCAATTCCAAGCAAAGACTTACATTTAAGAAATGCCTTGTTCTTAAGACATAAAGTTAACAACCAAAAATACAAAACAAGCGAGGCAGTCAAAACCGAACTTCCCCCCAAAATTAAATAATAAAATTGTACCATACCTGTCGCCATTAAGCTTCTAAATGTGTTTCTAGAGAGTTAATGGCCCTCAATATACCTGCGCTCAATGAAAAATATTATATATTAGGTTATTAGGTACAGTAGAACCTCCCTTTAGCGGACACACCGCTAGCGGCCACCTCTCCACAAAGGACAGCTTTCATTTTTAAAATTACCATTTTTAAAATTTCGCAACTCTCCGGTAAGAGGACACCTCTCCCTAAACGACACTTTGGCTCTGCAATTAGGTGTCTTTTACACTGTATAAACATATGTATTAGGATAAAGAATAAATATTAGATAAAATATGAGAATAAAAAATGTACTTTTTAAAAGTTTTTATTTAACTTGCTTCCATATCTGCCTGTCCACAAATCTTGTAACCAATTTTTAACATACTTCCAGAGCACGTAGGGATCTGAAATTTTGAACATTTTTCAACCTGATGACATGGACATGAATTCATGAAAACATATCGTTTTACTTTTATTAAGAACATTTTAAAATTCAGTATCTGTGCATATAGAAAGGTTTTAAGGACAATAGCTTAGAGTTCAGTAAAGTTATTTTTTTATATTTAGGAATTACATTTCCTAATGTCGTTGTTTAACTACAAGGTTTTTGTTATATTTTCAGATAATTGCGCGCTATTAAAAATTTATTAAGTTCCTATTATATTTTTATTTTTAATTTATTTATTACAAAACACACGCTATATCCTATGTGGATATTTTCATGTAAATGTTTAATCTATCTTTTGTACATAGTTTTTGAATATATATACAAATTATTTTTATAGTTTTAGAGAGAGAGAGAGAAAGTTATTTAAATCTACATTTTAGAGCAATAAATTATACAAGAAACAAAGATTATTTACACACATATTATCAAAAGTCCAATATATCTTTAGAATTACAACCATTAAACCAGTGGCACAAATATAGAACATTCCAAAAAAATAACTGCAATAAAATAAAAAAACTATAATAATTAAAACTAGAAATTTCAATTCTTAATGTAATTCAGGTCCATGGCATTTGAGATAGTCTACAGAATTTGTTAAATTTTCTATATTCTTCTTTACTGGAAATCATTTGGCTTAAACTAGAACTGTTCATTTGACATTGTACTCTCAAATCTGCAACAAGTGGGCACCGGATTAAAATATGCTCAGGGTTGTGATCTTCTTGGTCACATAAGCAGATTGAAGAATCAATTCTGCCAATTCTGTATAAGTATGTGTTAAAGTTTCCATGCCCCGTAAAGAATTGTATGATTTGGGTAATCTTGAGTTTTAAAAAAAAATCACTGAAATTAGCATTTGAATCTTCATAGTATTTTTGAATTTTTCATTTATAAAGTTAAATATTATCATTCTTTTTGCTGGATCATTTATATTATAATCTATTTCAACTTTAAGTATGTTTGACAAAATGAAATCCGTAATTTTAGGTATTCTTGCGAGAACATGTGTACAATTCGAAGATGTTGTATTATAAGCATGTATACAGTGTTTAAGAATTTTATTCTGTAGTGAATCTATTTTGTTTTTTGATCTCGTGTTTATGTATGGGTAACAGATTGTTGAACCATAAGTTATTGTGCTTCTAAATAAGGCCTTATATAATGTTAATGATCGCCTACTATCCAATCCCCACGATTTCTTTGTTAAACCAAGAAGGTATCCACTAGCTCTAGTTGTTTTTGCAATAACACTGTCGATGTGAGGCATAAAATTTAATTTGTTCTTGTTTCGGTGATTCTTTAAAGTTAATCCTAGTATTTTTAGGTTTTCAACTGGTTAGACAAGACTATCATGCAAGGTAATTACATATTTTTTGCAGTTGAATAAATATAAAATCTTTGTTTTCTGCCTTGATATTTTAAGTTTGTTGTTTTCACACCACATATTTATTTTTCCTATTGAAATTTCAATTGTAATCTTAAGATTAGTTACATCTGTATTCCAACATATTACCGTTAGATCATCTACATATCCAATAATTTCGCTATTAGATTCCTGTAAGTTGGTTAATAGATCATTCATTATAATGTTCCAAATTGTCGGAGATAAAGGTCCTCCTTGCGGACATCCTTTACTTAGTTTTTTGGTGAAATCATTTGAAGAGTACCTAAATCTTATCTTCCGGTTAGTAAAGTAGGATTTCCTGAGTTTTATTATTGATGCTGGTATATTATCCTCATCGAGTCTTTTTATCACCATTGGCCACCAGGTATTGTCATAAGCTCCACTAATATCTATAGCAATTATAGCCGTATACTCCTTGGCTTTGTGTTCTAATGCAGTGTGAATTATTTCAGTTAATGCAGTTATGGTTGATCGAGATTTTGTGAAACTATGTTGACGATCACTGAATAGCTTCATTTCCTCGTAGAATTTGATGATTTTTTTGTTTATTATTCTTTCAAAAAATTCGAAAGATTTGAATTTAGACATAGAGGTCAATAGCTGACACAATCTTTATAATCGGATTTACCCGGCTTTGGAATGATCAACGTCTCTGCTATTTTCCATCCATCAGGAAAGTAACTCATATCCAGACACTTCTGATAAATTTTAGTTAATAGTGGTACCGCAAATTGTTTTGCGTGTATTATCATATTGTAGCGTAGAAATCAAGCCTTGAAATATCCTAAGATATAAAAGTATTTATTGATGACGTCACAGCGACGAGTCGACAATTATTAACAAGTCAGCCCCACTATTTACCGCTAGAGAATCTTTAGCAAGCAAGCAAAGAAATATTTTAAAGATGATTTCACAAATACAGATTAATATATATTTTTATAATCTGTTGAATATATTTTCATTGAATAATATTAAATTGAATAATAAAATATTTCTTCGCCACATAGCCTCCTCCTATAAAGAGCATCGACCCGATGCTCAGCAGGAGACTTACGTCGTCAGTCTTCAGGTGACTGCGGTGGATGTCTTCTTTCAGTTGAGATATCTTCTTCATGAGGACTTGGTAGGTCTATGTTTACGTCAAGGTAGCTTTTTCTCATTTCTACTGTGGTCGGTAAGGGGGGATTTTATAACTTTGCGGCCTCGCCTCCAATGTGGTCTATCATCTAGTTTTAATGGCGGGGCGTCCAGCTAGATCTTCTAGCAGGTGAGAAATGTTGTCTGCTTCGACCACGATATGAAGTAAGGCTTCGGTAGCGAGTGAAAGTTTTCCTCGATGATTCGTCATTGGGGTCCTGAGATTCAGCTCGAGAGTTGTAGGATACCATTGCGTCTTGCTTTCTTTGGAAATAGTCATTTCTCCTTTCCTCATTGTGTCTCTTCCTGTCACGGCAATAGCGGACGACGTGACCTGGGCGTCCGCAGTAGAAACAGATTGGTCTTCCCTCAGTTGTACGCCAATCATTGGTGTCGCGTCTTCCTCCTTGTTTTGGGTATCGAGGTTCAGGGTGCGGTCTTATCGTTTCGGCCTCATATCTGGTATTTAAAAACTGTCGGAGTCTTTCCTTCTGAGGGGGACTTCTCCTAGACTTTGAGATTGGCGCCAGGGTTCTTCCAATCTCCTCCTTCACAATTTCTTTGATTGCAGCATTTTTTGGTTCCTCCCGAGGAGAGCCTAATGCCCGCTGTACCTCCTCACGAACAATTTGCCTAATCATAGATGACAGATCTTCTCCGTCATCCTGGTCACAGAGAGAGGCTACATTTGGTAGGCGCTCGTACCTGGTTGGGGTAACTCGCCTACAACGGAGCGCCTCAACACGGCGACATTCTGTAATGAATTGCTCGGTGCTCTGTACATCCCTCGGTAGGAGTGCTTGATAAAGCTCCTCAGCTATCCCCTTCATGAGGTGGGAGATTTTATCTTCCTCGCTCATTTGAGGATCAACCTCTTTGCACAAGCACAGGACATCCTGGATATAAAATTCGGTACTTTCACCTTTTAATTGTGCCCGTGTTTTAAGTTTCTTCTCCGCTTGCAATTTTGAATTTTCTTTTTTTCCGAACACATTCTCTAATTGAGATGTGAATTCCTTCCAAGTCTGTATGCTTTCTTCATTGTTCTCAAACCATTTGAGAGCAGTTCCAGACAGATAAAAATAAACTTTAGTAAGACAAAGGGTTTCGTCCCAATGGTTGTACCTTGCCACACGTGCATACCCTTTTAACCATTTTTGGAGATCTTCACCATCCTCCCCGGAGAAAATGGAAGGGTTCCTTGGCAGATGTTGAACAACGTAGTTGCTTACCTGAGTACCTTCCTTCTTTACATTCATAGAAGTTTCTTTTGGTTCAACAGAATCAATTTTTTCTTTTATTTCTTAATGGGTATCGGTCCAGTCTCTCCACCAGTTGTAGCGTAGAAATCAAACCTTGAAATATCCTAAGATATAAAAGTATTTATTGATGACGTCACAGCGACGAGTCGACAATTATTAACAAGTCAGCCCCACTATTTACCGCTAGAGAATCTTTAGCAAGCAAGCAAAGAAATATTTTAAAGATGATTTCACAGATACAGATTAATATATATTTTTATAATCTGTTGAATATATTTTCATTGAATAATATTAAATTAAATAATAAAATATTTCTTCGCCACAATATTATTAGAAATGTTATCTATTCCTGGAGATTTCTTCGGATTCAATTTTTCAATAATAGCATTTACTTCATTGATTGTGATTGTTGGTTCTGTTGTGTTCGAAAGTCTTAATGCATATTTCCTTATATTTGAATGTGTATTCTTATCTTCACCTGGGTTGTCATCAGGAAATAGAGCCGCTATTAATTCCTCAGTTTTCTGTTGCTGTTCTTGATATGTGTTTGGTTCTAATATTTTTGTAGTTGTTTATTCGATTGTACATTGTATTAGAGATCAATAAAGTTATTTTTTATATTTAGGAATTACATTTCCTAATGTCGTTGTTTAACTACAAAGTTTTTGTAATATTTTCAAATATTCGCGCGCTATTAAAAATTTATTAAGTTCCTATTACATCGTACATTGTCTTAACGAAACTTTAAAAATATCTTAAAGGTATATTTTACATTACTTAACAAAACACTACCTTTATTGAAATTGTCTTCTTGACTCATGTTTATCTAGGATAGTAATATGATTGCTCTGTTCTTACAATAAAAACTTGATAAAAGGTGAAGAAAGCCCATATGAATCAAAATCCAAATGACATAAAATCTAAATAAAAATTAAATATATATACTACTTAATATAAAATTAAAAAATGTACAACCCCCCGAGATAGAGTAAAATAAAATATACCAAGATATAACTGATATATGTTCCAAATAATCGAAATTCCGGGACTAATTTAATTGATTTTTTGAAAAACAACTTTTTATTTTTATATATATTCTGTTATAAATCCACACTCAGTAAAACCGGGGCGTTGCCGCTGAGTGAATTGTCCAGTTTAGATAAAGGAGATTCATAAATATTACTTTCATTCTTTTCCACCAAACTATTATTTATTTATAAAAATCACAAATTAAACAAATATGCATGAAGATGCAGTTCAAAATATAGGAGGGTTCCAAAGCCCTATCCAAATTAATCTAAAAACTAATTTTCACTTTTTGTGATAGAAAAATGAAAGTTCGAGAGATCTGAAAAGAATTCGACCCCATAATTTGAAATCAGACTAACTTGCTTATTCTGAGGTCAGGAAATGTGATATTGTTGTATTATATATGGTAGTTATCATTCATTTTTATGATAATATGCTAGCACAGAGTTAGACTTCTCTACGGACATGTCAGATCGTGGCATTTCAAAGCCTGTTTTCACTTTAATAAATCTAAAAATGAAAGCAGATATGTGGGGAATTATATTTTTAACTTTTGACCGAATGTAAATTGATGTGTAAAAGCTGAATATATCCCAATATAACATTTAACATAATTTTTATATTTTCTTTTCACAAATACGATGGAATCTGCCACCCTTAGCCCCCATTTTTATTTAAGAGTAATATAAAAGCTAATTTTATAGAAATGCATCATTTCGAATTTTTTCGTTTTGTACTCACTTGTAATATCAAATATTTGGAATATTTCCAAATGTGTCATATATTAAATAATAGAACCATTACCTATTTAATTAAAATATGTATAACCAGTCTAATGAACAGGGCAAAGTCCAGGTTTTACACGAGTGTATATGTATATGATTGAATGCAGTTTTAAGCTATTCATATTAGTTATAGATATATGTTTTGACTCTGCTTCACACGAGTTATCCCCGAGTGAATGTTTGTCCAACGAAAATTTCTTTAGCAAATATAATTTATCATGAATTTATTGTGTTACACCTCCGCTGCGGTGTCAAGGATGGCCAAATGAGCTCATGTTAGGATACTTCCTTATTTGTCTTCGTGCGTTCATGGGGAACAAAGCAAGTAACATGCATCGCCAACGTCAACAACAGGGACTTCTGTCCACCAGATGGGACTTCTTGACTGGTCAGCTGTTCTTGGGGTGAACACATGTCGGCGAACTGACCACCACGGCGTTACCAAAGTAATGTCTCGGATTGCCTGAGGCTTGTTTACAGTCCTGAAACGTAACGACAGGATTAGCGTCACACCTTGTTTGTTGCACCACGTTCCAACTCGGGCCCTCTTTCCACTCTCAGTCAGCGCTGACGCCGTTTGCTCTTCTTGTTGTGGAGCGACCGGTATATCACTGGATGATGGTTATATATATATGGTGTCGACCATTGTTCACTCCTTCCGATGATGTCGTCTGTAGCTTGGTTTTCTCCTTGCGCACATCCTGGAGCCACGGCCGCCATTTCCGTATCAGCGGAAACTTCTATAATGCGCCCTCGTCGCTTCTGCTTATGGAGGCGCTGTAGATCATATTTATTTCATGTAGTAGTGTCTTCAGACCTACGCTCCAGACATCGTGCCTGTTCAGTACATATTGGCCATTATCAAGGCTGTCGAGGTGGTCCTTTTTCTAGCAGAAGTTATTTTGTTGGTCTCCCAATTTCTTGATCCTGTAGCTTTCTCTTTCCAAACCCTCTGGACTTGGGTTTCTTCTCTTTGATTTCGCACTGGATGTAAACTCTAAAAACCATCTGGAAGCGTCGGGAATCGAGATAGTCTGAATAGCATAATAACTATCTCCAAATGATGGCTGTCTTGCCTGCACCTTGTTGTACAGAGGATCGATGATAAAAGGCAAAAGTCCGTGGCTTACCTCAGAGTGGAATACAGACGGAAGCGCTGACACATTAAATGTGTCGCAGATATGTCTGGTCGCAGATATTGTCGTAGGACTTTCCTGGAGCAACAAAGGCTCCGCTGGCTCCAACTGCAGTGTGCTTCCAGTCTTGTCAAACTTCCAAGAAGCGCCCAGTTGGATCACCTCTGTAGTCCCAGACAGTCTGGCCAGTCGCAACAGTCTGTCACGCCGTCGTATTGCAGCTCATCATGATCTCAGATGATTAGCGGAGATTTTCAGACGGAATCCCGGGGGTAGAATTTCCGCACGGCCCATCTTGGGGACATTCTCCCTCTGTCCGCTTGACTTGGTTCAAAGTACTCGTGCCTTTGTCAGGGCGACCCTTCGCTCTCCGCCTCTACACAGCCGTTCTGGACCATTTCCTTATCCACGCTACCATTTCTAGTGAGACATATTGCCCGATTGCCGATTACTTTCTAGGGATAACCGATGACTGTCTTTCTTCTTTCTGTGTCTTTTATCCATCCTGTAGTCTCGGTTGATGGATGACCTGCCATTCTTGGCGATTTGATCGATTTTGGGTCAGCGGTAGCACTTAACTACTTGTTTTCTGGAAGTCTTCTTATTGTCTTCCTTTTTGAAAAATAGTGCTCCGTCGAGGCTTGAACTTGTTCCTTCTCGTGCAGATTTTCTTTCTTATACTGTGAGTAGAATATTTTTTGTCTGGTTCGGATGTAAAGTTAGAATCCTCGACATTTCTGAAAGACGTCACCTAGGAATCAAAACTGCCTGATAGTCTTAATCGTTCACTTCAGCACCTGCCTCCTCTAGATGGTCCGTACAGATGTTCACAATCTATTTAAATGGCACAACATTGCTTCACCAGCTTGAAGTTTAATGTTTATAAACTGCTTTTTTAACTGTAATATCCTCGAGGGAGATTTAGGCTCAAAACCTTGTTTCCTCCTGGGTATTCCACGCATCCTCCGGGGATTAAAAATCAATGATGTGGATTTGTAGTTCTGGATTTATCGACAACGTGATGACGGCCAAAGCTCTATCCTGTTGAGCCTAGAGTGGGAAATCTTGGGAACCTTCACTTCTAAACATAGAATCCCTTAAGCCTTTCTCAATTAGAAACATCTTTATTTTATATTTCCATAAACGAGAATGTTGATCGTTCAGCTTCTCAATCGCTGCAGTCGCACCAATGGCCGCCATGATGGCGCTGTAACTGTCGCCGAGGGCTCGCTGTAGCACTCACGAGGATATCCACGCTCTGCTACCACGTGTGGGGAATCATTAAAATATATGTTCAATATAGAATTATGATGGACATGACGTAGCAGCCTGGCAAACAAAGAGAAGGACTAACAACAACAAAAGAAGATACAGCGCCTCTAGCGACGCCAGTCGGAAGCTCCACTTCATTGTCACGTGACGTGTTGTATTGAAGAAAGCACACCACAGAGTTCAACAGTAGAACATTAATTGGAATCCGCATGACTCTGATAATTATATATATGGTGATAATGATATGATTATCATAAAAACATTTGCCGAAGCATTAATCGCCTGGGGAGAAGCCGGGCGAGGCATTCAGATGTCAGTAAATTATTATAATTTTATAACTCAAAAATATAAAAAATGTTTTGTTATTTTCTAATTGCAGTCTTTGATTAGCTTATATATCAATATATATATATATACTCATATACCAACATGCCATTTTTTTTCAAAGGTTTATTCGATAGTTTTGGTGGAGAAGAGAAATAAACATCAATTTTTTAAAACAAAAATAGATTTATTAGATAGTGGATGTTTGTCCGAAAATATTATTTTATCAAATGTTCGTTAGGCAAACTTTCCCTCGGGTAAATCCGGGCGAAGCCGGGTATATTCGCTAGTTAGTTTATAAATATAAAAACTATTTTTGACCTTGAAAATTAGATAAGGACTATATTGCGATTGCAAATGAAGAATTCTCAAAAATAAACTTTGTGTTTCTAATATTTATACACCAGGGCAGGTGTCGGCAACCTTTTGGGTCGGAAGAGTCAAAAATTACGATTTACAAAATTTCAAAGTTTTTAAAGAGCCACAAAATGTTTTATTGCCAACAATAAATAGTATTCGCATAAATAAAACTTTATTCATACGAGTACTACACGCAGCTTCACATCCAGAGAGCTGTCCAGAGGTTACCGACCCCTGGGTATTAAGCCGTTGCATATGCGATGTATAAGTTAGAGAATATTTACACCGCATCACGTGAACGTATTTTCAAAGATTTTTAGAAAAAATGGTATTCAATAACGGTCAGTTACAATGGTCCAGCCATCAGATACATTAAGTTGTGCGCACAGAATGTGTCCTCTTCAACTTATTTAGCTCCCTGAACCATTTTTCTGTGTTTTAAACTCTTTTTAAACACTTGAAAACCGTCAAGAAAAGTTTTTTAAATTAGCTGGAGAGAGGTAATAAAATGGTAACATATTATTAGTTATTATAGAACAGTAATATTTGGATATTTATTTGTACTTTACAATTTTTGACACCTATAAATATATACCTTCAGATACAAAATCAACCATGTAGCTTTTTGTTGATTATTTGCATCATCAAAATTACTTTTAATATCAAATATAACTGCCACATATGGTCGGAAATATTTGTTAATCCAGGAGTGTGTCAATTATTTATTTGTTTTAATGTAACTATTTTAAATTATATTAGATTTATTATGATTTCATATATTTCGTGAATAAAAATATTATATTCTCTCTCTCACACTTTAATAATAGATTGCCTTTCATGTCCGCTGGAGTTTGTTATTTCACCGACCCAAACAGGTCGACGTGAATCTCCACAGAGGATTGAAGGAGTATCTTTGAAGGTGGCTTCCAAATTCTTTATAATATCAGATGTTCCTCATCACATTTATTTGTAGGAATGTAAAATTTGCTATTATACCACGTGTTTAACTTTTTATTACAACATAAACCTTAGATTATTAAAACATTGGATCAGTAAACATGAGGGCAACCACTTCACTTAATTTCTTACTTTATTTTTCATATAACATTTTTGTAAAAACAAAAAAGGGGATGATGATAAATTCAATGAATATTTACACAATCATAGAAAAATTACATTAAACCTTTATATAAACATAAATATTCTAACTAAATTAAACATTCTCCCGCCACCAACTTGATGGGGGACCATCAAGAAACATTATATAGGTAACAAACATAATTTTACAATAGGTCTTCTGTAAGTCCCATTAGCAGTCTTGACTTCTACCACTCTGATTCTAGCGTCATCTCCTGGAAACACCTTTGAAATTCTTCCAATCTTCCATGCTAGTGGAGGTTGTTGTTCATTCTTTATCAACACCAAGGGTCCTTCCTTAATGTTGGGTGTGGGGCTTACACCATTTGAAGTTGTAGCACATATTCTTGGGACCATCTTGTCCAAAAATGATTCATTGATTTTTGAATTAATTGCCATCTATTTGGCAAACTCATTGCTATGATGTCATCTTCATCGGGAAGCGCTGTTAAAGAACCACCTATTAAGAAGTGACCAGGAGTCAATGCCTGTAGATCTTCAGGGTTCTCAGAAAGAGGACAAAGAGAGGTCGCGAATTCAGGCAAGCTTTGTGCTAACAATGTTGTTAGTTCTTCAAAATTTAGCAAAGTACTGTCCATTGTTCTTCTAAGATGATATTTCATGGACTTAACTCCGGCTTCCCAAAGTCCACCAAAATGTGGAGAGAGCTGCTGGTGGAATAAATTTCCACTGAATTCCCTCTGAATTCGTAAGAACTTTACTGGCATTGTGACATAGTTTCCCAATAATCTTATGAGCACCAACAAAATTAGTGGCGTTGTCACTATGAATTGTTGCTGGTTTACCTCTTCGAGCAATGAACCTTCTTATTATGGATATGAGAGCATCTGTGGTCAGACTACTGATTAATTCTAGATGAATGGCCCGAGTGCTGAAAAATATGAACAAGGCAACGTAAGCATTCATGGTTGAAGTTGTACGTCCCATGTTCCGTTTAATCAGAAAAGGTCCTGCAAAATCTATTCCAGTTACCAAAAACGGCCTTGATCTGTTTATCCTTGCGAAAGGTAGATTTCCCATTAATTGAAAAGGAGCTTCTTCTCTCTCTCTCTTACGAAATCTAGCGCATTTCATGCATGTTCTTAAAATTTTCCCTACATTTCTTCCAGAAGGTATCCAGAATATATTTCTTATTGCTGTAAGCGTAGCATGAGTTGATGAGTGAAGATTATGGACATGAACATTGTTTACAATAAGAGTGGTAAGATGATGTGATCTTGGAAGTAAAACTTGATTAATGCGATCACCATAAACATTTACATTTTTTAATCGTCCGCCAACTCTAATGATTTCCCTTGAATCCAAAAAGGGACATAGATTGTATATTCTACTCTTATTCGGGATTGGCTTGTTGCTTAACAGGCAATGCTTTTCTTTGGAAAATTCAATAGATTGAACACACTTAACAACTGTCAACAGGGCATCATTCAACTCTCTTAATGTTAAGGGCTCCCTGTTCCTTGAATGTGAAGGCATTCGACTGTTGTTGACAAATCTTAAGCACCAAGCTATGATACATTTCAGTTTGGTTAATGATGAGCAGTTTATTACAATGGATGGGATTTCACTCTCAATTGTACCAAAATACGTCTTGATTTATTCTTCTTCTTTAAATTCTTCCTTGGAGCTATTAATGAATTTCTTAATTTCAAGGGCAGGTTCAATTAGCCATGGTGGCCCATTCCACCATAGTGGATATTCTACTAAGTCGGATGGAAATATTCCTCGTGATGCACAGTCTGCTGGATTCTGCCTTCCATCAACATGGCACCAAACCCCGGAGACAAGCCGGTGTATCTCAGCAACTCGATTTGCCACAAATGTCTTCCATCGGCACGGCTCGGAATTGATCCAGCATAAAGCTATAGTAGAATCAGACCATAAATAAATTTCATTGATGGTAAGAGGAAGGTTATCATATACAGTTTTCACTAATCTTGCCAAAAGTAGAGCAGAACATAATTCTAACTTTGGAAGTGAAACCACCTTCATGGGTGCGACTCTTGTTTTTGCCACTAAGAGAAATGTCTTAGCGCTTGTGTTTGAGAGGATCACCTTTAGATACAGAGATGCAGCATATGCCTTCTGTGATGCATCACAAAACCCATGAAATTCTACCTTCATAAAATTACCTGGTACCACGCATCTTGGGATCTGAATGTGCTCTAGCGATGGAAGATCCTGGTTTATCAAAGTCAGCTTCCTTCTTAGTTCCTCTGGAATTGGGTCATCCCATTCCAAACCAGTCTTCCAAAGTTCTTGCAAAATCAGTTTAATAGTGGTCGTAAATGGTGATATCCAACCCAGTGGATCAACTATTTTAGCAACCTGTGATAGTATTTCTCGTTTTGTCATAGAGTTCAGTGGCAGAGCTATTCCCTTAAATGTGAAACCATCAGTTCTTGGTTGCCATTGAAGGCCTAAAACGTTGACAAATTCCTTGGATTCCTTAAACCCAATATTTGTGTTGGTGGATTTTAAATGTTTTGGTAAAAGTGACAGAACATCAGGAACATTGGGGGTCCACTTACGAAGTTCGAAGCCTCCCGCACTTAGTAAACCATAGAGTTCTTGCACCAAATTCTTGCCTTCATCTACTGAAAAAGTTCCAGTTACTAGATCATCAACATAAAAATCTCTCAATGCTATTTTGCTAGCTTTTGGAAACTTACTCTGCTCATCCAAAGCCAACTGTTTGATGATACGAGTGGCCAAAAATGGTGCACAACTAGTCCCATAAGTGTCAGTTTCTAGCCGATAGTCCTTTATTTTATCATGAGGATCATTCCGCCATACAATTCTTTGGAATTCCGAGTCTTCTTGTGATATTCTAATTTGCCTATACATCTTGGCGATATCAGCATTTATAGCAACAGGATGAATTCTAAATCTCAGAATGATGTGAAACAAATCCTGTTGAATTTTGGGCCCTGGAATTAAAGCATCATTCAAGGACAAACCTGAATCAGTCTTTGCTGATGCGTCAAATACTACTCGCAATTTGGTGGTGCAACTTTTTTCCTTTATTACAGGATGATGAGGCAGATAGTACCTTCCCTTAATGATATCTCCCTTTGGTACTAAGCTCATATGTCCCAATTCAATATATTCCCTAATGAAGCCTCTATATTGGTCATAAACTTCAGGTCGTGGAATCAAAGATCTTTCCAAAGAACAAAGTCTTTTGATCGCATTGGATCTTGAATATCCTAATTGGCAGTCATTCCGAAATGGCAGTTGTACAACATATCTGCCTGTGGAATCCCTTCCATGTGTTTCCACAAAATGGATTTCACTTTCATTTTCATCCCTAGATATAGAAGTCACATCAGGAATGGATTCCAATTTCGTAATTTTTCGATTATATTTTGGGTTTCCAGGCATGCATGATGTGACTGAATGATATTCCTAATACTTCTCCTACTACCCTTAGAGGAAACTCTTCCAGAAAGGAGCCATCCTAATTTAGAAGAAGTAGCAGTTAGTTGTTCTTCATCGCCGATAACGGACTCGCCAGTGATCAGGATCATAGCTAACTCAGCACCAATTAATATGTTGATGGGAGCAGAAATAGTATAATCTGGATCAGCCAGAGGCATGGTTTTGAGATGCGCCAAGTTTGACTTTGGACATGTAAGAGTTGGCAAATTATTTGTCAACTTATCCAACACCAAGGCGTTCACCTTGAAAAGTTCATCGGATTTGAAATGTGGCGTAAATTCAAACTCCACAAGTCCATAAGAGTGACTCGCAAAATGTCTCGAAATTCCCGATATTTGCGAGTGTAAGGTAACATATTCAAGTCCTAGTCTTTTTCTACATTGTCCTGATATGAAGTTCGCCTGAGACCCTGAGTCTATCAAGGCTCTACATGTCTGAGGCACACCATTGTTATCCTTGATTTTAATCCTAGCGGTTGTAAGCATGACATTTGAAAAATATTTCTCATTACTCAAAAGACAAGTTGTATTTTTGATATCTTTTCCTCATTCAAATTTCCCTTCATCAACTTCTTGAACCTTGGTTTCTTGGTGATTCATAGTGTGGTGTCTTTTCTTGCAAATTTGACAAATGTTTTTGCAATAACAATTCTTTGCTAAATGGTTTGGCTTTAAACATCTGAAACACAATTTAGCCGAACTAACAAATTTCACTCTCTCTGACTCAGGTAATTTAGAAAATAAATTACAGCTTGAAAGACCATGTGCACCTTCACATTTAAGACATTTTATCATATATGAATTATAAACATTCACCTTTTGTAATTCCCTTTTCATTGAATGTTTCTCCACATTTGAATCTTTATTTGGTAAATTCTGCAAGCTTTTTGCGTGAATTTCCAAAAATTCCATCAAATCCTTAATTGAAGGCACAACTCTTGGGTTGTTCTGCAATTCCCAATATTTTCTTGTGGTTTTATCAAGCTTATCTTGTATGATCTTGACAAAAAATACCTCAGATAAACTATCGATTTGGTAACCCAATACCTTCACTGTTCTTACTATTTCGTTGCAGCTATCTAGAAGTTCAAACATTGAATTATGGTTGCCATCGGCTAATTTTGGTAATCTTAATGCATTATCTATTTGGGTGAAAATTAGATCCTTTGGGTTATCATATCTTGTTAATAAAGTTTGCCAAACCTCAACATAATTATCGGCCGTAATTGGAAATGCGTTGACCAGTCTTAGGGCCTCGTCTCTCAGTTGGCCTTTCAAATATTGTAACTTTTCAATATCAGGTATTTGTGAGTTAGAACCAATTGCAGAAAAAAATAGATCTTTAAATGAAAGCCATGATTCTAATCTACCGTTGAAAGTTGGCAACTCAAGTTTAGGCATTTTAACATGTAAATTAACTTCTTTTTTTTTCAGATGGTTCTTGCCCATTATGCTTTAAATTTAATTCACACTTTAAACTTATACACTTATCTATACAAATTTCCACTTTGTCATTCAAATCATCATCCTCAAGTTGCTGCAAGAAAACATCCCTCATTTTCATCAAATCATTATTTGCATAATCTAGTTTGCATTTCTTTGCATTAATATCTACCATAGACACAATGGATTCGATATTTTCCTCTATGCCTTTTATAGGTTTTTTTTTATCCATTTTAATTCTTTAATTAAAGTTTCTGCCTTCATAATTGCTATTAAATTCTCTTCCCAAATACTTTTAGTTGAAATATATGGTTACAAAATACTTATAAGTTGCCCTTTTTTTAAAATAAATTTTAACTTGACTTTTACTTACGTTCAATCCGGCTCGAGAGACCAATGTTTAACTTTTTAGTACAAAATAAACCTCAGATTATTAAAACATTGGATCAGTAAACATGAGGGCAACCACTTCACTTAATTTCTTACTTTATTTTTAATATAACATTTTTGTAAAAACAAAAAAGGTGATGATGATAAATTCAATGAATATTTACACAATCATAGAAAAATTATATTAAACCTTTATATAAACATAAATATTCAAACAAATTAAACACCACGATATATGTTGGCGTATTTATATAGAGATTTTCTGTATTTACACAAAATTGATCAGTGAGACTAACGTTTTATATTCTTATTAAATACAACTGTAGCAGTTTAAATGTTTTGGGATATGGAACAGTATTCTATGTTCGAGTCCTTATCAAACACGGCTATTCAATACATAAGGCTCTTGTAGAATATCTGGAGGATTATTTCTAACAGAGCTTCATTAGTTGTAATTACACTTTCCTAATATTCTGTTGTTGACATTTTGCTCCATTTAAAATTTTCAATCCTTTCATAGTGGGAAGTTATGCAAAACGCTTATTTAATGGTATATGAAGATATTTCAATTCTTCTCTTCTTCCAAATCATAAAAACATTGAGTTCTACTGTCCACTTGTATTTTGTAAAGAAGACAATCAGTCCTATTAACTTTAGTTGGTTGTTGGTTTATTTCAGAATATAGGGTGATTGGAACAATGTCACGAGCAGGAGGAGTTCCATGGACCTCACAGACATTGCAAATTTTCTCATTTGCGCAATCTTGAAGTTTATGGTTTGGATTGTATTGAGAGAATTTCTGACAATATTTGACCAGGACTTTATTCTGAATGTGGCAACGTTCTAAGTCAGTGTACAGAGTAATGTTCATTTTCTTAATTATTTGATATGCCTTAGGTGAAAGTCTCAAAGCTATATTTTGTGTGGCAGTATTTGATTTCATGATAACAGATATTATTTTCCATTCAACGTCACTACTGTTGTATCTATTCTCTCAGGAAATATATATTTCACTAATTGCTTTTAACTTCTAAGATTTTCCTAATTCTCCTCCTGTCTATAATAAAGTAAAACAAATTTGATGTGAATATTTCCCGGAGCTATGCAACACACGTCCCGCCACCTGGCGGAATAAATACGAGAAATGAAAGCACGAATTGAAAAGAACGAATGTTTATTTTACATGTAAACAAACTTCTACTATCTTCACTGCGATGAGAAATATTGGGAGGGCTTGGCGCAGCGGTGAACCCTCCCAGCGGTTTCGCCAATTTAATCTACCAGGCTGCCTCTCTTAGAGCTCTAATATCGTCCAATACAGTAATAGAGCTCTAAGAGAATAAATTGGAGAAACCGCTGGGAGGGTTCACCACTGATGAGCCAAGCCCTCCCAATATTTCTTATCGCAGTAAAGACAGTAGAAGTTTGTTTACATGTAAAATAAACATTCGTTCTTTTCAATGATTTTATCACTTAAATATAGATGGCGCGGGTTTTAGAAAATATCTCAACTAAAATTGTCAAATTGTTTTACGTATCCTTTCACAGCTTTTTTTATCGTTTAAAACATTTGCTTCTCTTAAAATGAAAACATGCAATAATTAAGGGAAATATAACTCCCAAGCAATCTAAAAATTATAAAATATCTAATTACATTTTTGAAATGTTCGCAATTTAGACTTTATATTTATATCTGAAGTTAAAAAAGTTATATACAAATGTTCACACAACAAATAACATCAAATATTCACATTTAAAATAAACAACTCCCATCATAACTAGGCAGGCTTTGGAAACGACGGAAGCGGGTAAGTCGCGTGAAGCGCGCGTCTTTATATTTCAATTGAAAGTGGAATATTGGAGAGCAGAAACGAATTATTTAAAACATCAATTTGTAAACATACTAAATGGAATGTTCCAACTAATCTTTTAAAATGCTTCTCTATTTATTATAAGAACATATTCGCTTTTGTATATTTATTTTGAGAGACTCCGCGGTGAATCCGTGTATTTACTGTACAGCGCTATTATTCCTGCACGTACCTGCTCGGAGAATGTGTATAAGACCAAAAGGTCTTAATAAAGTTTTTGTTGTTGTTATAAGATCATGTACCACACTGCGTAGCCTAAATACAAATTTTAAAAATGGTTCTAACTTCAGTGCAGAAATCAAGTTACACTCCCATTGTTGTGTGGAGAGGGAGCAGGTAGAGGGTTATTTAACACCAGATAATAAACTTATTTAATTAGCAAAAATGAAATTCTAAACATTAAAAAAATATTTAATAATAGCAAGTTTTGACAACATAGTCTGAATATACACGACGTTAATTTATTATACAGTATTTACAACTTTCATACACCGCTAAAAACGTATGTTTTGTCGTATACAGGGCGGGCAATTAGAATACAGGGATACGTGAATTGGTCGATGGAACGTGAGAAGGTCTCTTGTTAGGCAATCAGGGCCGAATTCCACCACTGCAGAAAAAAAAAAACTAAAAACGAGCCAAAAAATGAACGGGGGGATGGGGAGGGGGTAAAAGTGCTAAAAACTCGCTACAACCCGAGAACTGGTTTGGTCCATCAACAAAAACACGAGATGGGAGGGAGTGGTTCGCGGGGATTTTTGCCGTGTGCTGGGATTATGACATTATCATTTCCTATCCCAATTACTTTGATTCATTCGGCTCGACGCTGATTGGCCAATTTTCGGGACCATTTATCGCGGCAACGATGAAGACGTAACCAGCAGAACTGGAATCCTGGCGGGGCTGATTACACGCCGGCGGCTTTGTTATGGAAATGGCCACCCACGGCCGGAGGAGACCTGCCTAATTGAATGGTGACCGGCCGCAACATCTTGGTGTAAAACGTCCTAATTGAATGGTGACCGGCCGCAACATCTTGGTGTAAAACGTCCTAATTGAATGGTGACCGGCCGCAACATCTTGGTTTAAAACGTCCTAATTGAATGGTGACCGGCCGCAACATCTTGGTTTAAAACGTTCTAATTGAATGGTGACCGGCCGCAACATCTTGGTGTAAAACGTCCTAATTGAATGGTGACCGGCCGCAACATCTTGGTGTAAAACGTCCTAATTGAATGGTGACCAGCCGCAACATCTTGGTGTAAAACGTTCTAATTGAATGGTGACCGGCCGCAACATCTTGGTGTAAAACGTCCTAATTGAATGGTGACCGGCCGCAACATCTTGGTGTAAAACGTTCTAATTGAATGGTGACCGGCCGCAACATCTTGGTTTAAAACGTCCTAATTGAATGGTGACCGGCCGCAACATCTTGGTGTAAAACGTCCTAATTGAATGGTGACCGGCCGCAACATCTTGGTGTAAAACGTCCTAATTGAATGGTGACCGGCCGCAACATCTTGGTGTAAAACGTCCTAATTGAACATCTCTCTTCATGTAACCGGGATTCCTGGAGCGCACTGAAGTCGTCCGGACAGTAAACCCGACCGCGTTAGTTTACTTGCGGTCAATAAAACATGCGTTGAGGCTAGGAAAAACAAGAGAGCCAAAGAAAACATCTGTAAGACGCGAGTGGCTTTTAATATTTTCAAATAATAGCATATCCTCAGTAGGCATTCTCATGGGACGAGGATCCAAGCGTTGTCAACTCAATGCATAATGAAATTACAGGCAGAATTTTGAGCCATAGGTAGTTGTGCACTGATTCAGATAAAAGATTATCCTATGGCATTATTCCTTAAAACCTCTCTCCTGATATGTCGATTCCGTTGTGAACAGATCTCCGTGTTGCCAGTCACACACTTCCATCGTGGCGTTACCACAGTTATCTTTAACATGAATGCATTTTATCTTTCTTTGTTTTTTTAAAGTTGTTTCCTCGTGTGCAAATTGATTCAGGTATAAATCATGAGGAGCGGTTTCCCGCGTGAAACAGATAGAAATGATCATTTTTATGCAGAAATATATTCGCATCCTTAAAAAATATATTTTAATATTTATAATAATTAATATTAAATATAATAAAATAATTTCCGGTGAATCTGTATAAGACCTGTAGTCTTAATAAATTTGTGTTCAAAATTAATTAGAATAAATTAATATAATTAATATATCATTATAATACAATCACATATAATCAAGATTACATTCTCCAAAGTTACAATTCCAAACATTGGACGATACAATAATTGTATTATAGATTGGAAACACAATGTAATTAAGATCAAATACAAATTAATTAATTCATTATTTCACACACTATTTATCAATTTGTATTTGGTCTTATTTTACATTGGGTTTCTATTCTGTAATACAAATTGTAGTTTATCAAATGCTTATAATCATATTATATATAAGCAAGTGTAATCTTAATTACTTGCAATTATAGAAAATGCATTCCTTTTGCCCAATATACATTCATGTTATACTCATACTTCTCGATTTAAAATAACCTTAAGCACTTCAATTTTTCACATGAAGTCCCCATAAATACATTCATAATTTAATACCATGTCAAAATAATAATAAAATGGTTATGCTGTAATATAATAATGATCTGAAGGAAGATGGAGCGTCTATTGTGTACAATGCAGCTGTTGTATCCGTCTATTTATCGGCCAAACTCCTGAACTAATGTAGAAAATATCGCCAAAGTTTCCAAATAATACCTTTTAACTCTGGAGAGAAATGCCTTTAGATATTTTTTTTCTTTAAAATCACTTTTGGCAAAGATTTTACATTTAAAAATCCGAGAAAATGACTTTTAAGAATCATCTTTATTACAAATTGTTTGGTTTCTTCAAGGAATCGGGCTACGATGGTGAACACTTCTTTATTTAAGAACGGAACTTTCTAACTAACTGACAACATCTAATTGTCTCTCTATATATCCTAACTCGAGCTGTCTATATGCAAAACCATATTTACATATTTACATCTGAATATTTACAATTACGTCACATCTCCCCTCTTAGAGATTAGTTCTAGTCATCTCCAAAACGTCTGGGCGGACGAACTGTTCTTCCAGAGCGAGTCCTATAAAGTGCCTCTTTAGGAGATGTTGATGAATCGGTCACATCCGTAGGAGCATCTGAAGTGTGTGTGTTGGCTTCTGGGTAATTTACATATGGCACTTCGTCTGGCTCGAAGTGTGGAGGCCCTGGAGACCTCTGACCAGTAGGAAGCAGATGGAAGCGATTTCTTCTAACACTTCCTCTCGGTGTATCAACCATATAAGATCTAGGAGTATCTGCTTTGGAAATGATGACTCCGGGAGTTTTAAGGTCCGTCAGCCAAACTCGATCATTTACATCCAATGGAGGCAGTTCTCGTACTCCTTTTGCTCGATCAAAGTAGTATTTTTGTTTTTCCCTTTGAATAGCTTCTTGATTTTTCAAATTCTTTAAATTGGGTGGTTGGTGTTGTTTCGTTGGTGTTGGAATAGTGGTGCGAACCCGCCGTCCCATGCTAAGTTCTGCTGGGCTGAAGCCATTTGCAAGTGGTGTAGCTCGATATGCCAGCAAAGCCAGATATGGATCCTTTGACTTGCTAATTCTTTCTTTAACAATTTTTACGAAAGATTCTATGAAGCCGTTACTCTGCGGGTATCTTGGACTGGAGGTGACATGAGTAAATCCGTATTCGTGGGCAAATTCCTTGAATAGTGATCCGAACTGGGGGCCATTGTCACTCCGAACCTCCAAAGGAATACCGTGCCTTGCAAAGATGGACTTACAGTGGACTATTACGGAAGCTGATGTCATGTCCTCTAATCTTGCAATTTCTGGGTATCTTGAATAATAGTCTGCTATTAACAAGTAGTTTTGGCCCTTTAGTGTAAAGAGGTCAACTCCAACTTTCTCCCAAGGGCAATTTGGAAGCTCTGAGGGTAATAGTGGCTGATGTCGATTTGTTCTTTCCTCAATACACATAGGACATGTTCGGACCATCTCCTCAATTTTGCTTGTGATCCGGGGCCACCAGACGGATCCTTTGGCCCTTTCCCGACATTTCACTATCCCAAGGTGTCCTTCATGGATTCTTTGGAGCAACCCTTTCCTGATATTCTCTGGGATAACGTATCTTGACCCTTTCAGGAGAATACCATTCTCAACGGAGAAATCATCCTTTGCTGGCCAATATTGACTTTCGGTCATGGAGACATTTGTTCTCTCCGGCCATCCTTCCTGAGTGTATTTAATAATGTTTTGTATAACCTGGTCTTTGTCTTGACTTTCTTTTATTTCCTTTACTCGGACATCAGATATGGGCATAAATGAGACAACCTGTTGAACGTAGGCACATAACTCCTCCTCCAATTCCTGAGTCCCGACTTTCATCCTAGGTGATCTAGATAGCGCATCCGCCACTATCAAGTTCTTTCCTGGCGTATGTACGATCTTATACGAATATCTCATAATCCGTAGTCTTAATCTCTGAATCCTAGGTGTGAGATCATCGATGTTTTTGGAAGTAAAGATCGGTACTAGTGGTTTGTGGTCGGTTTCAAGAGTGATCACCAGGCCTTGGATGTATTGCTTGAATTTCTCACAAGCCCAGGTGATAGCCAGCTCCTCTTTTTCGATTTGAGCATAACGCTTTTCTGTTTCAGAGAGCGTTCTAGAAGCATAAGCGATGACTTGTCTCAGTCCATCTTTGGTTTGCCATATTACTGCGCCTAGCCCAAAAGATGAAGCATCGGCTGATACTGTGATAGGCAAAGAAGGATCATACAAGGCTAGCCCTTGCGCAGAAGTGAGATTTTCCTTTATTTGGTCAAATGCCCGATCTTGATCATCTCCCCAAATCCATTCTTCTTTCTTTGACAGTAACTTGTTCATTGGATGCGCTATCTCCGCTAAGTTGGGGACAAATCTAGCTGAAAAATTTACCATTCCTAAAAATTGTTTTAGTTCCTTGACAGATCTCGGTTTGGGAAACTCCAGTATAGCTCGTTTTCTTTTGGGGTCTACTTGAATCCCGTTAGGACCAATTTGATGACCTAAAAAAATTAATAGTTGTAACTGCAAATTTGCATTTATCCTTGTTCAAGGTAAGTCCCGATTTAGAAACTCTTGTTAATACTGTTTCGAGTCTTTTATCATGTTCTTCTTGGCATGAACCATAAACCATTATGTCATCCATATGGCACAGAGTTCCTTCCAGTCCTTCCAATATTTGACTCATTCTTTTCTGAAAAATTTCCGGAGCGGAAGAGATACCGAAAGGTAACCTCTTAAACCGAAATCTCCCAAATGGAGTGATAAATGTGGTAAGTGCTGACGACTCTGAAGACAGTGGTATTTGCCAGAATCCACTATTGGCATCCAACTTTGTGAATAATTTAGCTCCTTCCAACTGGGCTAGCGTATGTTCTACCACCGGGATTGGGTGTATTTCCCTTAGAATATTTTTATTGAGTATCGAGAGATCGACACATTTTCTTAATTTTCCCGAAGGTTTTGCAACGAGAACCATGGGCGAACACCATTCCGAAGAACCCTCAACTTTTTCAATTACGCCATTTGATGTCATTCTCTCCAGTTCCATTTGAAGTTCTTTCATTAGAGGTATAGGTACTCTTCTTGGTGTATATATCGAATAAGGTTTTGCCCCTTCTTTCAACTTTATTTCGTATGGAATGTCTAATTTTCCCAGTCCATTAAATAACTTAGGAAATTTGAGCATTGGGTCTAGCTTGGTAGGAGTATGATCTTCGACAATATTTATCCTCCTAACGAGACCTAGGATCTCGCTAGCCCTACAGCTTAGTAAAGGTCGGGCAACCCCTTTAACTTCCGCATTCTCCTGCATTCCCACTATTCCAATGAATGCATTATTTAGGGAGCTTGATACTTCTTGTACGGTTTTAGTGTGACAAACCTTAGCAAAATGACCTTTCTTTCTGCACTTGTTGCAAATATCATCCTTAGCAGGACATTGTTCTTTCGAATGTCCTTGGTAATATCCACATCGGAAACATTTACGTTTCTCATTAGAAGACCATCCTTGAGGATTCTTTGGAAAATTAGAATTGTACGTTTTTGTACCTTTCATTCTTGTTTTCTGAAAAATTGTGCCATCTCTCCCTCCTTTCCTGTTTATCACATCCACGTTCCGATTTTCAGTGTCTTGCCTTATTTCTTTTTGTTGATTTTTTACACTTTCTGATTGGCGCACTATCTGGATTGCCTTCTCCAAGGTTAGTTCCGATTCCAACTGTAATTTCTCAGAAAGATTAAAGTTTTTCACTCCAACTACCAACCGATCCCTGATCATCTCTTCTTTTAAGATACCATAGCTGCAGGTTTCTGCCAGCACATAGAGATTGGTTATGAATTCCTCTACAGGTTCCGTCTCCCCTTGACTTCTTCTATTGAATTTTGCTCTTTCATAAATAACGTTTCTTTTTCCTATGAAATAGTCCTGAAATTTGGACACCACTAGTTTATAGTCATCAATTTGCGCTTCACTTAAGTTAAATAAGATCAAGATTTCTTCTGCTTTATCGCCCATTATGTAAATCAGAGCATTTACTTGCTCATTTTCACTTTTCTCTGAAAGTCCTGAAGCGATTCTATATCTTTGCTATCCCTAGTATACATATATAGTTCTAAATGTGAAAAAAAAATTATTAAAAAATAATAAAATATAAAAAGATGGCGCTCTGCCTTCTGTAAAGCACATGTGCCCTGGTCAGGATATGCCTTTTTTATTTTTAATATCAACACCTGATCTTTTTATTTTTTCTATTATTTTTCACATGTTAAGCATATTTACGCTAGTTTGGCCTTTAATACCCATTTCTTGGTTTCTCAAGAAGCCTCTGGGACCAAAAATATTTTTGGTCGCAGTGGTACAGCCTACTCCACGCTGACGAGCGCCAACAGCGCGAAACGCGTTCGTGGATGGCTAAATCAATGTTTAGTTGATTTCTGTTTCACCAGATGGCGCTCTGCCTTCTGTAAAGCACATGTGCTCCTGGTCAGGATATGCCATTTTTATTTTTGATAGTTCTAAATATAAAATATTTTTATAAATTTCGATAAACTCCTGAAATATTTTAAAATTCTCTCAAAATTTTCCATGTAACATCTTTTGACCCTGGTAGATGTTTCAAAAAATCAACTATCGTAGCAAATTTATTTCCAAAAATCAAATAAAAATGTTATAAACTGATAATTATTAAAATGTTTATCAATATTTTTTTTATTCAAATAAAGAAACGCGTCACGTGTGTCTACCTTTGGTATCTTCCAACACTTAATCCTTTTTATCTCTATTTTTATTTATTTAGACACTTTCGTATTGTAGCGAAATATTTCTGATCAGATAATTAATTTAGATATTTTCCACTCAGTAAACTCCCCTCTGATATTTTATAAATATTGAATTAAGCCGGGGGCGACTTCTGTACACTCCAGGAACAACTGAATATAATTTATAATTAATGTTGAGGCGTCCGGTACTCTGCCCATTGGGAACTTCTTCAATAGGCTCTGCAGAGCATGTCACAACAGATTGAGAGCCGAAACAACGTCTATCAAAAATAACCCTTTGTCAAAAGTCTCCTCGGCAAATCGGGGTCTCTGTTTACCCAAAGCGAACATCCATTGCTCAAAAAATTTGATGAAACCCCTACACATCAGTATAAACCTGTGAAAAGATCCTGCAGCACTTTTGTCCGATTGACCCATCAATATCTCAACCTCGGATCTCATTACAGTTTTACAACCTCATTGAGCCAGATTTCACCGAAGCTGAAATACTCCGGACCACCAAATGTCGCGGATTCAAGTAATATCCAGGCCCTGACCAACTTGGAGCTAATTACCTTCAATTAGGGGGTCCTCCTCTGCATAAATTACTTGCAGAATTTTTTTACCAAGTGTTTAAGATTTGGCCATTCTCCGTTACTTTAGAAAATTGGCCTTCTAGTCCACATACCCAAACCGGATAGACAGAGAACCTCCTGGACAGATTCCGCCCCATTTCTCTCCTTCACACCCTGCCAAGATATTTGAACTTTGCATTCTGGCTCGACTACAATGGCTAGCAACCGGCACAACTGGTTCTTCCCTCTTCGATTTGGATTCGTTAATTTCCGTTCAGTCAAAAATGCTCTAGCTGCCATCATTGAATCTATTGACAAAGACATGGAAGAGTGGGGGAAAACACAAGCTATCAGCCTGGATATCAGAAGAGACACTGTACACCGACATTGCAGCCCTACGAGAGGTTAGCTGCCCTGAAGAACTAATCCAACTCATCACCAGCTATTTAACAAATAGAAAAATGACCTTTACAGTATAGGGATACACCGCTTCCATTCTCTCACTTCTTGGAGTCTCACAAGGAGCAGCTTTAAGCCCTTTCCTCTTCAATATCATTGCAAGAGAAGCATTTACTTTACAAAAACCTAGAAAGAGTGAATTAGTCGGTTTCGCAGATTATTTCGCACTAATGGTGCAGGTGGCACCAATGCTTCCTAAATTACAAATTAGCAATTTTCCTGATAGATTCTCTCAATGGGGCAGAAGGCATGGAAATATGTTTAATCCCCATAAAACTCAAGCATGTATGTTCCACAGAAACAAAAAAAGATGGCGAAACAAGGATGGCCTTCTTAGGAGTATTCTATTTTATATATATATATTAATATATCTATTAATATGATACATGTATATAAATATTGTTTGGGTGTTTATATTGATAAGCTCTCCTAAAATACTCTATAAAATATTGTAACGCTGTAGTAAAAGACACATAATGTGATCAAGCAAACATTTTCAATGGTTACGTCAGTACGACCTGGCGCGACCACAGTTCACACAACTGATTGATTATTCACATTAACGGACGAAATATATGATGATGCATTTTAATGTGTTCATATACATTTAAGTGGATTGATTTAAATATAAACAATAATTTGTCACATCTCCTCTTCCTGTAAAGAACATCGACCCGATGCTAAGACCCGATAGCAGTAGATTCAAGTCCTCAGTCTCAAGGCTCGAGACCTAGTAATAGGTCCAGGAAAAATCAGGTCTCTTTGGTTTTAGAGATCCTCCTGGTTGGTTGTCTCTTTTCTGTTGGAATGTATTTTTCTTGTAGACTTTATGAGCCCTCCACCGTATTCTTTTCTAGGTGGTCTTCCTGCTCTTATGAGTCCAGGTAAGTCCTGCAAACATGGACTATGTCTTCATTTTCATCAAACTTGATGGTTGCCAAATTTCCCAATTTCGTAGGTCACATTGGACTTTGGATGGACTTATATGGGCCGAAGCAACATCGCATCAATTTTTCCGAATATTCTGCTCTCCGCACAGGAAGAAAGAATCATACGAGATCTTCCGGCTGGTAAATTATGTTTCTGTGATGTTCGCCATAGCTGAATTAATTGCTGTCCTAAGACCTCGTTGTGTGGATTCGTGCCAGTTGTCGTGCCTCTTGGGCTCTTGGAACAAATTTGGTAATTAACACGTCCTGTGCAGTCTCGGCTTCACGTCCGTGTACAATAAAAAATGGGGCGAACCCAGTAGACTCTCACTGTGCTGCATGCGAACGTGAAAAATGGAAGGATCTTGTTCTAATATTTCTAGTTGGCATCCAAATACATGGACAACATGTCTACTATGGTCTTATTTGACCTCTCCGTGATTCCATTGCTCTAGAGATAGTAGAAGGCCGTCTTCCGGTGGTTTATTCTGCACTAGTTGTCAGATCACTGATCATTGGAGATTCAATGTTCTTTCTCATCTGAGATTAATTCCCTCAGCACCCCGTGCTTTAGAATGACATCTTCAATAAAGAATTTGGAAACTTCCAAGGATATATTTGTAGGTAGAGCTTAAATGGACGTATATTTCGTTAGGTAGCTCGTGTGTGCATACAATTATCCAACGGTTTGCTCAAAGAAAACGCCTGGAATTGATAATATTTCTAACAATATGATAAAACATACTAAACAACTAATAGTTCCAATACTGGTGAAACTTTTTCAAAAATGCTTAGATTTAAATTATTATCCGAATGAATGGAAAAAATCTGAGGTAATAATTATTCCCAAACCAGGTAAAACAGGCATGAAAATTTATAAAAGCTACAGACCCATTTGTCTCAACTCAAACATTTCCAAAATATTTGAAAAAATAATTAACAACAAACTAATAAAATTTTATGAAGACTCAAATCTGCTTAACAATCGTCAACATGGATTTAGAAGATCAAGATCTACTATCTCTGCATTAAATGAAATTGTCAAAATAGCTCTAGAACATAAAAACAAAGAATAAACAGCTATAATCGCAGTTGATATAAGTGGAGCGTTCGACAATGCATGGTGGCCGATGGTGCTGAAAAGACTAGATGAGGACAACGTTCAAGCTTCAATAATAAAACTACTACAGTCTTTTCTTAATAATAGAAGAGTGAGATTTAGATACTCATCAAATGAAACCCACAAAAAATTAAGCAAGGGATGTCCCCCCACAGGGTGAGCCTATATCCCCTACAATATGGAATATTATTCTAAACGATTTATTGAATAACTATTCAGAATCAAACAGTGAAATCATTGCTTATGCGGATGATTTAACTGTGATATGTTGGGGAAACAACTTGACAGAACTTCGGAATACAACAGGAAAGGTCATGGGGAGAATATTAGACTGGTGTGGGAACAATAAGTTGACCGTATCTGAAGAGAAAACGTAAATCTTATACTTGTTTAATAGCAAAATAGCTGCAAAAATTCCTAACACTATCACTGCCAATTGGGTAGAAAAACTGAAGATGATGGGAATAGTTTTAAAAATCATGGAAATAAGAACAAATTGGATTTTGTGCCCCATATTGATGAGATTATTACTAAGACAAATAGAGCTAGTGGATACCTAATTGGATTAACCGGGAAAGCATGGGGACTGGACAGTAAAAGAAGAATAGAACTATATAAGACACTGTTTCGAAGTTCACTAACTTATGGTTCCACGATCTGGTACAACTTTATACCCAAAAAAGTCAAAGATAAATTAAACTCTCTGCAGTACGAAATTTTGAAGCACAGTACACAGGTTTATAATTCAACATCTTCAAACTGTACTCATATTGTTGCTAGAACACCAAAGCTCACGGATTTTATTGAAACAAATATACTAAAAATGAATATTGGATACAAAAAATCAGATCCAACTAAAAGAAAAATGATATCTAATTTTATAAACCAGAAATTTGAAGAATACTATGGAGGTGCCAATGATAATTTCAAGGGATTCTTTGATACTTCAAGAATTCCTAACTATGTTCAACCCAACTTCTATAACGTTCAATTATTTACTGGACATGGTGACTTCAACACATATTTGTTTAGAATTGGCAAAATTGGTTCACCTGCATGCACTTGTGGAAACGGACAACAAACCCCTGAACACCTTCTGATAAACTGTCCATTAACTTCTGATCTAAGGGAAGAAAACCAACTTTACCTGACTAATACAAAACAAGCTGCTTGCAATAAAGACCAATACATCAAGTTTAATAGATTCTGCAGGGTGTATATTTTGAGGCGAAAGTGTTGACTGTACATATTTCAAGCTACTACTTATAATTGCTATATGTAAATTTTGACATCGAACGTTTAATTTTAATGATTTCCAATGTTCAATTGTATTAATTGTATATAATTTAAAATATACACGCAATTATCCAAATTGTGGATATGGCGTGTCTCTCCCAACTGTTAAATAAAAAATAAATCCAACGGTTGCCACATGTTGGAAATATCTCCTGGAATTTCGAAGGCAACTTTAGAGACGGGTATTGGTTGTAAGTGCCCGGAATGGAGTTGGGTATGTCTTTTGCGTCGCTTTACAATCTGAACAGTGAGCGACATACTTTCTAGCATTTCTATACATTCCGGGTCAGTGAAATATTTTCTTATTAGGTCATAAGTTTTGGTGAATACGAGATGTTCAGCTGTGAATGAATCATGGATTTTTTTCAATATTTCCTGTCTTAATGGCAAGGAACCACCAGAAGCCAGAGTCTTATATATCGTAACATTTTTTTTCTAAAGAGTTGTCACCGATTTTCAAAAAAGAAATCTTAAAAATATCTTGTCGCCTGTGTAATTAATTATAAATTTTACTAAGGCTTTGATATTTCATCTGTTCTTCGCCAAAATTCCAGAACGTCACTGTTCTCGTAATATCTTCTTCGACATATTCACTGTAATTTAACGCACTTCTTGATAAGCAAGCTGCGTCCTGATGTTTCCTTTCGCTCTTATGCACGACAGTGACATTAAACTCTTACAACCGAAGATCCCATCTTGTTAACTTCCTAAATGGGTCTTCATGGTTGGTAAGCCAGCACAAAGAGTAGTGGTCTGTAAGGAGACTGAACGGGCGTCCCAAAAACATATGGCCTTAATTTATTGATTGCAAAAATAATATGGCAAGGTAGTCCCTTTCAATAGTTGAATCTTGTTATGCCTTATTCAGTGTTCTATATGCGTAGGCAATGGTACTTCCTTTCAATTTTGAATCTAAACTGAGACTGCTCCTATTCCATAGTTGATTGCGTCAGTGTGTATCTTTGTTGAAGAAGCGTAATCAAAATTTTCAAGTGTAGGTTCGGAAATTAAGGCTGGAAATATGTGTGCTCACTCTGCTCTTCTTGGTTAAATTAAAAACAGGGTCTTTCTTCAAACGGTTATTCAAAGGTTGGGCTACATAGCATAATTGGGTTTGAAGCGGCGGTAATAGGATGAGAGACCAAGAAAACTTCTCACTTCTTTTAATGGCCTAAGCATAGCAAAGTAGCTGACTGATCGAATCTTTTATGGATCGTGACGAATTCCATTTTTGCTCACCTTATGTCCAAGGCCAGTTATCGTTTTATTCCCGCATTTGCATTTATTGGAATTGAGACACAGAACGGCTTTCTTCAAAGAGTTCAATACTAGTTCAAAACGTCTTATATGTCATTCAAAATCATTCAAATAGACGATTGTGTCATCCAGGTAACAGAGACAGGTTGTCCATTTAAGACCCTTCGGGAGAATGTAAATCATTCGTTCGAATGTAACAGGAGCGTTACATAATCCGAACTGCATTACCTTGAACTAAAAGAGTCCATCTGGCGCTATAAATGCTGTTTTTCAACGGTCTAACTCTTCGACGATCATCTTCCAGTATATTGATTGGAAGTTCGAGGAACAATAATTATATAGTTTCCCGTAAGCAGTCTAAAGCGCCGTCAATTATCGAGAGCGTTTAGACATGCTTTTTTCTATTTTGTTCAGATGGCGGTAATCGACGCAGAATCTTCAGCTGCCATCCTTTTTATGATTAGTACCACATGTGAAGCACACGGACTTCAGATGGCTTAACATTTCCAAATTTTTCCATTTTGTTCACTTCATCATAAATGACTTGGCGTTCTCTTGGTGTTTTTCGGTAGGTGGTTTTTGGTGAGTAGGTGGTCGCCTGTGTTAATTCGGTGCTTATTTTATTCTACTAAATTAGAAATCATCCACGCATGATTATATTATAACTTTTAAAGATATCTTTCTTCAAATCGTCAAGTAAGTCATTTTATTTAAAATGTTCGTGATTTTTCAAACCTTCAAAATGTCTCATCTCTGTTCGTACTTGATTGCCCTCAGTAAGTCCACATATCTGCTATTCCTCGAAGAGAACACCATCAGTTACCTGCATCCCCTGTGGAATTAGATTAAGATATGGACTCCAATTCGTCACCCACCATTTACCTATGTTTTTAGAAAAAAATATGACAGTAAGGGAGTCAGTCATTAGTTCTTTATTTTAGAGAGAACTTTTTAACAATTGTAAAAATAAAATATTTTAATTTTTTGAACATATATATAATTTTCTATTATAGATGTGAAGCAAATGTTCTATTTATGCACTATATGTCTCTCTCATTCTCTTTTAGATTTGGAATAATAGGTACATCGATAAGTTTCGTTATTATGTTGCGTGTAATTGCAAAACACAGTGCTGCACTTAATCAGTCAAATTTGTTTAAAATGTTTATTAATAATAAACCTTTTTTTTTTAAATGTGTCCCTTCTCTCTAAATATTAAAGTCAACGTATGTATGTGTGTATATATGTTTGTCGGCTATGCATGTCCTCAATATGTAACTAATCTGGCTGAAATTCTAACAGTATTTAGAGTAATCTAGAAAAAGGTATACTCACAAGTTTAGGTCTCTATCTCAAATATCCTTGTTTTTATTTACGAATTTGCCAATTTCACTTGCAACCAGCGCCCCACTGCGGTAACTGAGAGAATTATGTCAAGGACGTGTGCAGTGACCGAAGTCGGAGATAGGTTTCGGTTTTGGTAGGATGTCTGCTGCACCTTCAAGAGGATTTAGTAATACAATTTTTAAATATCGTTGTACAACTTTACATTTTTATATTTCAAGGAAACATCTTAAAGTTTACTGAAATTACAGAGGGTGTTCACACTTATAGGAAACAAGTTTTATTATAAAATATTAAAAATTACCACCATATTTGAAAATTTTCAAATGTTCTATTTTTGCCTTTTTGTTTATTTACAGAACGGCACCTGATTTTCCACGATAGCAGACACTTTCTGATCATGGTCATACTCAAAAGATCCCATTCTTCCTTTACCACTTTCTAGAGACCTTCAATTGTCCTAGGGTGTCTCTTTCCAAGTGCTCTTTTAAGGCATCCCAAAAATGCAAAAATCCATCGGGGCTAAATCAGGAGATTTTACAGGGGTTCTGTTCTTTGGAATAGTGTTGATTCCTGTTCTTTGCCTTAGATCTTCCAAATAAGCTTGGGTTGAAGATGAGGTATGACCTGTGGCGTTATCATGGTGAAACCAGACTTTGTTTCTCTGTTTTCCATAGATAGAGGGAATATCATTTAAAAATATAGGTTCTAAAATGTTGTTTTGATAGTACTCCGAGTTTATTTTGGCATTTCTTTCAACTTTTCTTATTTTTAATTTTCCTTCATATGAGATACCGCATGCCACCATAAATCCTTTGGGGTAACTTTCGGCACATTCCTTCAACCAAATTGGCCTAGTTTTTCCACCCTTTTTTGATAGTATAGAGCTCTTTTTCTGTCGCAATCGGTTAAATATACCCATGCTTCGTCATATGTAACAATAAATTTCCTTCTATCAGCAGCCAAGAAATTTTCATAAAAATATCTGCTAATAGTGTGTCGCTGACGAATATGGGTCTGAAACAATTTCTGAACCGCATGTTTTTTTTGTAGCTTTTGGGCCTAAATCTTTATTTATTATTTTATTTATTGTTGACACTGATGTTCCTATTAATTTGGCTATATCTCTTTGTGGCATAGGATTTTCTTTTGTAAATTAAATTTTATTGCCATCTATCGTTAAAATTTCACACAAATAAATTTACTGGCAATGCGTTTCTTTTAAATATCATCAAATAATTATCTCTACAGACCATACTGCAATGATATGAGTTATTGAATGAGAGGGCTTGGCTCATCAGTAGTGAACCCTCTCAGCGGTTTCGCCAAATTAATCTCTAGACCGCTCTACTATTGTATTGGACTGGTTTTGTTATATACCCTGCATTTTCTATGGAAGGCAGCTTAGGGGTGTTTAGTGAACTATGGACATAAGCTTATAGGTCTGTAGAGGTACATACATATAATTTCAAGGTATTGCATCGAGCAAAGCTCTTCCGCAAAATATGTTTTCATAACCAATATATATTAGTAAATTAAATTTTATTGCCATCTATCGTTAAAATTTCACACAAATAAATTTACTGGCAATGCGTTTCTTTTAAATATCATCAAATAATTATCTCTACAGACCTTACTGCAATGATATGAGTTATTGAATGAGAGGGCTTGGCTCATCAGTAGTGAACCCTCTCAGCGGTTTCGCCAAATTAATCTCTAGACCGCTCTACTATTGTATTGGACTGGTTTTGTTATATACCCTGCATTTTCTATGGAAGGCAGCATTTTCTTTTGTAATATATTTTTTCACTTTTTTGACAGTTGCAGGAGTTCTCACAGATATAGGGTGATAATCTTTTCTCCATTTCTCCGTAGGTGCTTTGAATAAAAACTTGATATTTTTGTCGTGATTAATATTATAAATACCATTTTTAGAAAGGTTGATATCATCTTGTTTGCATATTTTAATTTTGTCCAAATAGGTAAGATTAGCTCTGGAAAGTCCTAAAATATAACCTCTTATGAAATTATTGTATTTGAAGGGCATTTTTTAAAAAATGTATTGCGTGTTAGAATTAGCTTAAGCCTTTTCGAATTTCACATTGTTGATTTTTTTAAATAAAGTGATAGTTCCTTTTTTGCACCGGGCGCTCGTTTCCTATAAGTGTGAACACCCTCTGTATTTTATGGTACATGGTTTTAAAGTTTACTAGTTTCTAATTTTGTTGTCAAAAATTCTTAATTATATTACTATATTTTAGAATGCCTGATATTATTTTTTGTTTGTATTATCTCTATATATAAAATTCAACGTATGTATCATATATGATATATATTTATATATGTCAGTGTATGTATGTATATTTGTTTGTCAGCTATACACGTTCACAATACTTAACTAATCTGGCTTATATTTTAACAGTATATAGAGTTGAATCTGGAAAAAGTTATAGTCATATTTTCAGGTCTCTATCTTGAATATGCTTAAAGTTATTTGCAATTTGTCAACAAATTTGTCGATTTCACTCGCAACCAGCGCCCTACTGCGGTTGAGATAGGTTTCGGTTTTGACAGGAGCCTGCTACATGCCTGATGACCTTTCAGAACTAAAATATTAAGTGAAATTAACTCAAATATTAGTGCTTTATAATGTCTATCTGTCCTTGAGGCTACCGATTTAAAATATTCTTTTCTAATTTTAGATCAAGAAAATCCAACCAAGAACGCGTTCCGGGCTGGTGGCCCTCGTCAGCGTGGTGCAGGCTGCACCTCTACGAACAAAAATATTTTGGTCCCAGAGGTTTCTTGAGAAATCAAGAAATGGGTGTTTAAGGGCAAACTTGCGTATTTACGTTAAACATGTGAAAAATTAATTTTAAAAAGGTCAGGTTTTGACATTAAAAAACAAATTAGGCATATCCAGACCACTAACATGGCCTTAAATACCCATCTATGAAGGAGTCATTATTCAAGTTCTCGAACAATTCCTCTACCTGCTGAATATTGGTCTGAGGAGGAGACTCTTGGAGTTTAGGGGTGGAAGATTGTATGCTTCGTGCCACCTTGACCAGGGTTTCTTTGGCAGAGGCCTCTGTTGGTGCAGCAATGATCGAGAAGGTAGCGGGCTGGTGCACGGCGCCGGAGTGTCCTGGGGGGACCGCGGGCGAAGACTCAGCAGGACTGGAAAGTACCGCAGGGACCGCTGCCAGAACCCCCGCAGTCGATGTAGGCGCGGAGGATTTGTGGGAGGGCACGGACTGGGAGGATGCAGGCGTCGACACAAGTTTACTCCGGGTGTCCTAAAGATGAGCTGGACCCCTTCCATATGTTCCCAAGGAGCAGGAGGTTCGCTACCCTGGCATCTGCTGCACTCTACGCCCTAGGTGATGTAGGCGGGTGTATACTCTCCATTGAAGACGATCACCAGCTTGGTAGGGGAGCTGGTGAAGTTTTAGTCTTCTATTCAGAAAGACGAAGGGCTCTCTGTCGCCGGCAGTTTAGTGTGTCAAGGAGACAACTCTGCAGTAGGGCCGCGCGCCACAATGACGTCCTCATACTTGATGCCAAGTGGGAGATCCCAACTATTATCTTTTCCGCCCTTTTCCTATACGGAAAAGATTTCTGGAGGGTGGTTCCGATTGTGAGGCCCTCATAAACCAGGCGCCAATTCGACGTTGGCCAGACCGACCAGTACCTGGCTGGACATCATCTGGTACACTGATGACTTGTCCGGCATCTTTTGCAGCGACTTCATATATTGGACTGGATGGAAGTCCGCGCTCCACTCGACAAGGCAGCATTGGGCGAATGTCCCCGTTGCCGACCTAGCATCCTGCCGCTGTTTGGAGTTTCTGACCTTTGTAACGGGATAGCTTTCTTGGTTGCAGAAGTTGCCTAAGTACGAAGGAGTCAACCTTCGTGACTTTTGCGGCCAGGCCTTTTCTTTTAGAAGAGTACAGGCTTTTGCCAATCTTGTGAAGTGGATTCCTTTTCGGAAGATTCTATTCAGTGTTTTAACGGTATTAATTTTGTGATCAATAGAATGCATACACATTGCTCACAACAGAACTTAAAAATAGAAGAAACCCAGATAAATATAAAATTTTCCAGGTTACCCAATCACATTTATTTTAAAACATTTCCACAAACCCATAACCCCTAATCAACAAAGACTCAGAAATATATAAAGCAATATGTTATATTTCATACAACAACGTAAACCTTTATTAAGACACTATTGTCTTACAAGGGGATTCTCCTAAAGGGTCATATATGTACATGAGTGAGGAGGAAAAGCAATTTAGAGGGGAGGGGGAGCAATCAGTCGTTGTCTGTGGAGTTGAGCACTTCTTCCCTCATTTTATCAATCGCCTTGAAAATTTTAAATATTTATAAACAAATGTTTTATCCAGCAGAAGTTATATTTGATGCTTACATGCATCTATATAGCCATAGCCGGATACATAAAAGAACTTTGGTATTGAAACATTATACAATTCCCTTAATATAGGCTCCATAGTTGAAAATCCCTTAATTAAAAATAAATGTAATATCATTGAACATTAATAAAAAGGAAGCAATATAATCCATAGAATTCAATAGCTGTCAAGTTAAACACGTGGAGGAGACGGGAAGTCTGCAATAGAATGTATCAACGCAATAAATCAAGACAATAGATCATTGATATTTCAACACTGTAAATAAACTCTCCACACCTTTACAATAGAACAACCCAAAATACAAAAATATCAACAATAAATACCAAAAATTAATCATTGAAGCATTATTATCAAGGCATTACAATAGCATCAATAGAGAAATAGATTTGCCGGAAATTTCCACAACATCCTGATAACATTTAATAATACCAATAGATTATATTTCTAAAACCTCATAAATAATTCAAAATAATAAATAAAGTTCACCAATATGCTAATTCTTAAAATATAACAAACAATAGTCAATATGCAAATACAAACTAATTGAGAAAAATATATATTTTTACGAAATAAAGTAATATGCAAAATCTATGTATATATCAGTTAGCATCTTAACAGCGTTTATATGTTTCCATGTACTCCTGTAGAGGGACAGAGATGGCCGAGATCACATTCAATAAAGATAAGAGAAACCACAGAAAGCTGTACCATTTGTTTGATTGATGTCAAGAAGATTGAAATCACGATCTTCATTATAGTAAATAATACTCAGATGTACAAATTCATTTTTAAAAAAACTTTTATTAAAATGCACTAAACAGGAAAAATAAATATTTTGGCACCTACCATTTAACAATTAGATTTATATAATAGAAGCGGCGGAGGGAAATCATCGCGAATTCCGAACTTAATTCGAATCGATATGAAGCAACTGATTCGAAGGTTTTTATGTTCACAAAATATTTTACATCTTCACTCAATATATAACTGTCCTCCACCGATTTTATTTTCACTCATATACGTATATCTAATTTGTTGAATAGTAGGTGCCGAAATATTTTTACCTTTTTAGTGCATTTTGATTAAAGATTTTTTAAAGGTATTTTTTAAATTATTTATATTAATTTTTTGTCATGATTTTTAAATTTACAAATTTATCATACCCAAATGATTTCAAAATTTTAAAATCACACAAAATGTAAATTTACAATATATATATACGAAATATAACAAAGTATTTAAATATACAAATCAATATTAAACCCAGGAATATCAGGAATATAAAAATCCACACCCTTTGATATTAGAGTATATTTATAACCTAAGTTCTTGGAGTAATATGTCTCTAACTATAAACCCGGGATGTGAATCAGACTTCAGTTTTGTGTTTATTTACAATGGCGGCCAAAGTCCAAGATATAAAATAGTGTTAAACAGAGTTATTTCTAGGAATATATTCCAGCGATACCAGGTTGTAAATTCCTATGAGAGTGACCATCTCTGGTATTGGAAAGCTGAACAGAGGAGATGATAACTGGCCTTTATTCTAGCACTGGGGGATATCAGATCAGCGGGGAACGGTCATTATGTACTTGGTGTAATTTAATATGAAGCCACTGCAAGTTTCCATATTCCCCTCTTCCCTCAATACACGTCGCCTTTATTTTGACTCTAACTGTCAATGGCTGTAAATGAAATATTTATTTCCTCCTTTTAGTGGATTTTATATAACTCCGCCTTTGCCGGTCCCAAGCCCAGATGAAAAAGAGGAGGGGGAGCAGTAACAAGCTCACTGAAAAACCTGGGCTCAGCTGGTCCGGCTGATAGTACCCTGTAAGGGCTCCTAATCCAGGGATACACGATGAGCAGCGCTTGTACTCCGTGTTAGGAGCGGCTGCACATGGCGTCTGTTCCTCATGTCAGAGGCGGCCATTTCTTTTGGAGCCAAGTCGGCCTGCCACTGAGTAGTGCTCCCAGTCTTAATGACAAAGGCAGACGCATTCTACTTCACCCAATCATGATGGTTGTCAAATCTCAACCATCAAAGTCTCAAGCTTTACAAGCTTGATACCCAAATATGATTGAGTGGAGATAAGGAAAAAGAAGAAGAAGTGGATTTTATTATAGCTCTTTTAAAAAGTATTTTAAAAAAAATTAATCATTTATCTAATTTTCATTCATGAGTTTTCTGAATCAAACGATACCAAGCTAGCGTCTATTCTTGGATTAGTAGTGCGAGGGGTGTGTGAACACGTGTTGTCTCATGGCATCACGCTCGCACGTCACCCCATGGCAGTCTAGCATTCACATATACAACCTCAAGTTCCCAGTTAATTCCCTACCTCGACCACCTAGAATTATAAAATTTTGTAAATTTGCATTGTTTGTTGGTTTGAAGGTGTACACATTTTCAGACTCCTGTGAGGTATGGAATTATATTTAAAATTTATCACAGAATTTGGAAAGAAATATTGTAATCCAGGAACACCTCGACCACATTTTTAAGGAACGCCAGCCGTTTATTACACTAGTAGACTGCGCCTATTTTTGTTCATTTGAAAGGAAAATTTTAAATTATATTCTCTAGTCTACTCCAGACACTACCACAGCCACCCAGAAGTCTGAAATGTTGAACCTTCGCAGCTTCAACAGGATTGAACTAGTCTGTTAAATACCATGTGATCAGGAAGTAAATAAAAATTGAAAGGAGATATAGAAAATTGACCGTATTCGACTACCCACGCCACCCAGAAGTTTGAAATTTTGTCAACTTGAAATGTCTTCAGAGGTATGAAAAAGCTTCAGACTTCTAGGAGCTCTGTAAGTATGTTAAAAATTGATCACAAGATTTGTGGGAAGACAAACATAGAAGCAAGTTGAATGGAAGCTTCAAGATAGATTATTTCACCGAGCACACATAAACAAAAGTAAATATAATTACAAACTTCATAATTTTTCCCAAATAATAATCAATAAAGGAGACATATAATCTCAAAAAGAGGATGCCAAAATTTGATTGAGAGAGAGATTGAAATTACTTTTAATATATTGTTTATATTATAGATGAATGAATATTATAAATGATGAATCTAATAATGAAATAAGACTATATTATATGTATAAATAAATATATAGAAGAATTTATAACTCTACAGAGAGATATAAAACTCATGTTCAACAAGGAAACAAAGTCTTGGCGAGAAGTCGTTTGATTCCTAAGCTCATGTATGAATTGTGAGAGACTGAGTCAATGCTGCCGCACGCGTGGGCCCGTCCTGATTTAATAATATCCGCTGATGATATTGTATGCAAATTCTAAGGTCGACTTTTTGTCCCCACGCTAATTGCCGCCGTCGGCTGGGGTATTTACGGCCGAACCTCCATCATCAGTAGGCCGGAAACGGACTCTTGCAGGCTGGCGGCAATTCATCCTCCTTTGGCCACGAGGCGGCGAGCTTAATCACTTCTTTGTCCCTCCGTCTTCTCCGTCTCTAATTACGGACTATGAGTCAAGTGGAATTTCACGTCTTTCTTTCTTTTCATTCCCTCAAAGTTTGCACAAATTACGCGATACGTGAGACCGGAGAAAATCGCATGAGTAGAATTCTCACAAATCGGGGCACAACTTGTTATAGTTTTTAAAGGATCAGAAAGTGAATAGCAAAATTATTTAAACTTTCGACAATCACAGAATTTTGCAGGCAGAGTACGCGCGAAACACGCCCTGTGCATATCACAGCAAGAGAAGCACTGAAAACAGCGGTTGGCTCCTAATCAGGAACAGATCTAGTATTACTGTATGCATTGTTGTCTTCTAAGATTTCCTGGATCCTTCTAGACTCCCTATTGAAAGTCAAACAATTCTCGCGACAATAAATGTCCAAGGTTCAAACACTAGACATGGGATTAGATGGAAACATCTGCAATAGTGAAAATTATAATAAATGAAAAGAGAAAATTATATTATGAGTAAACCATTATTTCTTCAGATTTGAAAAAAACAATTTAGAATTTTGTTTAACTTCAGAGCTGCGCGGCAATGTCTCTCTACCAGGTTGAGTTATCTCGATGTCAATCATGATCAAAATAGGAGAGACCACAGCGATATTGCCTAGATATGGGCAATTGATATTCTTACAAAATTGGGTTTATGGAATCATATGATTTCATAAGCATTTTTTCGCTTATCAAGACTGTTTGTATTTATAATAAATTAATTAATTTAAAAAAATACCTTTTGAAAATCTTTTACTAAAATGCACCAAAAATAGAAAAAATAAATTTATTTTTGCACCTACCATTCAACCATTAGATTTATGGGTAAAAATAAAAGCGGCGGAGAATATTCATCTTAAATTTCTAACTTAATTTGACTTATAAATAGTTATAAAACGAAGAGAAATTTTTTTTTTATTAATATTGCCACGTGGAAAATTAGGGAAGACAAAAACTTCAGGAGGAAACAAAATTTATTTCAGGGAAGGACAAAACTATCAAAGGTAAACAAAAGATAATCCACGAGGGAAATTTACAGAGTGGCAAGATATAAAACATAAAAATGACCACTCTGTTAAATAAAAAATAATAAAATTAAGAAATACTATGTTACATAAATAAAATTAAGAAATACTATGTTACATAGCTTCTTCCCTATGGGAGCTGTGACCCACAGCTAGCAATTATTGTAGATACTGACGTGGATTTGACGTGCTTCTGCCAAGGATTCCATCGAAGTCTTGGAACTTTGTTCCTAGTACCTTTGCGTCCTTTTTCTTGCGGCGTGAAGAGCGGCTTTGTCGTCGTATCGTCTATAGGGACATCGTCATCTTGGAGGGAAGTCTTGACTTTAGCACGGCGGTGGAATCCTGGAGTCAGTCTCCGAAAATGTAGATCACAGCACCCATGGCTTCAAGGTCTTCTCGGCGATCTTCAGTTTGTCTTCCCTAACTTACCCAGCATCTCCACCAAAATGCCACGTGGAAAATTAGGGAAGACAAAAACTTCAGGAGGAAACAACAATTTATTTCAGGGAAGGACAAAACTATCAAAGGTAAACAAAAGATAATCCACGAGGGAAATTTACAGAGTGGCAAGATATAAAACATAAAAATGACCACTCTGTTAAATAAAAAATAATAAAATTAAGAAATACTATGTTACATAAATAAAATTAAGAAATACTATGTTACAATATGCATGGGCTACAAGCTTTCGGGCTTCACGCCCTTCGACGGGTACCCGTCGAAGGGCGTGAAGCCCGAAAGCTTGTAGCCCATGCATATTAATAAAAAAAAAAATTTCTCTTCGTTTTATAACTATTTACAATTCTATAAGAGAAATTTTCATGATTCATGTTAATTTGACTTAATATGAAGCAACTGAAGGTTTTTACAGTTTTACATCTTCACTCAATGCATTATTGTCCCCCGCCGCTTTTATTTGACTCATATAAATCTAATTGTTGATTGGTAGGTGCAAAAATAAATTTATATTTTCCTTTTAGTGCATTTTAATGAAAGCTTATTTAAAAAAGTATTTTTATTTATTAATTTTTATTTTTTATTTTTTTAGTCATAATTTCTAAATTTGAAAATCTATCAAAGCCGAATGATTTATAAATTTACAAATTTATCATAGCCCCCTCCCCCAAGTGATTTTTAAATTTCAAAAAATCACGCAAAATTTAAATTTACAATATATATGGTAATTCTAACAAAATATACAAATATGCATATCAACAATAAATCCCGTATTATTTTAGGAATAAAAACATTCACACTATGAGAGTACATATATATGAAATAATAGAATTCGGGTATTTTAGGTTTTTGCAAGCCTTCGAGAAAGGTTTCCCTTCAACGGGTAAATTCTTTTGTGCACAATATCAAAATATATAAAAATATTCACTGGCCGAAGTATCTTTAATTTCAAGAACTATGAATGCTGGCCAGGCTGCTGCATCTTTACGAATATCAAGATGATCTTTCTACAAAAATAATTGAAACATATTTGTTATTGGCAGGTGCGGGCGTGCATCAGACTGTTTACAGCTAGAGTAATAGATATTGTAATAAGGTGAAATACAAACAAACAATTATATTTGTCAGGGATATTGTTATATTGGATTGGGAGGTGTATTTCTCTATTGATGCTATTTATTTTTGATGATACCAGTGCTTGCAGGAATAATCGTTGTTGCTTGCTTTCTATATCGTGGGCTATTGCTTGTTTAAGATTAAAAGTGTGTCCAGTGGTGCTGGTGTGTTGATATATTAAGGATCTATTGTCTTTGTATCTTATGTTTCTCTCGTGTTCTTTTAGTCTGGTCTCTATTGTCCTACTGGTTTCTCCTACATATGTGGCATTACATTGGTTACATTTGACAGAGTATATTGCATTTGATATTTGCTAATTGGGTTTCTAACCAAAATTATAATTTCCAATCCCCTATCTAAATCAAATGCAATATATTCTTTCAAATGTAACCAATGTAATGCCACATATGTAGGAGAAACCAGTAGGACAATAGAGACCAGACTAAAAGAACACGAGAGAAACATAAGATACAAAGACAATAGATCCTTAATATATCAACACACCTGCACCACTGGACACACATTTAATCTTAAACAAGCAATAGCCCACGACAGAAAAAGCAAGCAACAACGATTATTTCTGGAAGCACTGGTATCATCAAAAATAAATAGCATCAATAGAGAAATTGACCTCCCAATTCAATATGACAATATCCCTGACAAATATAATTGTTTGTTTGTATTTCACCTTATTACAATATCTATTAGTTTAGCTGTAAACAGTCTGATGCACGCCCGCACATGCCAATAACACATTTTTCAATTATTTTTGTAGAAAAATCATTCTCATATTGCATACAAAAGTATTTGCCAGTTGAAGAGCAAACTTTGCTCGAAAGCTTGCAAAACCCTAAAATAAAAGAAACCTTCCATACGAATTCTATTTTTCTCCTTTTGCGTAATAATTCCAAGAAGGTTCAAGATAGAAACCTGAATATTTGGAATTATAACTCGTTTGAGTTCTTTAACAATCGCTGAAACCGCAACTTCCAACAGTTTCAGACTTGACCTCGTGTAGTGCATAATATTTAAAAAGAAATATAGAAATTGGTTCACTGCCACTCCAACCACCCAGAAGTTTAAAAATTTGTACACTTGCATTGTTGATTGGACTGAGCGAATGTTCAGAATTTCATACTTCTATGTGGTCTGGAAGCATGTTAAAATTAAATTACAAAATTTGAAAGGCAATTTGGAAATTTGTCCGTACCCAGCCACCCTAACAACCCAGAAGTCTGATTTTTTTAACAGCATTGCTATCAGTTTCTAAAAATGTACGACATTTCATATTTCTAGGTGCTCTGGACGTATGTTAAAAATTGACTACAAGATTTGTGGACAAACAGACAGACACATGGAAGCAAGTTAAATAAAAGCTTTTTAAAAAGAGGCTAAGATATCTCTTGAGTATAAATTTAGATTGATATTACACATATCTGTAGAATACCTTGGGTAGATAAAACGCTTGAAATATGTCTGTATTTATAACGGTGATTTCAGATGAAGACTTTGGCGACTACAGAAATATAACATGGGTAGATGTGTGTACGAAGTCTATGAAGTGAGTTCAGATGAAGACTTTGGCAACTACAGAAATATAACATGGGTAGATGTTTGTACGAAGTCTGTGAAGTGAGTTCAGATGAAGACTTTGGCAACTACAGAAATATAACATGGGTAGATGTTTGTACGAAGTCTGTGAAGTGAGTTCAGATAAAGACTTTGGCAACTACAGAAATATAACATGGGTAGATGTTTGTACGAAGTCTGTGAAGTGAGTTCAGATGAAGACTTTGGCGACTACAGAAATATAACATGGGTAGATGTGTGTACGAAGTCTATGAAGTGAGTTCAGATGAAGACTTTGGCGACTACAGAAAGATAACATGGGTAGATGTTTGTACGAAGTCTGTGAAGTGAGTTCAGATGAAGACTTTGGCAACTACATAAATATAACATGGGTAGATGTTTGTACGAAGTCTATGAAGTGAGTTCAGATGAAGACTTTGGCGACTACAGAAATATAACATGGGTAGATGTTTGTACGAAGTCTGTGAAGTGAGTTCAGATGAAGACTTTGGTAACTACAGAAAGATAACATGGGTAGATGTTTGTACGAAGTCTGTGAAGTGAGTTCAGATGAAGACTTTGGCGACTACAGAAATATAACATGGGTAGATGTTTGTACGAAGTCTGTGAAGTGAGTTCAGATGAAGACTTTGGCAACTACAGAAAGATAACATGGGTAGATGTTTGTACGAAGTCTGTGAAGTGAGTTCAGATGAAGACTTTGGCGACTACAGAAATATAACATGGGTAGATGTTTGTACGAAGTCTGTGAAGTGAGTTCAGATGAAGACTTTGGCGACTACAGAAAGATAACATGGGTAGATGTTTGTACGAAGTCTATGCAGTGAGTTCAGATGAAGACTTTAGCAACTACAGAAAGATAACATGGGTAGATGTTTGTACGAAGTCTGTGAAGTGAGTTCAGATGAAGACTTTGGCGACTACAGAAAGATAACATGGGTAGATGTTTGTACGAAGTCTGTGAAGTGAGTTCAGATGAAGACTTTGGCGACTACAGAAAGATAACATGGGTAGATGTTTGTACGAAGTCTATGCAGTGAGTTCAGATGAAGACTTTGGCAACTACAGAAAGATAACATCGGTAGATGTTTGTACGAAGTCTGTGAAGTGAGTTCAGATAAAAATCTTGGGATGTGGGCTCCAATAACTAACCTCTACAGCCAAAGATATCAAGCGTTTGAAGGAATTGTATCTGTTTGTGTTCAGATGAATACCTGGGGGCAACTGGCCGATTACAGCGATAGAATTCAGGTATTTCAGAATGAACGCCTGAGAAAGGAGTTGCGGCAGATCACCAATGGTACAGCAGAATGAATCAATTGTTTGTTAAAACGGAGATCACACTTAGGGGAAGAGTTTTTTTTTATTCCATTATATAAAACTAAATAAATAATTGTATGCTTTGAGTATTCTTTTTTTTAACAACAAATTGTTGAACTGCACATTTAATAGCTGTCTATCAAGAGGAAACGTTTGAAGGAAGTCTGAAGTGAGTTCAGACCTTGTCTCCCGTGACTCCGGCAGAAAACGTGTGAACGAGGTCCGTGGACGTGTGGGTTCATAATTTATCTCGCCGCAGCCTGACACGGCGGAATTCATCATCCCCTGCGTCTCAATCCCAGCACCACCACCCACTCCGGGTTGTTCCCCCAACCTCCTGCTTTTTTATCGCCCGGTACTTAATTCACTTCACGTGTTCGGCTTTATTATTGCTAACGGGCTACCGATTATGGAGTGACTTATATTGGAGTTTTCTTTTTTATCTGATCAATTTGGATCAAATATAGAAGAAGTGGGGGAAACAAATCCAGATGATTATTTTCAACACATGAACCGGTGAAAGCATTACAGGAGAGGGATATGATGACAAGAGTATGAAAAGACTTCTACCGATATGTCATGTGTAGAAAACCTCTTTTGGATTTGGTTTCTTGTGTGTTACACTATTATTTTCATCCCTTGGCCTAAATGAAAGATGTGTTATGTAAATTATGCAATTATGTAAAAATGTTTAAAAAATTTGTAAATTTTATAAATAAAGGAATTTTCTGAGGAAATAGTTTCTTTTATACCTAGACAATACAAACTTTCGGGCGTAACAACAGCCCTTCAACAGATGTACAATTACGATACTAAAACTTGGTAATTAAATAAATCCATATATATATACATAGGAAGAAGTAGGAAATATTAGAGATGGCTATGCCAATACTATAATTAACATATTAATACAGTAAAAACATAATACTATGGATTACTAGTTAATACTAATGCAATATTGAGACTATGGGTGTGATTAAAGGAAGGATACCGATCATATTAAGATACTAAATAAATGGCTGGACAATGGTGTTGGGAAGGCTGAGATTATATAGGTAGGATGGAATTACACGAGGAAGATCTGCCGCGAGGAGGGACCCCCGTTCTATCTACACCAACACAACACAGGCCATTTATTTAATATTAGTGAACCCTCAACCCATTATATGAAATAAAAAACAAGCGCCTGGTACTGGAAGCTTTACTTACTAAAAAACTCAAAGGCATCAACAGAGATCTAGCCGACATATATGAATCCAGATTCTCCGACCAAAATAATCTCCGTGTTCCCAACATCATTGGCCCTTGTCCAGCCATCGATATTTATTTGGTGTCTTTGATCTCAATATGAATTGTATCCTTCCTTTAATCACACTTAGCCTCAATGGTGCATTAGTATTAACTAGCAATCCATAGTATTATGTTTTTACTATAATATGTTGATTAGTATTTGCATAGCCATCTCTTATATTTATGCATATTCGTATGCATATTTGTGGATATAATGCGCCATCTATAAATAGGGAATTAAATATTTATAAGCACGAATTTTTCTTTTACACACAAAAAAATTATATACTGTCCTATTGGTGAGTGATCCCACAACATGGTTGGTTTGGCAATAATTTTATACCTTAATTTGGGATCCTATCTAAGTTTGTAGCTTTTTATTGGGAAAGTGTCAATTATTGGCTTTATTTCTCTTATGTAAGTGGGTTCCAGTCCTATTCCATTTTTCTATTTAGAGACATAAGCTAACTCCTTTGATCAAGGAATCAGTTGGATTTTGAGAACGAGTTAAGAAGATCACAGGACTGAACTGTCCTTCGCCCAGCTGCCTGCTAGGATTTCATCGGTTTCGTCCTGTTAGTTGCTTGGGATATTTATAAACCTATGTTGAAGGAAAGTTTTACTCGGTAGCCAATGTCCTGAATGTTCCATTTTTCCAAATAACCTAATAGAGGTGCGTTGTTGGATTATTGAAAATGTGCTAATGGGGATTATCGGGACACAAAAAAGCTCCCATGAAGGGGGCTAGAATGCTTAATATGACAAAATCTGTAACACATTTATACAATCTCATCGGCAAATAGCTAGGAAGGTAGCTGTAGTTAGTGAGCTGGATTAAAAGAAAGAAGTGACAAAGATATCAGTTCAAAAATAACTTTTCAACTCAAAACCCAGGTCTTCATATTCCCAGTTAGGAATATACACTGGTTAATCTGAATTACAGAGTTTCACTTGTTCACAAGGTCAGTGCCTGGTGTTTTACAAATGTTCTAATGTGTGTCCTCAGTTATTTTTTCTGACCAAGTTTTTCATTTCGTTTTTTCCATTTGTCTTCAATTTGTTGCTTCGGGTTGAGGTTCCTTTGTAGCTTCTTTGAAGGTTGTGTTCTCAAGTTTTTCTGGTTTTTCGTAGAAGTTGAATGACTTTCTTATTATAAAATCGTTTATATTTTCTCTCTAGCTTGAGATCCTTTCTGACGATACTGCTCCTGACAAATCATTTAAAGCTCTACCAACATTTTCAACGTTGTCTTCCTCAAAGTTATAAAGACTTAGTGACCATAGGCAAGAATCGGTCTTATAATTGAGGTGTCGATTGTTCACATGCAATGTAAAGTTAGCTTGCGGTCGTTTCCTGATGCTAGCGCTAGCCTGTGTGCTTGTGCGAGATATATTCGGTTCTGGACATGTTTTGTCAGATGTTGGTCGAGAGGTAGCTAACACTGTGTTCCATTTTACTGGTTCGTCAGAAAAAAACTAATCGTCTGGGCGTTGCTTTCTTTTGTGTCTTCTTACATGAGAAAAGAATTGCTCCTGTTTTTGTAGGTTAGTGTAAACAGCCAGTTGTGACACCAAATATTGACAAAGCCAAGCGCTTCTTGGTGCTTCAGGTAGATTATATACAAATCATAATGATGAAACCAATGTTGCCTCATCATCTACACACAAGTGCAGCAGCAGACAGTCAACTATGTTTAACTAGGTGGGATCCCGGCTGGTATTTCCTTGGTTTGACCCCCCATCACCCTAATGTAGCTATCACAGAGAAAGTTCCTTGTCATTTTGATTGAGCCTCAGGGCATGTTCTTTTTTTTTTTTTACATTTTATCTAATAAGGCTTCATGCCAAACTTTGTCGAATCCTTTGTAGGTACTTAAAAATATGCCTTCTGTGTTAATTTCCGTGATTCCATGGCCTTTCAGATGTTCTCTGGACCACTACTAGTTGACGCAAGGCTAAAGTCTAACCCGTATTGTTCTATCCTCAGGGGATTCTTTCCGTTCAATGATCTCATTCTCTTTGTAGGATGATACTTCTCAAATTATTTGGGGGGCAGGCAACAGTGAAATAGGTCTATTGCTTGTTGGGTGGTGTTGTAATTTTCCTTGTTTGAGTGTAGGACAGATATTTGAGTTTCCCACAAAAATTTAAGAAATTAGCATGCCTTAATTAAAGGTATCGGTGAGTGATCCCACAACATGGTTGGTTTGGCAATAATTTTAGAGCTTAATTTGGGATCCTATCTAAGTTTGTAGCTTTTTATTGGGAAAGTGTCAATTATTGGCTATATTTCTCTTATGTAAGTGGGATCCAGTCCTATTCCATTTTTCTATTTAGAGACATAAGCTAACTCCTTTGATCAAGGAATCAGTTGGATTTTGAGAACGAGTTAAGAAGATCACAGGATTGAACTGTCCTTCGCCCAGCTGCCTGCTAGGATTTAATCGGTTTCGTCCTGTTAGTTTGTTTCAACGATATACGTAAGGTCTCTTTGTAAGTGCAAAAGTCGAACTGCTTTTCACATGTGCAGACATGTGGTGCACTTACAGCAAAAGTAGTCGCTAACTACCCACCATGGTTTCTTTGGACTTGTGAGATGTTTTATAGCCTTTGATCAGACACGTCCACGTTCTCTATGTCCCAGCTGGTGTTGTCATGTTTTTTCTATTCTCTTTGTGCGGAAACAGACCTCGAAAGAAGGTATCAAGCCCACATAAAAGAAAAAAATAAGACAAAAATCGTTGGGGTCACAAGTTTTTTTCCTTTTTACCTCGGTCTATTCGTTTTTCGTTTTTTTTTTTTTTTTGTTTTTTTCTTCTAAGTGGGCTTGATACCTTCTCTCGAGATCTGTTTCCTTACATTTTGTTGATTTTTCTAGATTTTGAACTGTTTGTTCTTCAATAGAAGCTTTGGCCTTGTTGTTGTTTTTTTTTCTTAAGGTTTTTCTGCAGTGTGTGCTGACGGTTGAACTTTTATTTTTCATTTGATATTTAAAAAGCGTCCAGTCAGTGACTTTGTTTATGTTGGAACGGGAGATATTAAAGCCTTGTGATGCAAGAAGAACTGAATGGTGATCAGAGGTCATTTCGTGGAGGACCTTGGAGTGAACGGTCTGACTCAGGTTTTGTGGAAGGCGATGTCCAGGATGGCGAGTGGGTTCGTCTAGGTAGCTCAGGTTCAGGCCGTCAATGGCATTATGAAGGATCTCAAATTTTGTTCAGCGGGAATTGAACCCCAGCTGGGAGTTTTACAGTTCATGTCTCCGTCTGAGATTTTTAAAGCTTCTGTTTTGAAAATGTTGTAGATTTCTTTTAGGCCGAGGGGTGCATTTGGTGGCTTTTAGCAATAGTATATGTTCATGGTTGTTACATTTTTGTCTTTAATGTTTTTTTAAAATTATTATTATTATCCCTAGTGGTACAGGCCATGATATGGTGGGTAGAAGTTGGTGACTGCTTTTTACTGTAAGTGCACCACATGTCTGAGAGAAAGCATTTCGACTTTTTCACTTACAAATGTGCCAGAGCCCCGTTTGGTTACCTGCACTCGCTGGTGGGCTAGGAATTTTTCAAGAATCGGAAGTCATTGGAGCATTTTTTTTTTCAATTAATAAAAAATTGACCAATGCGCGGGATTCGATCCCAGGCCGTAGCGGTCGAAAACCAACGGTTTAGACCACCCTTCCACCGATAATGGTAATTCCTGGATTCCCAAACGTAAAGTTGTTATGTTTTATGTTGTTATTTGTGCAGCACCTCCATCCTGTCCAGAAAGTCTGCCATTCCTGACAGTGTTGTAGTTGAAGATCCTGTGACAGGGTTTGAGCCAGGTTTCTGATATTGAAGCGATATCGCATTAGTTCAACAATTCTGTGAATTGCTGTTGTTTGTTCCGAAGGCTGCATGCGTTCCAATGAAAGAGTCTGTTACAGTTACCTTTTGTATTCATCGACATCCGATAGGGGACGATCGTCACTATGGTGGCTCTTAGGTTCGCTGAGAGCCTTTTGATAGCGCACTCGATGGCGCTAGGGTTGGAGATTTTCAATAGAAATATTTTTACTTTGTTTTTATATTATATTATCGGTATTTTGAGGCAATTCTGGGGTGGCAGGTACCTTGGATGGTTCTTTTTGTGCGTTAAAGAAGGAATTATTGTGATTTGAGATATCTTTGTTGATTTTTAAATAGTGGGGAAAACCGCGAAATTTCGCTGTGTGCTGTCCTTGGAAATTTTCGCATTTCGGTGGAATTTCTTCGGTACATTCAGAGGTAAACTCATCTTGGCGCCGCACCTAACGCATTTGGTCATTCATCTGCATTCGAGGTTTGAATGGGTAATGTTCTGGCACCTGTGGCCTGGAGAGCCCTGTAGGCCTCGCGCTGATGTTCGTGATATTGTAGACCTGTGTGTTCCAGCTGTGTTATAGAGAGTTATCCGGTTGAAAGGTAGGTACTCCTTTGTTCCCGCTTCACGTGTCTAATAATTCTGGTCGTCTCTCCAATCCCTTGTTTTCCAAGTCCTCTTGTATTTCGGAGATCATGATGTAATGATCAAGACTTCTATTCTAACGTTCTTATATATCGTGATAGAGAATCTTACGTTGTTTAAATATTACCACAAACAGTTATTGAATGTACCATATGCTTTATACTAATGTACTAAGGCGTTTGAGGAAATTAGCTCCCCTGTCTGCGTATTATCTCTTTATCTAATTACCTCTGCTAGACATTACCAAAAAACTAACTTATCTAACACCCAACCTAACAAAAACTTGATTTCTATTAAAACAAAATAATAGAAATTTGATGAAATAGAAATATATAATACTGAACAATTAGATGGGTGCATTTCATTTTAAAGAGAAAAAATAATTGACCATCTCAAACATCTTCATGGATCAGGGGAATTGTAGGAGCGGCACAAGTGGCCAGCTGTATGCCATCTTTTTACGGGAACAAAATACTTTATAAGACCTTTATGCCTTGCTAGAAACCTTGTGACAACAGGGATTTACATAACTATATAAAATACCTTTAAAAAAAAAAAGAACTAAATCAAAATAGGTTTTTATTTCAAAGTTTTATTCATTTTTTCCTTCGATCGATTTCAATATTCGTACAAATTTGGCCCCAAAATTTTAAATTAATAAAATAAACTGATTAAATCTAACTCACCGAAAATTAACGCATAAATTGAAAGAAAACAGACGTGTGTGTTGTTCGAATAATATTTTTATTTAATACATTAATTCTTTCTTTAAAATATTCATTCACTCTATTTTGCACACTTCAGTATGCATAAATGAATCTAATCAGATAGTGCATAACTTTACGCTCTTTAAAACTTGCACATAATTTATTTTAAAATGTGCAGGTATGTCTCACAGAGATTCTCCTCAAGTAGGATCCAGAAGCTTAGATTCCCGCCAGGGTAACTTCCAAGTACAAAGAGGACTGGAGCATACATAAATAGAAAATAAAAAGGAAAGCAAGAATACCAGCTCTCGGAGCTTAAGAAGTGTTGTTGTCTATTTCTGTCTTTTTTTACAAACCCTGCCCTGTCTGTGTTGGCTCGTTACTTGGCCGTCCAACGGTGTTGTTTATTGATAACGTGGACACGCCATCACTACTGTATGGAACTAGCGAGTGAGGGTGGAGAGTTAGTGATGTGGAGCTTGCATTTACAATATCAGCCTGGAATCAGCTTCGTGATTCCTGAGATTTACATTTAGGTACTTAATTAATTAGACTTGAGATATGAAAAATACATATGCCATTATACAACGTGTATATTTTGAAATATTTAATTTCACTTTATAAACCCCATTTGTTATTGAGCAAAATTCATTAATTATATAATAATTAAAGTTTAAACGATATTATGTGTATTATGTGTTTTTATTTGTTCTTTTTACGTTTCCTCAATATTTAACCAATCTGGATGAAATTTTAAAAGGACATAGAGTTAAATCTGGAAGACGTTTTTGTCACATTTTCAACCAAGCAAAATGAAAGTTTACCAAGTACTGGAGTAATTTACTTCTTTTTTAATTATTCATAAAATGATGAAGATGATGATATTATTGAATTTCTGTGCATTCTTGCATGTTTGATGAGCAGAGATTGTTCCATGGAATATCCGCTCAGCAGAATACGGATTCGAGGCCAGATCATCAGTTTTATTAGGCCGGAACAAGATTCTTTAAGCGAAACATTCACGTGAGCAGGTAATGCCAGGCCATATATTCTGGAAAGTTCAAAAGCCACTTTAATTCTTTTCCATTAAAATATCAATAAATATTATAAATTCAACAAGTTGAGAGAGGTGAAGGGTGTGAAATGTCGGCTATACAAAGCCTATTTTGATTAAACCGATAATTAATTCGCATATTTTGGAATAGAAAAATTACGGTTTTATATGACATGTATTTGAGTCCAGAATTTGAAAATATTTAAATATCAGAATACCTTGTTTATTTTGGGGCCAGGAATTTTCCCAATCAGGATTGGTATAATGTATCTATTCCTTTATACTAATCTACTAAAACATTAGAGAGAGAGATCCGTTCTATGAATAGGTCTAGAACAACATCAGTTCTATCAGTTGTCGGTAGGGAAAATGAATTTCTGTTGACACACACACACACTTTGCTTAGACCTTTTTAAAGATACTGATTTCAATAATATTGATTAAATATTATTTAGATTGGTTTGCATAAGAGAGAAAAGCAAAAGACACTTTTAACATAGTAAACAAAGACACTTTATATCAAATCAATAAGAATACTGATTATCAGAATATATTGCTCTACATAAATATTGAGATGTAGTAAACTCTACAAGAACAGCTACATGACAGTGGGCCTCATGTCGGAATCCAAGGAAACAAAAGAGCAAATTCTCATGCCAAATCAGCAGCTTAATCAACAAGGTTCTAGTCAATAAAACGCAGGAATTACTGGTGACCCTAAAACCATTACGAAATCTGCCATCCCAACACAGATCTTTTCACAAACAAAGTCTAGACAATAATAGACCTCATCAACACTGTCACCATATGAATTTGCCTAATTTTTAGGCATACTGGGATTATAAAGAAAACCAAGTTTATGACTAGGAATCTGATTTACAAATTGTGTTCAAACCTGGACTGTAGTGATGATCTCAACTTCACGAGCGGGTTCCGAGCCATCACAAGCTGAAGTCAAATCCAATAGTAGCAAATGTAAGGACCTGTTGTGAGTTTCGGCGTTGTCAGTAGGGAAAAATGAATTTCTGTTGACACACTTTGCTCAGACCTTTTTAAAGATACTGATTTCAATATTATCCATCAAATATTATTTCTATTGGTTTACATAAGAGATAAAAACAAAAGAAACTTTTAACACACACACACATAGTAAACAAAAAAAAAACGTATCTATACTTCTTACGGTTAGCGCCTATTTTCTCGTGATCTTACACATATACTCTGTGGAAACAATTAATTAATTTAACTTTAAATATATATACAACAATTTCTGACTCAGTAATTAGTTTATCAGTTGATGCTAGAAATGTGAAAATTGAGGTGGCATTTGTTCTTTAATTTAAGTATTGATAAATAGTGAGGTTATTTTTTTCAATACCAATTCTTCTACTTTCCCATTTTTGATAAAGACCAATTTGGGGGTGAGGGATGTCCTAGTAAATGTACTCCAGGGCTGGCCGGGAGGCCGAGAATGTTGTCTGAAGACAAACATCGAGTTGTTTGCTTTTTATTAGGATTGAAATGGGCGTCTCTTAATCTCACAATGGCTTCACAATTCATTGTTCTAGACCTTTGTTTCACCTTCTGTGTGACCTCAATATCTTGTTTTATGGTGAGATGATTCGCTTTAAAACCTTTTTTTTTTTTTTTTCAATTATAAAAATACGTTTTTTTTTTTTTTTTAACTTTATGCTATATATTGTCACGCTGAATAATTTTGGTAGACAAACGTGAGGTTGACAAAGTTATTGCATTATTGACAGCAAGAAGAGAAATAGACCGATTAACAAAATATCTAAATTAATAATATGTTAATTTTAAAAATTAAATATCATGCTACAAAGATCTTCTCTATGGGGGTTGTGACCCAAATGTTACATATTTCGGTCAAGGTTTCCCTCAGAAGTGATTCCTAGAAGCTTTACGTTTTTTTTCTTGTGGCGAGAACTCTTCTTTGTCGTGATATAGCATCTGTACGGAGATCGCTTCTTGGAGGGAAGTCTTAACTTTTAACGGCGGCGGAATACTTGTCTCAGTCGCGGAAATTGTAGTTGACAGCACCCATGGTCTCAACGTCTGCGGGCGATCTTCAGTTTGTCTGAAGAGAGGGACGCTGAGAAGTGGAAAGGCCCTGGTGTAGACATCTCCGACCTGGATGGCGGCGTCTGCTTCCCCCGTTGAACTCTAGGAGGGCAAA
>CP092868.1:107147514-107160602 GCA_030710605.1 Cordylochernes scorpioides | reverse complement strand
ATATGTGGCATTACATTGGTTACATTTGAAAGAATATATTGCATTTGATATTTGCTAATTGGGTTTCTAACCAAAATTATAATTTCCAATCCCCTATCTGAATCAAATGCAATATATTCTTTCAAATGTAACCAAAGTAATACCACATATGTAGGAGAAACCAGTAGGACAATAGAGACCAGACTAAAAGAACATGAGAGAAACATAAGATACAAAGACAATAGATCCTTAATATATCAACACACTTGCATCACTGGACACACATTCAATCTCAAACAAGCAATAGCCCACGACATAAAAGCAAGCAACAACGATTATTCCTGGAAGCACTGGTATCATCAAAAATAAACAGCATCAATAGAGAAATAGACCTCCCAACCCAATATAACAATATCCCTGACAAATCTAATTGTTTGTTTGTATTTCACCTTATTACAATATCTAGCTGTAAACAGTCTGATGCACGCCCGCCAATAACAAATATGTTTCAATTATTTTTGTAGAAAAATCATTTTTAAATTGCATACAAAAGTATTTGCCAGTTGAAGAGCAAACTTTGCTCGAAAGCTTGCAAAACCCTAAAATAAAAGAAACCTTTCATACGAATTCTATTTTTCTCCTTTTGCTTATAATTCCAAGAAGGTTCAAGATAGAAATATTTGGAATTATAACTCGTTTGTGGTCTTGAACAATCGCTGAAACCGCAACTTCCAACAGTTTCAGACTTGACCCCGTGTAGCGCATAAGATTTAAAAAGAAATATAGAAATTGGTTCACTGCCACACACTCCAACCACCCAGAAGTTTAAAAATTTGTATACTTGCATTGTTGATTGGACTGAGCGAATGCTCAGAATTTCATACTTCTATGTGGTCTGGAAGCATGTTAAAATTAAATTACAAAATTTGAAATGCAATTTGGAAATTTGTCCGTACTCAGCCACTCTAACAACCCAGAAGTCTGAAATTTCTTTAACAGCATTGCTATCAGTTTTTGAAAATGTACGAAATTTCATATTTCTAGGTGCTCTGGACGTATGTTAAAAATTGACTACAAGATTTGTGGGCAAACAGACAGACACATGGAAGCAAGTTAAATAAAAGCTTTTTAAAAAGAGGCTAATATATCTCTTGAGTAGAAATTTAGATTGATATTACACATATCTGTAGAATACCTTGGGTAGATAAAACGCTTGAAATATGTCTGTATTTATAACAGTGATTTCAGATGAAGACTTTGGCAACTACAGAAAGATAACATGGGTAGATGTTTGTACGAAACTGTGAAGTGAGTTCAGATGAAGACTTTGGCGACTACAGAAAGATAACATGGGTAGATGTTTGTACGAAGTCTGTGAAGTGAGTTCAGATGAAGACTTTGGCGACTACAGAAAGATAACATGGGTAGATGTTTGTACGAAACTGTGAAGTGAGTTCAGATGAAGACTTTGGCGACTACAGAAAGATAACATGGGTAGATGTTTGTACGAAGTCTGTGAAGTGAGTTCAGATAAAAATCTTGGGATGTGGGCTCCAATAACTAACCTCTACAGCCAAAGATATCAAGCGTTTGAAGGAATTGTATCTGTTTGTGTTCAGATGAATACCTGGAGGCAACTGGCCGATTACAGCGATAGAATCCAGGTATTTTTTAATGAACGCCTGAGGAAGGAGTTGCGGCAGATCACCAATGGTACAGCAGAAGGAATCAATTGTTTGTTAAAACAGAGATCACACTTAGGGGAAGAGTTTTTTTATTCCATTATATAAAACTAAATAAATAATTGTATGCTTTGAGTATTTTGTTTAACAACAAATTGTTGAACTGCACATTTAATAGCTGTGTATCAAGAGGAAACGTTTGAAGGAAGTCTGAAGTGAGTTCAGACCTTGTCTCCCGTGACTCCGGCAGAAAACGTGTGAACGAGGTCCGTGGACGTGTGGGTTCATAATTTATCTCGCCGCAGCCTGACACGGCGGAATTCATCATCCCCTGCGTCTCAATCCCACCACCACCACCCACTCCGGGTTGTTCCCCCAACCTCCTGCTTTTTTATCGCCCGGTACTTAATTCACTTCACGTGTTCGGCTTTATTATTGCTAACGGGCTACCGAGTATGGAGTGACTGATATTGGAGTTTTCTTTTTTATCTGATCAATTTGGATCAAATATAGAAGAAGTGGGGAAAACAAATCCAGATGATTAATTTCAACACATGAACCGGTGAAAGCATTACAGGAGAGGGAATGTGATGACAAGAGTATGAAAAGACTGCTACCGATATGTCATGTGTAGAAAACCTCTTTTGGATTTGGTTTCTTGTGTTATTATTTTCATCCCTTGGCCTAAATGAAAGATGTGTTATGTAAATTCTGCAATTATGTAAAAATGTTTTAAAAATTTGTAAATTTTATAAATAAAGGAATTTTCTGAGGAAATAGTTTCTTTTATACCTAGACAATACAAACTTTCGGGCGTAACAACAGCCCTTCAACAGATGTACAATTACAATACTAAAACTTGGTAATTAAATAAATCCATATATATGTGCATAGGAAGAAGTAGGAAATATTAGAGATGGCTATGCCAATACTATAATTAACAAATTAATACAGTAAAAACATAATACTATGGATTACTAGTTAATACTAATGCAATATTGAGACTATGGGTGTGATTAAAGGAAGGATACCGATCATATTAAGATACTAAATAAATGGCTGGACAAGGGTATGAATGGTGTTGGGAAGGCTGAGATTATACGTATAGGTAGGATGGAATTACACGAGGAAGATCTGCCGCGAGGAGGGACCCCCACACCAGCACAGGCCATTTATTTAATACTAGCGGATGTACCCGGCTTCGCCCGAGGTTTTTACCCGAGTAAAGGTTTGTCTAACGAACATTTGTTAAAACAATTCTCTATAAACTTATTTTAAAAAAAGATATATTTTGATAATTTGAAACTCGTAAATTTGAATCTCTCGATAAAGTGAGCATTTTTCCCGGTCCCTGTGTGCCGTGTCATCCTGAATTTTGTCTTTCCTAATTTTCTACATTACAAAATCATCGTTTTATCTAGTGAACATATTTTCCCGGTCCCTTGAAAAATACTCGATAAGTTGAATAAAATCATGGTCGTTTATGGAAGATGGACGTAGTTCCCGGAGGTCACCCGCGAGGCTTTTTTCTTGTCTACTTTGCACAGCTGTGTCACCAACTCTGCCCCCGCGCGCCAGGACCTCTTGATCCCTCTGATTGGTCGGTGGGAACTTGGACTGACCGGCCGGCGGCCGGACGGGGGGGGGGGGGGGGGACTCTTGATCCCTCTGATTGGTCGGTGGGAACTTGGACTGACCGGCCGGCGGCCGGACGGGGGGGGGGGGGCAGACCTAAGCCTATCTCCGTCGCAAGGTGGCGCTGCTTGCGAGTTAAAGCTACAAATCTGCAAATAACTCTAAGGATATTAAAGATATTCAAGAAATTATTTTTCGTAAACCTTTCCGGGGATACACCTAATAATATCCCAAAATTTCACGGCGATTGGATGTATGGTTTTTGAATCCATAGAGGACACACACACAGACATTCATTTATATATATATATAGATTAGTGAACCCTCAACCCATTATATGAAATAAAAAAAACAAGCGCCTGGTACTGGAAGCTTTACTTACTAAAAAACTCAAAGGCATCAACAGAGATCTAGCCGACATATATGAATCCAGATTCTCCGACCAAAATAATCTCCGTGTTCCCAACATCATTCGCCCTTGTCCAGCCATCGATATTTATTTGGTGTCTTTGATCTCAATATGAATTGTATCCTTCCTTTCACACACATAGCCTCAATGGTGCATTAGTATTAACTAGCAATCCATAGTATTATGTTTTTACTATAATATGTTGATTATATTTGCATAGCCATCTCTTATATTTATGCATATTCGTATGCATATTTATGTATATAAATCTGTAAATAGGGAATTAAATATTTAAGCACGAATTTTTCTTTTACAAACAAAAAATTCTATACTGTCCTCCTTGCTTGGGATATTTATAAACCTATGTTGAAGGAAAGTTTTACTCCGTAGCCAATGTCCTGAATGTTCCATTTTTCCAAATAACCTAATAGAGGTGCGTTGTTGGATTATTGAATATGTGCTTCATGGGAATTATCGGGACACAAAAAAGCTCCCATGAAGGGGGCTCGAATGCTTAATATGACAAAATCTGTAACACATTTATACAATCTCTTCGGCAAATAGCTAGGAAGATATCAGTAGTCATTGAGCTGGATTAAAAGAAAGAAGTGACAAAGATATCAGTTCAAAAATAACTTTTCAACTCAAAACCCAGGTCTTCATATTCCCAGTTAGGAATATACACAGGTTAATCTGAATTACAGAGTTTTCACTCATTTATAAGGTCAGTGCCTGGTGTTTTACAAATGTTCTAATGTGTGTCCTCAGTTTTTTTTTTTTTTTTACCAAGTTTTTTCATTTCATTTTTTCCATTTGTCTTCAATTTGTTGCTTCGGGTTGAGGTTCCTTTGTTTCTTCTTTGTAGCTACAAGCTTCTTTGAAGGTTGTGTTCTCAAGTTTTCTGGTTTTTCGTAGAAGTTGAATGACTTTCTTATTATAAAATCGTTTATATTTTCTCTCTAGCTTGAGATCCTTTCTGACGATACTGCTCCGGACAAATCATTTAAAGCTCTACCAACATTTTCAACGTTTGTCTTCCTCAAAGTTATAAAGACTTAGTGACCATAGGCAAGAATCGGTCTTATAATTGAGGTGTCGATTGTTCACATGCAATGTAAAGTTAGCTTGCGGTCGTTTCCTGATGCTAGCGCTAGCCTGTGTGCTTGTGCGAGATATATTCGGTTCTGGACATGTTTTGTCAGATGTTGGTCGAGAGGTAGCTAACACTGTGTTCCATTTTACTGGTTCGTCAGAAAAAAAACTAATCGTCTGGGCGTTGCTTTCTTTTGTGTCTTCTTACATGAGAAAAGAATTGCTCCTGTTTTTGTAGGTTAGTGTAAACAGCCAGTTGTGACACCAAATATTGACAAAGCCAAGCGCTTCTTGGTGCTTCAGGTAGATTATATACAAATCATAATGATGAAACCAATGTTGCCGCATCATCTACACACAAGTGCAGCAGCAGACAGTCAACTATGTTTAACTAGGTGGGATCCCGGCTGGTATTTCCTTGGTTTGACCCCCCATCACCCTAATGTAGCTATCACAGAGAAAGTTCCTTGTCATTTTGATTGAGCCTCAGGGCATGTTCTTTTTTTTTTTTACATTTTATCTAATAAGGCTTCATGCCAAACTTTGCCGAATCCTTTGTAGGTACTTAAAAATATGCCTTCTGTGTTAATTTCCGTGATTCCATGGCCTTTCAGATGTTCTCTGGACCACTACTAGTTGATGCAAGGCTAAAGTCTAACCCGTATTGTTCTATCCTCAGGAGATTCTTTCCGTTCAATGATCTCATTCTCTTTGTAGGATGATACTTCTCAAATTATTTGGGGGGCAGGCAACAGTGAAATAGGTCTATTGCTTGTTGGGTGGTGTTGTAATTTTCCTTGTTTGAGTGTAGGACAGATATTTGAGTTTCCCACAAAAATTTAAGAAATTCGCATGCCTTAATTAAAGGTATCGGTGAGTGATCCCACAACATGGTTGGTTTGGCAATAATTTTAGAGCTTAATTTGGGATCCTATCTAAGTTTGTAGCTTTTTATTGGGAAAGTGTCAATTATTGGCTATATTTCTCTTATGTAAGTGGGTTCCAGTCCTATTCCATTTTTCTATTTAGAGACATAAGCTAACTCCTTTGATCAAGGAATCAGTTGGATTTTGAGAACGAGTTAAGAAGATCACAGGATTGAACTGTCCTTCGCCCAGCTGCCTGCTAGGATTTAATCGGTTTCGTCCTGTTAGTTTGTTTCAACGATATACGTAAGGTCTCTTTGTAAGTGCAAAAGTCGAACTGCTTTTCACATGTGCAGACATGTGGTGCACTTACAGTAAAAGTAGTCGCTAACTACCCACCATGGTTTCTTTGGACTTGTGAGATGTTTTATAGCCTTTTATCAGACACGTCCACGTTCTCTATGTCCCAGCTGGTGTTGTCATGTTTTTTCTATTCTCTTTGTGCGGAAACAGACCTCGAAAGAAGGTATCAAGCCCACATAAAAGAAAAAAATAAGACAAAAAATCGTTGGGGTCACAAGTTTTTTTCCTTTTTACCTCGGTCTATTCGTTTTTCGTTTTTTTTTTTTTTGTTTTTTTCTTCTAAGTGGGCTTGATACCTTCTCTCGAGATCTGTTTCCTTACATTTTGTTGATTTTTCTAGATTTTGAACTGTTTGTTCTTCAATAGAAGCTTTGGCCTTGTTGTTGTTTTTTTTTCTTAAGGTTTTTCTGCAGTGTGTGCTGACGGTTGAACTTTTATTTTTCATTTGATATTTAAAAAGCGTCCAGTCAGTGACTTTGTTTATGTTGGAACGGGAGATATTAAAGCCTTGTGATGCAAGAAGAACTGAATGGCGATCAGAGGTCATTTCGTGGAGGACCTTGGAGTGAACGGTCTGACTCAGGTTTTGTGGAAGGCGATGTCCAGGATGGCGAGTGGGTTCGTCTGGGTAGCTCAGGTTCAGGCCGTCAATGGCATTATGAAGGATCTCAAATTTTGTTCAGCGGGAATTGAACCCCAGCTGGGAGTTTTACAGTTCATGTCTCCGTCTGAGATTTTTAAAGCTTCTGTTTTGAAAATGTTGTAGATTTCTTTAGGCCGAGGGGTGCATTTGGTGGCTTTTAGCAATAGTATATGTTCATGGTTGTTACATTTTTGTCTTTAATGTTTTTTTAAAATTATTATTATTATCCCTAGTGGTACAGGCCATGATATGGTGGGTAGAAGTTGATGACTGCTTTTTACTGTAAGTGCACCACATGTCTGAGAGAAAGCATTTCGACTTTTTCACTTACAAATCTGCCAGAGCCCCGTTTGGTTACCTGCACTCGCTGGTGGGCTAGGAATTTTTCAGAATCGGAAGTCATTGGAGCATTTTTTTTTTCAATTAATAAAAAAGTGTCCAATGCGCGGGATTCGATCCCAGGCCGTAGCGGTCAAAAACCAACGGTTTAGACCACCCTTCCACCGATAATGGTAATTCCTGGATTCCCAAACGTAAAGTTGTTATGTTTTATGTTGTTATTTGTGCAGCAACTCCATCCTGTCCAGAAAGTCTGCCATTCCTGACAGTGTTGTAGTTGAAGATCCTGTGACAGGGTTTGAGCCAGGTTTCTGATATTGAAGCGATATCGCATTAGTTCAACAATTCTGTGAATTGCTGTTGTTTGTTCCGAAGGCTGCATGCGTTCCAATGAAAGAGTCTGTTACAGTTACCTTTTGTATTCATCGACATCCGATAGGGGACGATCGTCACTATGGTGGCTCTTAGGTTCGCTGAGAGCCTTTTGATAGCGCACTCGATGGCGCTAGGGTTGGAGATTTTCAATAGAAATATTTTTACTTTGTTTTTATATTATATTATCGGTATTTCGAGGCAATTCTGGGGTGGCAGGTACCTTGGATGGTTCTTTTTGTGCGTTAAAGAAGGAATTATTGTGATTTGAGATATCTTTGTTGATTTTTAAATAGTGGGGAAAACCGCGAAATTTCGCTGTGTGCTGTCCTTGGAAATTTTCGCATTTCGGTGGAATTTCTTCGGTACATTCAGAGGTAAACTCATCTTGGCGCCGCACCTAACGCATTTGGTCATTCATCTACATTCGAGGTTTGAATGGGTAATGTTTTGGCACCTGTGGCCTGGAGAGCCCTGTAGGCCTCGCGCTGATGTTCGTGATATTGTAGACCTCTGTGTTCCAGCTGTGTTATAGAGAGTTATCCGGATGAAAGGTAGGTACTCCTTTGTTCCCGCTTCACGTAGTCTAATAATTCTGGTCGTCTCTCCAATCCCTTGTTTTCCAAGTCCTCTTGTATTTCGGAGATCATGATGTAATGATCAAGACTTCTATTCTAACGTTCTTATATATCGTGATAGAGAATCTTACGTTGTTTAAATATTACCACAAACAGTTATTGAATGTACCATATGATTTATACTAATGTACTAAGGCGTTTGAGGAAATTAGCTCCCCTGTCTGCGTATTATCTCTTTATCTAATTACCTCTGCTAGACATTACCAAAAAACTAACTTATCTAACACCCAACCTAACAAAAACTTGATTTCTATTAAAACAAAATAATCGAAATTTGATGAAATAGAAATTATATAATACTGAACAATTAGATGGGTGCATTTCATTTTAAAGAGAAAAAAGAATTGACCATCTCAAACATCTTCATGGATCAGGGGAATTGTAGGAGCGGCACAAGTGGCCAGCTGTATGCCATCTTTTTACGGGAACAAAATACTTTATAAGACCTTTATGCCTTGCTAGAAACCTTGTGACAACAGGGATTTACATAACTATATAAAATACCTTTAAAAAAAAAAAGAACTAAATCAAAATAGGTTTTTATTTCAAAGTTTTATTCATTTTTTTCCTTCGATCGATTTCAATATTCGTACAAATTTGGCCCCAAAATTTTAAATTAATAAAATAAACTGATTAAATCTAACTCACCGAAAATTAACGCATAAATTGAAAGAAAACAGACGTGTGTGTTGCTCGAATAATATTTTTATTTAATACATTAATTCTTTCTTTAAAATATTCATTCACTCTATTTTGCACACTTCAGTATGCATAAATGAATCTAATCAGATAGTGCATAACTTTACGCTCTTTAAAACTTGCACATAATTTATTTAAAAATGTGCAGGTATGTCTCCCAGAGATTCTCCTCAAGTAGGATCCAGAAGCTTAGATTCCCGCCAGGGTAACTTCCAGTACAAAGAGGACTGGAGCATACATAAATAGAAAATAAAAAGGAAAGCAAGAATACCAGCTCTCGGAGCTTAAGAAGTGTTGTTGTCTATTTCTGTCTTTTTTTACAAACCCTGCCCTGTCTGTGTTGGCTCGTTACTTGGCCGTCCAACGGTGTTGTTTATTGATAACGTGGACACGCCATCACTACTGTATGGAACTAGCGAGTGAGGGTGGAGAGTTAGTGATGTGGAGCTTGCATTTACAATATCAGCCTGGAATCAGCTTCGTGATTCCTGAGATTTACATTTAGGTACTTAATTAATTAGACTTGAGATATGAAAAAATACATATGCCATTATACAACGTGTATATTTTGAAATATTTAATTTCACTTTATAAACCCCATTTGTTATTGAGCAAAATTCATTAATTATATAATAATTAAAGTTTAAACGATATTATGTGTATTATGTGTTTTTATTTGTTCTTTTTACGTTTCCTCAATATTTAACCAATCTGGATGAAATTTTAAAAGGACATAGAGTTAAATCTGGAAGACGTTTTTGTCACATTTTCAACCAAGCAAAATGAAAGTTTACCAAGTACTGGAGTAATTTACTTTTTTTTTAAATTATTCATAAAATGATGAAGATGATGATATTATTGAATTTCTGTGCATTCTTGCATGTTTGATGAGCAGAGATTGTTCCATGGAATATCCGCTCAGCAGAATACGGATTCGAGGCCAGATCATCAGTTTTATTAGGCCGGAACAAGATTCTTTAAGCGAAACATTCACGTGAGCAGGTAATGCCAGGCCATATATTCTGGAAAGTTCAAAAGCCACTTTAATTCTTCTCCATTAAAATATCAATAAATATTATAAATTCAACAAGTTGAGAGAGGTGAAGGGTGTGAAATGTCGGCTATACAAAGCCTATTTAGATTAAACCGATAATTAATTCGCATATTTTGGAATAGAAAAATTACGGTTTTTATATGACATGTATTTGAGTCCAGAATTTGAAAATATTCAAATATCAGAATACATTGTATATTTTGGGGCCAGGAATTTTCCCAATCAGGATTGGTATAATGTATCTATTCCTTTATACTAATCTACTAGAACAATAGAGAGAGAGAGTCCGTTCAATGAATAGGTCTAGAACAACATCAGTTCTATCAGTTGTCGGTAGGGGAAAATGAATTTCTGTTGACTTTGCTTAGACCTTTTTAAAGATACTGATTTCAATAATATTGATCAAATATTATATATATTGGTTTGCATAAGAGAGAAAAGCAAAAGACACTTTTAACATAGTAAACAAAGACACTTTATATCAAATCAATAAGAATACTGTTTATCAGAATATATTGCTCTACATAAATATTGAGATGTAGTAAACTCTACAAGAACAGCTACATGACAGTGGGCCTCATGTCGGAATCCAAGGAAACAAAAGAGCAAATTCTCATGCCAAATCAGCAGCTTAATCAACAAGGTTCTAGTCAATAAAACGCAGGAATTACTGGTGACCCTAAAACCATTACGAAATCTGCCATCCCAACACAGATCTTTTCACAAACAAAGTCTAGACAATAATAGACCTCATCAACACCAGTCACCATATGAATTTGCCTAATTTTTAAGCATACTGGGATTATAAAGAAAACCAAGTTTATGGGTAGGCATCTGATTTACAAATTGTGTTTCAACCCGGACTGTAGTGATGTACCTAACTTCACGAGCGGGTTCCGAGCCATCACAAGCTGTGGTGCTGAAGTCAAATCCAATAGAAGCAAATGTAAGGACCTGTTGTGAGTTTCGGCGTTGTCAGTAGGAAAAAATGAATTTCTGTTGACTTTGCTCAGACCTTTTTAAAGATACTGATTTCAATATTATCGATCAAATATTATTTTTATTGGTTTACATAAGAGATCAAAACAAAAGAAACTTTTAACACACACACACATAGTAAACAAACAAAAAACGTATCTATACTTCTTACGGTTAGCGCCTATTTTCTCGTGATCTTACACATATACTCTGTGGTAACAATTAATTAATTAAACTTTAAATATATTCACAACAATTTCTGACTCAGTAATTAGTTTATCAGTTGATGCTAAAAATGTGAAAATTGAGGTGGCATTTGTTCTTTAATTTAAGTATTGATAAATAGTGAGGTTATTTTTTTCAATACCAATTCTTCTACTTTCCCATTTTTGATAAAGACCAATTTGGGGGTGAGGGATGTCCTAGTAAATGTACTCCAGGGCTGGCCGGGAGGCCGAGAATGTTGTCTGAAGACAAACATCGAGTTGTTTGCTTTTTATTAGGATTGAAATGGGCGTCTCTTAATCTCACAATGGCTTCACAATTCATTGTTCTAGACCTTTGTTTCACCTTCTGTGTGACCTCAATATCTTGTTTTATGGTGAGATTATTCGCTTTAAAACCTTTTTTTTTTTTCAATTATAAAAATACGTTGTTTTTTTTTAACTTTATGCTATATATTGTCACGCTGAAGAATTTTGGTAGACAAATGTGAGGTTGACAAAGTTATTGCATTATTGACAGCAAGAAGAGAAATAGACCGATTAACAAAATATCTAAATTAATAATATGTTAATTTTAAAAATTAAATATCATGCTACAAAGATCTTCTCTATGGGGGATGTGACCCAAATGTTACATATTTCGGTCAAGGTTTCCCTCAGAAGTGATTCCTAGCAGCTTTACGTCTTTTTTTCTTGTGACGTGAACTCGTCGTCATATAGCGTCTGTACGGAGATCGCTTCTTGGAGGGAAGTCTTAACTTTTAACGGCGGCGGAATACTTGTCTCAGTCGCGGAAATTGTGGTTGACAGCACCCATGGTCTCAACGTCTGCGGGAGATCTTCAGTTTGTCTGAAGAGAGGGACGCTGAGAAGTGGAAAGGCCCTGGTGTAGACATCTCCGACCTGGATGGCGGCGTCTGCTTCCCCGTTGAAGATAGAACTCTAGGAGGGCAAATGGTAGACTCAGTTTCTCCAATATGGCGAACAGGTCGTTCCTGTTCATGGACACTCAGGCGTACAGACTTTGGTCGAGATAGCCCACTATCCAATGGTGTTCATGGACCGAGAGTTCTGGGTGGCCATTTGATCCTATGGACACTCGCGCAATGTTCCAGGATAATTGACGCTTGAAACTGCGTAGGTCTGACACTCAGGAACGAGGTATGTCAGATAAAGGCGCAGACGGCCCATAAACACGCCGCTGAGAAGTCTGTTGTTGCTGTAGACGCTGATTGGACGAAAAGCCTGCAGACCCGGATGCACCGTGTGACTTCGGCAGAAAGATTACCTTACTTTGTTACCGGCGCTTTTTTCTTTTTGAATATTTGTAGAAACATATAGGATTGGGTTCCTCCGTCTGGAGCCTTCTTGGGGCCGATAACCGCGCTCACACTGTACGGCCTCGGTGTGGCTTTGTCCCTCGTATTTGAAGGTCCTTCAGCAAGTTGAGTGCAACAATCTTGGGTGGAAATGATATCTTCTAACTAGCGGATGTTCCCGGCACACAAGTCTGTCTGACGATCATTTGTTGGAACATCGAGGCAAACTCCGTACTGAATCCACTACCGATTGATTTATTATAAAATGTTGCATGTAGGTGTATATAGATTATCATAGAAGTTATTCAAAGACTAAATAATTTTAGTCTCAATAGTAGTAAAATAGGAAAATGGTTTGTTATTTCCTAAAATACGGAATAACAAAACTTTCCAGATAACAAAAATATCTGGAATATAACAAGTAGAAGTTTCTATCAATATTTTGGCCGTAGATTTGGCCTAGCCATCTACCAGCTGAACACGTCTTTGACGGATTGTGAAAATTTCATTTGTGGATCTCATAGAATAAAGTCTGCCCTAGACTGACGAGGGCTATAGCCCGAACCCATGGTCTCTAGGTGGACGCTTCTCAGTTTGCCAAAGCTGGTGTTGTGGCTTTGTCACCGACCCGAGGCCGCTAGATTGCGATGACGGTCAATAAATGGCGCTTAGTTTGGGAGTCTATTTTGCCGGGAGAGGCGACTAGATCGATTTCCTCCCGGCAAATGTCCATCCATCTTTCATAGCATTGTCTCAGAGGATTTAGTGATACAATGTTCTCTAATGTCATTTAAAA
>CP092868.1:107057110-107138973 GCA_030710605.1 Cordylochernes scorpioides | reverse complement strand
CTTGATACTTTTGTTTGGGTCAAGGGCGATCCATTGAAAACATGTATATAGAAATGGCTGTGAGAGAAAAACTTCCATTTTGTCTCATTTCGAGCGATTGCTTCTTCTCTATTTATTGCCCAATAAACTTGAAGGCAATTCTTGTAGATCACATGGAAACTACTTTGTCATTGGTCACAGAAATAATAATTCGAAATAAAAAAGTATATAATATGAGTATTAAAAAGTAGATATGAAATTTTAAAGGCTTTCTATTTTTTAATAAGAGTAACTATGCAATATATTATATGTAATGTATAAGAGAGTTAGGGAGAAGAATGATAAAATAATAATAAATGAGAGAAAAAAGGATGTGTATATAAAGTTTATATACAAAGACTAAAGAAATTGATACAATTTTTAGATGCGCGTATGATTCTTTTTAAAATTATAAACATTTTCTATCGTCCTTACTGGGTGGTGAACCCTCCCAGCGGTTTCGCCAGTTTAATCTACCATACCTCTGTAATATTGTGTTTATAGATTTCCTGTTATACCGATACCGAAGCTGAAAAGGTATTTCAACGGAACTAAGGACATAGTTTGAGAAGAGTAGAAATACCTTCGAGGTGAACTTCGGTGTCGGTATGAAAGGAAGACAGAAAAATGCAATATTACAGAGGTATGGTAGATTAAATTGGCTAAACCGCTGGGAGGGTTCACGAATGATGAGCCAGGTCCTCCCATTAATTTATCATTGCAGTAAGGGAAGTAGGAAATTGTTTAATTTTGAAAAGAAACATTCGCGTCTGAAATAGTTTCAATTTCTTACAACAGATGGCATCATATTGAACAACAAAAGGTGAAGATAGAAACAAAGTTGACTGCTGTTGTTACTTGAAATAAGATACATGTGGTTCAAAGATCTATTCACGCTAGCTGGGTCCTTCTTTGTGGCCGATATATTCAATGCCTCACTGGCTCACCTCCCTGGACAACTATCTGTCAAAAAAGGGAAATAAATACATGTACAACGAACCTGCACGCTACGGACCCATCTCACTGTTGCCTGCCATCTCATCATTATTTCCAATAATAGTGTCGAGAAGATTGAGAAAATCCCTTGAAGAAAAGTTCTTCAGACCGCAACAATTTGGCTTCCCAGCAAAGCCCTCAACATTGCACCAGGTAGAGGTTGTCATTTAAATAAACAATGCCATGGAATTAGACCATATAATAGGAGCCGTGTTTTTTTTTTTTATATCGCCAAAGTATAAAGATTAAGTCTCGCACGATGCCATTCTTTAAAAAAAATATATAAAAATACCTTCTTGGAGATATCATGAAAAAAAAAAAAATGATGCAAAACTTTTTAAAAAAGAGTAAATTCAAAGTAAAGATCAAAGATATATTGTCAACAGCAATCCTTGCTATTATTGTACCAACCTTATTTGACATCGAGGAAATATCACTGAACCACGATGATACCCCTGCGTATACATTCGACAGACTTCATATGCAGCTACCTTCATCTCTTTGCCACAGTTTGATGCAAAAAATGGCGAGTCACCACGAACCCTTAGACAGTGAAGCAATCATTGGATGATGGGTTTGCCTTCGATGACTATATTATATGGAAAGACAATCCTCGGTACGTAGGGATGACCCGAGCATCTGACCTTTCAAAGCACATCGAATATAGGTTCAATCTGGTAAAGGCAGCACTACACCGAAAAGCCAATTATCCCTGCATTGCAAAATAACCATTTACACATCAAAGACCAATACTGATCTATGGCCACCTATTTTTTATGACCAAACATAAGAGCAGGCTAATCTTTGAAAACAAATCATTCAGAAAATCATGTGCGTCACCTAGTTCATCAGAAACACAATCATCTGGAACGATTTCAAGATTTAAAATATCAACGAATACCTAATAATAAACTTTTTCTTTTTATTTTACAAAAATATCTGAAAATTTTGAAAACTCCTCCTTCAAAGAAGCTACCAACTACAGGTGCGAAACATAGAGATTTAAAACCGAGGCACATCCTATATCAACTAAGCCAGATAAATGTAAAGTGAAATAGAATTCACCTGGAATATTGAACAAGTCAGAAAAAAACCTCTTCAAGTAAGTAAAATATCTCCTAGGACCTGAGATTCCCAATCAAGAGACGCTAAAAAATAACATAATTGTAAATGAACTTTTGTATATACGCGCGCTCCGCCCACAAACATTATTGTAAATAACACGAAGTAGGTTGTTGCTCTTTGTGAGCGGAACCTGATGAAGCCGTTTTGAATTAGAACTGGATATAAATATTGTATATGACATCTATCGAAAATGTATCTCAGTAGCAAACCTTCCATTATTAATGGGATTCCTGAAACATACAAACACAAAATCATCATAAACTTAGCTGATAAATAAGTATATAAGCAAATTTGTTCAACATAATACATTATATGTAATCTGATATCTAAGTAAAACGTTTATGGAGATGAGTATCTTTTATTCTGGTCTTCTCAAGCTTTCGGGCTTGTCCGCCCTTCTACAGGAGAAACATATATAATATAACGAGAAAATATAACGCCGCCTGATGCTAAAACTATTATGATTCTCCAGCTTGAGAAGACCAGAATAAAAGATACTCATCTCCATAAACGTTTTACTTAGATATCAGACATCTAAAGGAGATTTAAACATTATATGTAATGTTTGAACGTATTCTTAAAGGTACATTTTGTTGACACCCTGTATTTTACATTTCTATTATTGGAACAAATGAAGAAGGATATGTAAATAGGGGGATGAATTGAATTTCCTGACATCGCAAACATAGGGAAGAAACAGAGCTATGGACATTCAGGCTCACCAAGCCTTTCTCCGAGACAAAGGTGTCGTGAGCTACACGTGGATTGCGTGTACTGCCTGAAAATTAAATACGAACATTTTAGAAAATATTCTCAAGGAAACTTCTATCCGACATCTATTGAATATACGGGAGAGCGACAGCATAGGTGTTGGTAATTTATACTCCTGGATAGACACCATAGGTACATGGATAGACAACATAGGAACCTGGATAGACAACATAGGAACATGGATAGACAACATAGGAACCTGGATAGACAACATAGGAACCTGGATAGACAACAAAGGAACCTGAAAAGACAACATAGGAACTTGGATAGACAACATAGGTACCTGGATAGACAACATAGGAACTTGGATAGACAACATAGGAACCTGGATAGACAACAAAGGAACCTGAAAAGACAACATAGGAACTTGGATAGACAACATAGGAACCTGGATAGACAACATAGGAACCTGGATAGACAACATAGGAACCTGGATAGACAACATAGGAACCTGGATAGACAACAAAGGAACCTGAAAAGACAACATAGGAACCTGGATAGACAACATAGGAACCTGGATAGACAACAAAGGAACCTGAAAAGACAACATAGGAACTTGGATAGACAACATAGGTACCTGGATAGACAACATAGGAACTTGGATACACAACATAGGAACCTGGATAGACAACAAAGGAACCTGAAAAGACAACATAGGAACTTGGATAGACAACATAGGTACCTGGATAGACAGCATAGGTACCTGGATAGACAGCATAGGAAAAACCTGGATAGACAACATACGCGCGTACCTGGATAGACAACATACGTACCTGGATAGACAGCATAGGAACCTGGATAGGCAACATAGGTACCTGGATAGATAACATAGAAACCTGGATAGACAACATAGGAAGCTGGATAGACAACATAGTTACCTGGATAGACAGCATAGGAAGCTGAATAGACAACATACGTACCTGGATAGACAGCATAGGGGGGGGGGGGGAAACCTGGATAGACAACATACGTACCTGGATAGACAGCATAGGAACCTGGATAGACAACATACATACCTGTATCGGACCGTACCATCTTAAGAGGCTAGAGAGTGGGAGACCTATAAGTGCCAGCTATTTTATTTCTAATCTATATATATAAAAATGAATGTCTGTCTGTCTGTCTGTCTGTCTGTCTGTGTGTGTGTGTGTCCTCTATGGATTCAAAAACCATACATCCAATCGCCGTGAAATTTTGGGATATTATGAGGTGTATCCCCGGAAAGGTTTACGAAAAAAAAATTTCTTGAATATCTTGAATATCCTTAGAGTTATTTGCAGATTTGTATATTTAACTCGCAAGCAGCCCTACCATTGAGACGGAGATAGGCTTAGTTTGCTGCTCCTGATGACCTTGGGTCAAGCTCCCAAACTTGTGTATGCATGCAAATATCCAAGACGGATATCGCGTGCTTTGTAAATGATAATAAATAAATAAATAAATGATGCTACAAAAACACTCTCTCTGTGGATTTTACAGCGTCGACAACCTGTAAGATTGCCTCTCTCATATATTATACTTTAAACATCTGCTTAATTAAAGCATTTTTCATTTGAAAGAGACTGCTCTCTTAACCCCCTTTAGACAACATTAAATGATATCCCGTGTCGATGATTTTGTAATGTATAGAATTAGGAAAGACAAAATTCAGGATGACACGGCTCACAGGGAACGGTAAAAAATGTTCACTTTATCGAGGAAATACAAAATTCGGGATGACACGGCACACAGGGACCGGGAAAAAATGATCACCTTATCGAGAGATTCACGACCATGATTTTATTCAACTTATCGAGTATTTTTAAAGGGACCGGGAAAATATGTTCACTAGATAAAACGATTATTTTGTAATATAGAAAATTAGGAAATACAAAATTCAGGATGACACGGCACAAGGGACCGGGAAAGAATGATCACTTTATCGAGAGATTCAAATTTACGAGTTTCAAATCATCAAATATATCTTTCTTTTTTTATATGTTTATAGAGAATTGTTTTAACAAATGTTCGTTATACAAACCTTTACTCGGATAAAACCTGGGCGAAGCCGGGCACATCCGCTAGTCTATATATATAAAATTGAATGTCTGTGTGTCTGTGTGTGTGTCCTCTATGGATTCAAAAACCATACATCCAATCGCCGTGAGAATTTGGGATATTATTAGGCATATCCCCGGAAAGGTTTACGAAAAATAATTTCTTGAATATCTTAAATATCCTTAGAGTTATTTGCAGATTTGTAGCTTTAACTCGCAAGCGGGGGGCGGGTGACCTCCGGGAACTACGTCCATCTTCCATAAACGACCATGATTTTATTCAACTTATCGAGTATTTTTCAAGGGACCGGGAAAATATGTAGATAAAACGATGATTTTGTAATGTAGAAAATTAGGAAAGACAAAATTCAGGATGACACGGCACACAGGGACCGGGAAAAAATAATCACTTTATCGAGAGATTCACGACCATGATTTTATTCAACTTATCGAGTATTTTTCAAGGGACCGGGAAAATATGTTCACTAGATAAAACGATGATTTTGTAATGTAGAAAATTATGAAAGACAAAATTCAGGATGACACGGCACACAGGGACCGGGGGAAAATGTTCACTTTATCGAGAGATTCAAATTTACGAGTTTCAAATTATCGAAATATATCTTTTTTTTTATAAGTTTATAGAGAATTGTTTTAACAAATGTTCGTTAGACAAACCTTTACTCGGGTAAAACCTCGGGCGAAGCCGGGTACGTCCGCTAGTTTTAAATAAAGTGTCGAATAAATCCAAAATGAACAGCTATTGCAGACTTCGAGGTTTTCTCAATTCTTAAAGTAAGGGAACGAAGGACTTCCTATTATCTGGAGAAGGGATCTTCGTTGTTGTGATACATTACATTTTATAGTTTCCTATTTCTTAATTAGTGTTTCCCTTTGATGGATGTCAATACAAACATAGTGAAAATGCCAGAAGTGCTGTCAACAGCGGGGAAGGACCAATTAAAGAGCCAAGCTGTGGGAGATTCTGCTGCCAAGCTGTGAGCAACATGACCCGCCCCGGCCCAGATGGCGCGCATTTTTATTTATAACCAAACGCCCCGGTGGAAATGAGTCGTATCCCCTGGATGACATCTTGGGACAACCAACGTTCGCTCTCAACCCGTCGCTTCACTTGCTTTTTGTCCAACACACACAGAATGATGTTTATAAAAAATACAATTGAAGAAATAGAACACTTATAAAAATAACTTAAAATCCTTTTAAACATATGTAAAATAACAGAGGTAGTTCAGCAAAATTTGGTTCAAACTTCGCCCTTTTTTTCTTCTTCTAAAGATATTAAATATAGTTTATAAAAGCTAAAAATTGTCCAAGTTAGTAACACGCTTCTATCAGAAATAAATTATAATCGCAGCGATTTTCTTTGTGAACGCAAAATCCAGTTTATCCATTTACACGCGTGCTACAAACTTCCTTCTTATTTCCCATAGTTATTGTAATTGCTGATTTATATCTTAAATTATCATTACAACAAATATGCATCAGTAATCATAATATGCATAAAACCTATAAAACGCACAACTGAATTTATTTGTCCCGGCTCACTGAAGACGTTGGTGAACAGTTAGAAGACTGCCAACCCAACTCTGAGGGAAAGTTAACTTCTCTGTAAAATCAACGTGTAATATCAGACTATTGGAACAATTTCTGGAGACAATCTACAGAAGGCCTCTGTTCTATATGGTTACATAAGGTTATCATCATTCAATACCATTCAATCTTCTCTCATAGGAAGCCCGCGGCTGCTGTGGTCGCATAAGCGTGGCCTACTCGGTGAATCATCATCAATCACGTGACGTCAGCCTTTTATTTGTGAATATTTTGATTATATAAATATGTCTCAGTTGTATTTTGAGATCTGGAGAAAATTGTAAATATTAGGAGTACAAATAAGTTTTGAGGGATTTTTTTTTATAAATTCGAAGCTTTATTCAGAGAAATCAGTACAATATATTTCATTCAAAGTATTGTCCATCTTTAGCTACGACTTTTTCCCATCTTTCAGGCAGCATACGGATTCCGTGTCGAAAAAAATTCCTCGTCTTTTGAGGCGATCCAAACATTGACCCAATTTTTCGCCTCTTCGTAAGAAGTGAAGTGCTGCTCGGCCAGGCCATGTGTCATCGAACGCAACATGTGGTAGTCTGAAGGAGCAATGTCTGGTGAATACAGCGTGTGGTGTAGGACATCCCATTGAAGCGCCTCCAAAGTCTCCTTGACAACTTTTGCAACATGTGGCCGAGCGTTGTCGTGCTGATAGATCACCTTGTCATGTCTTTTGGCATATAGTGGGCGTTTAATCTTCAATGCTCGGCTTAATCGCATCAATTGTTGTTGATAACGTTCTCCAGTGATGGTTTCGTTAGGCTGAAGTAGCTCATAGTAGATCACTCCGAGCTGATCCCACCAGATGCACAGCATTAGCTTCTTGCCATGAATATTCGGTTTGGCCGTTGAAGTTTATGCATGACCGGGCTTAACCGACGATTTTCTGCGCTCTGGGTTGTCGTAGTGAATCCACTTTTCGTCCCCCGTCACGATTCGATGCGAAAAAGACCTTCCGATTTTGTCTTTTGAGCAGTAGTTCGCACGTGCAAATACGGCGCTCGATGTTTCCTGGCTTGAGTTCATATGGAACCCAATTTCCTTGTTTTTGCACCATACCCATGACCTTGAGACGGTTCGAAATCGCTTGTTGAGTCACTCCCAAGGTTTCAGCGAGCTCCTCTTGAGTTTGGCTTGAATCTTCGTCCAATAAAGCCTCCAACTCAGCGTCTTCGAACTTTATTGGCCTCCCTCCGCGTTCTTTGCCTCTGGTGTCAAAATCGCCACTTTTAAAACGCCGAAACCAGTACTCACATGATTTTATTGATAGAGCATGTTTACCATATGCCTCACACAGCAATCGATGCCCATCAGTTGCACTTTTCTTCAAATTAAAACAAAGAAGCAGCGCTTCCCGCAAATTGTGTTTTGTTGGCAAAAAGGTTGACATGGTTAGAGCACCAAAAAAAAAAAGTTCCTTACACTTGAGTGAAAAGACTTCTGATTTTTTTGGGGAAATGATGAAGCCTTAACATGAAACCTTACAAGGTCCGATGCTATTTATATAATATTTGTTGTGGCTTCTTTTGCAAATCCCTCAAAACTTATTTGTACTCCCAATACTTTCCTTGTTGAAATAAATTTGTTTTATGATTACTCGTTCTGGTCTGACTTATAATCTTGATATGGACGAATATTAACATGGAACCAACCTCACAGGACGGTGCAACAATATCAACATTCCAAGACCATTCGCGCATTCCCCGTGGTCGACCTCTAGTGGACTACAGCGATAATTGACAGCTGCCTCCTGACCAGTCGAGATACTTGGAGCTTCTCTCAGCCCCAGTTCTGGGAAGGAGCCTATTACGGCCATTGTAACTCTGCAAAATGCCACACAGAGATTTGATCTCTCTTATCACTTGAGAAATGAAATTCATTCCACGATCTTTGATCATTTCTCTAGTGGATCCATGCTTCAAGATGACGTCTTCAACCAGGAACTTAGCTGTTTTTATTGCTCCTCCGTCCGGGATCGCCTTCGCTTTGGTATTCCTAGTCATATAATCGGCGCACACAATCGGTATCCTTCTCTGGAAACAGGAAGTCTTCCAAAGAGATCAACACCTCGGCCTTATGGAATTACTTTTCTACAGGTGGTAAGGATACAAGTTGTCCAGCCGGACGTCGAGGTAATGTCTTCCTCCGTTGACACTCCCGGCAATAGCTTATAACTTGGCGAACAGTCCTAGAATAGTCCGAAGAACATGGGGTGGTGTACCTCAGGGATTTGTGCTCAGTCCTCTACTCTTCCTGCTATATATTAACGACATCCATCCTTACCTCACTGAAGACACAAAGGTTGCCTGTTATGCAGATGATATAGCCATACGGCACACAAGTAGCAGTATAGAAATATCAGAATAAATACTGAACACATCAATGAGAGGACTGGAGAAGTGGGCAATAGAACTCAAAATGACCATAAACCCAATAAAAACAAACCTATGCGTCTTCTCCACTGACAGGAAAAACGGGCATAAATTTAATCCCAAAATAAGCATAAACAACCAAATAATTCTTTTTCTTGAAATAAAAGACACTTCGGCCAGTGAATCTTTTTATTGTCTCGACGTTTCGACAAAAATCTTTTGTCCTCGTCAGGAGCGAACAAAAATTAAAACATTAGGCAAAGCGTTAGAAATTATTCTAAGGCTGCAAGGGCGTTCTCACGCGATATTCGAAATTTTGTACACATCTAAAGCACGAGTCAAAAACAAATATTTAACTCACAAAAGACTATGATCTTTTAAATGATCTTTAGATGTGTACAAAATTTCGAATATCGCGTGAGAACGCCCTTGCAGCCTTAGAATAATTTCTAACGCTTTGCCTAATGTTTTAATTTTTGTTCGCTCCTGACGAGGACAAAAGATTTTTGTCGAAACGTCGAGACAATAAAAAGATTCACTGGCCGAAGTGTCTTTTATTTCAAGAAATATGAATGCCGGCCAGGCAGCCTCTATCTTTACGATAACCAAATAATTGATAAAATTAGAAATCCAAAATACCTAGGTGTGATACTTGATGAGGAATTGCGATTTACAGAACACATAATTAGCACCTCAAATAGAGCTACCAGAAAACTAAATATTCTGAGATGGTTATTTGGAACAAATTGGGGAGCAAAATCCAAAACCCTCAGAACAACATATACCACCTTAATAAGGCCAATAATGGAATATGCAACACCTGTCTGGGCTTCCTCAAGCTCATCACTAAAAGGAAGACTAGACAGTGTTCAAGCAAAAGCGGCCAAAACAATCACTGGTGCTGTTTCATCCACCAACAATGAGAAAATCCAGAGAGAATGTGGCCTAGACCTACTCGAAAGCAGAAAACAATTAAAAACAATAAAATTAACCAATAGCTTAGAAAGTAAAAAAAAACGAACACATCTCTCATAGAACTTATTTAAACTGGACACAAAAAGAAAGACTTAAAAGATCTTCAACACTTCAGTACGACAACATTATTAAAAAGGGCATAAACATGAAACACAGTGACTTTCAAATTCAAGAAGAACCAACATTTCCTACCCCATTGCCATCAAATGTAATCATCAATCTTAACCTGAATGAACCCTGCAATAAAAAAGAGTGCAAAAACATACTTAAAAAGAAAGGACTTGACACAATTGATTTATATGATCAGAAAAATTATTTAACAGCATACACAGATGGATCATCAGACCTTACCCTGAGTAATGGAGGGGCCGGAATTAACTTAATACTGCAAGATGGAACATACATCAAAATCAAAGAAGGAGCAGGAAAGATTTCGTCAAACTTTACTTGTGAACTGACAGCTATCTGGAAAGCCCTTGATGTATGCCTGAACCAACCATCCCTGCATCAAGCAGAAGGAATTATAATATACAGCGACTCCAGATCCGCTCTAGAAGCAATTCAGAAGGGCAATACTGGAATCACGCAGAAAATACACTCATTACTTACCCAACCGGAAACATTGGAGAAGAACTGCATTCTACAATGGATTCCTGCCCATGTTAGGATCGAGGGTAATGAAATGGCAGATGAATTGGCAAAAGAAGCCAGAAAGCTGAGCCAAAGGAAAGAACAAATGTCAGTATTTGACGCTGATGCGTTGGCAAAATACAAGATAATCAAACAAAAATAAGAAAAGATCAAATATGTGAAATAAACTCTGAGAGAAAACTAACAAAAACTATAACAAGACTTAGAACAAAACACTATAAAGGAATGGCAATACATCCAGATGGCACAAGAACCTATAGAGCATGCAACAACTGTCCTGGTGTGGAACTAACACCTACTCACATATTCTCATGCCCAGCAATGGCCGCAGCCTTGCAGAAAATTGACATGGACCCAGAGCAGCAGCTTTACACACCCAAGATAGAGGACATTGCTGCTGCTGTGATGGAGATGCATGGAGACATCTGAGACTCTTCTTTGGACACGACAACAACAACAACAACAGTCCTAGAAACGCCAGACCAATAGAATCTTTTCACTTTGTCATTCCTTCGGGCGAACCCTAAACGCCCAACTGTAGGAAGGGCATGTAAATATTCTATAACTTCTTATCTCAACTGTTTAGGAATCAATAAAGCCAGGGTATTCCAATTGTGTTATAGTTGGTTTTCTGTATAAAATATGCCGCCTAAACCGGCCACGCTGGGCCCGAGCTCCGCAGTTCTGTCGTCTAGCGACGGTAATATGGAATCCTTCAATCCCTTCAATACTGAAAGCCCTGAAAACCCCAAGATGACATAAATGTCAACAAATCAGCCAATATACAGCTGAAGAATCAGCAAATCAAAAGATCCAAAATGAACGTCAAGATGACGCCACCTCCCCCAAGGTCGACGTCGGGTCATTTACCGCAGTGGTTAGCGGCGGATCCCCAGCTGTAGCCCCTGCAAGGCTGTGATCATGGATACCAAGATGCTTCGCGTAACCCTGCTCCCTTCACCGTGGGTATCAGGAAGAGGACTTCGGTCTATCCGCGATCCTCAGTCCGGCAACACCACTAGCAGTCAGAGGATGCCAACATATCCCACAACAACCTTCCAGCGAAGCATTCATCGCCTGCACAGGAGATCAAGGCCACGCGACAATCGCGGAATCCAGAGCACAGCAGTCCACGGTAACAGTGTGTCTATGTGGAGCACTTCCCTGACTTCAGCCAGCCACAATACATGCAGGCATTGGCCAAGCTGATAGGAGGTACCAAAATCCTCCAGCTGGCAAGAATGAACGTCCATGTCCTCGTCGGCTTCGCCACCAAGGCCCACGCTGACCGCCTCATCGAAGATGGCCTGGAAATTGAGAAGACCCTTCTTTAAGCCTTCCCATTCCGCAGAAGGGCGGAAAAGGCCATCATCATTAACCTGCCCCTCTTTGTGGAAAATGCAGAAGTCATTGCTGCCCTAAGACCTTATGGGCAAATTACATCTGTCGCCTCAGTATTCCTCACCGTGGGAAGCTTCACAAATAAGGAGAGAGGTGTTCAACCTGCTTGAACGAGGGGGTGAAGTTGGAGAGGCTGCAATCAAGTCCATGGGGAGACCCTCCCAGCATTCCTCTACTATGGAGTTAAATGCCCACGGTGCCAAAGGCAGGGACACCGTAGAGCCAACTGCCCCCTGAATACAAAGACGCCTGCAGAAGTCTCCGGGCAGACGCCCTCCAACACAGACGTAGCTCCACCTGCCACCGCGCCCACTGGACAGCCTACCTCCCCCATTCCTTCAACTGTGGCTGCCGCCCCTTCTACTGCGGTCACCTCAGTCACTGTCACATCCACTCCCCCTCCTGTGGTTTCCCTAGAGTCAGCATCCCAGCATGAGCAAGCGAAATTCGAGCAGATTGAATCTTTCTCAGGGGAATAAGAGGAGATCCAAATCCCTCTGGAGGTGGCTCCAAAACTCGGTAACAACTAAAATAACTGCTCGACCTTATCCCTCATCGACAAAGCAGAAAATTTTGGGTTGGAAAAATGTGAAATTATGGAGAGCCTGATCTCGGTCCCTGGCCAACAGAGCCTGCTAGAGAGGATGGGGAGAGCCCAAATGATCGAGCTCCACAGTGTAGCCTTCGTTTTATCTTTATAATTGTTTACTGTAGGCCGATAACTGCTCTCTAAATTTCATTAATAGAATTTTATGGCCGACTATACATTATATAGGAGATCAAATGGTTGATGGAGGACCATCCCTCAGTTTCAAAATACTTATCAAAGAGATGTCCTCAAGGCAGACCATTATCACCTTTATTATGGAATATACTGTTGAATGATTTGTTTATTAACTTCAACTTTGCCCTTTGAGTGTAGAGCTTAGTGTCTATTCGATTTTCTGGACTTCTGGCAAAGAGCCATAAGTAGCAGCTCCTATGATAAGGCCTATTCTTCCACTGTTGTCGAAATGGAGATCTTCCATTTCAATATTAGTAAACGATCCTGGCAGAAGAACAGAAATTTCCCCGAGTGGCAATGTTTGAGTCATCCTTTTGACCACTAACGCCTGTATTGGCCGCCTCCAGCTTGGGTCCACCAAAGACTCAATTTCAAAGTGGACCAATTCTCTGACATCCTCACCCCTTGTAGCGTTGATACCGTATATCTGGACACTCACCTTAGAGATGGGAATCTTTATCTCCTGTAATACGTCCCGACGGATGGAAGAGGATTGGGAGCCTTTATCTAATAGAGCTCGAGCGACAACCTTTTCTCCTCTATGGATGCGGACCAAAGCAGTAGCCAAGAAAGCGTTGGGTACCGCCATCTTGACAAGCATCCCAGCGAAGATCTTTTTATTTCCAGGTTTAATAGGCTTCTTCGCTGTCACATTTTTAAAGGGTTTTAACCTCGTCCTGGCGGTTTCCAGCTTCCTCCCCGCGGTGCAACAAGGTGTTTTTTCACACAAATCCTACATTTGATGTTTCTTATATACCGATATCCCATATGCCCCACTCGTAGACATCGGAAACATGCCTTGTGTCGCTTCGCTCTTCAAATCTCTTAGGTCGAAAGGTTTCGCTTAAACCCGCCTTCACATAAGCAAGGCGCATTGCACCCTTCAATTCCATCCTTAGGATCTTCAATTACAATTCTAATTTATTGTTCACAGATTGAGGTAAGTTCATCCTCATTATACCCAGACACAGAGCTCCTCTTCCATATCTTGAGGAGCGCTTCAAGAAGGATGGACTTTCAAAGAGTTTAGGAAGGGCGCTGTGTATTTATACATAATATCTGAGGTGAGACTCCAACTGATCATAAAGGCGGCAGTCTAGAAGCGTTGTTAATAACCAAGTCCAAAATCTGACGTACATAGACTTCTGTCACCAAAACGATCTTTCAAAGCGGCGATTACCTTCGGATAATTTGTGTATGTCAGGGGAAGCTAGACATCAATCTGCCTGCTCTAGTGTTTGGCTTCATGGATGAACTAAGTATTGAAATGTGCCCACTTCTGATAGAATCAACATGAATATTCTCAAAATAACCACCAGCTCAGCCAATGTACGACCCATCGTACTTGAGTGATTTTGTCAACTTAAAGGTTCTAGCATTATTGTTGGTGCGACAGCCACGACCTGGGATAGCCCCCGACTCTTACAAAAGTCCAAATTTTAAGTGCAAAAGTCAAACTGCTCTTAACATGTGTAGACATGTAGTGCCCTTACAATAACAATCAGTCGCCAACTACTACCTACCGTGATTACCATGGTCTGTACAATGAGTACTATGAACAATAGAAAGAAATATGTAAAATAATATACACACACATACCACCGGTCTTATACAGATTCTCACCGCAGGTAGGAAGCATAGATTATACTCCAGGCAGCACAACAACAGCCTCCAGGTCCGACGCATGTCCAGCGAACACAGATTCAATCCTGCATACCTCAAGGTTAGCGTATCACTGAAAAGACAAGTGTGGAATCAGCCGCGTTCTAGTATTCGCTTTCCTCATCAAAATGGACCACGACATTCGGCGAATCCATTAATCTACTCCGACTACGGCCTTGTAGAATTTATATAAATCAAAGAGGAAGCCTTTATCAAACATCATTGTATTCATCCAGTTATACAGGGTGATCCAAAAGTCCCGCACAACTTTAAAAATTAATAACTCCACGAATATTTGCGCTAGAGCAATGCGGTAAACACCATTGTGTTCAGGATGCAATGGGATTTTAAAGTTGTGCGGGACTTTTGGATCACCCTGTATATTGGTTGACTATCGGATATAAAGAAGGATATGTCACCCAAGAGTTATTTTCTCTAAAGCAACCAAATATTATATGCTTTTTTTTTCATATTGTATTCTGCTGTTACATAAGGCCACAAATCGAAGGACAATCAATCAGTCTTCCAGCGCTTTAAACGATTTTCTAGGAATAACACCCATAGGAGTCTCAGTTGCGCAAAAAGTATTTCAATTACCAGAAGAGTATTTGTGAGTAGATATAGTTCTGCTGTTATTGAATTATTTAAGTATTTAAAGTGAGTATAATGAGAGGTATTTAAGATTTGCGCTTTGTGTCGTTTTGAATGCTTTGTCCAGTTACTATTCGAATAATACCGGGGATTTCGGTCTGTATAACAGTGTAGTCGTTACAACCCTTCTAGAACAAGAAGCCCTTTGAGTCTAGAATAGTTGCCAGGTTTTCAACAAATTTGCAACCTGCTCTTTAATGGTTGTGCAATGTCCATAGGTTTGCCAAACATACGCGAGGCAACCTGCTCTCTTCCATTTTCATGATCCTCACCAAAAATCTTAAAATCTGTTTAATGATGACAACTTCCAGTGATACTCGTCCACACTCCATTCTCAGCATAAAGCACGGAGTGTATTTTGTTAAATTCAATTAGCGTCTTAGAAAGATATTCTGAACTCGGTCAATTACTTTTATTTTCTCAAGTGCCCAAAAGGGTGCAGCGTATAGCATGTGAGGCAAGATTGTCGAGTCAAGTAATTTCATTGCCTCATTTAAAGAGTTCACCTTGGATTTTGTCAAGACCTCCCATACGGCACCAATTGCTGCCAGGGCTTTCTTTGCCCTTGTAATATGCCGCTATTTTGTTTAGGGAGTTTGCAGTTGTATATAATGATACTTTTTATGTTTATGGAGTTAAAATGTCTAACTTCGATGACAAAAAATAAATAATTTCTTTTTTTAATAAACCATATATTTAAAATTATATCTCTTTAAAAAAGTTAAATATTCGTAATCTACGGGTTGGAATTTACCAGAAACAACTTTTGAATATTGAGGGCGATGTGCACCAATTATTTCACAAAGATTGGCTCTGTCGACAGAGAAGACATTGTGACTAAGGCAACCTCCAAGTAAATCTATCTCAGCTGAAGCACTAGGGACATAGCAAACACTTGTTTCTATATTTTCACCGAGAATGCTTCCATCCACCGGCAAACAATTCTTGAAGAACAATCAGTCTTATAAATTGCAGTTTTTATACCAAACATTATATGGAGGTTTTTCTTGTTTAACTCCTGCAGATTCACTCAATGCTGGCATTCCTCATCTTCATTCGGCCTTGTGTACTCACCTGCAGCCTTTGCCTAAATCAGATTGGCCACGGTGGCTGACATTGCAGATGCGGTGAAGTACAGAAAGAAAAGGTCTTTCATTCAGAATGGGCTCAGAAGTCTGGGGCTGAAGATTAAAAGAACCGACGTAGAAACAATGGAAGACTTCTCGCTCTTCTCTCTCATTCGACATAATGCATTCAGTCAACTTCCGTAGAATGCCTTGTTTGCTCGTCCGACAAGTTGGGAGAATTAGAAATATGCCTTCATCTCTAGGAGAATTATTAATTTCTGGCCATTTTTGGTTTTATTAAATTCCTCTACTCCCCAGAAGTGGAATTAGCATGCTTGTAAAAATGGGTGTTTCTTCCCAAAGCGGTATTTCTCTAGTCAACGTTATATTGAATTAACATTTTCGCCAATCCACTGTCTGACATTGAAGATTCAACACCAAGAAGGAGTATCCAGGAAATAATGCAAATATCATGGTAGTCGTTTTGCATATTTTAAAAGAAGAGATGAGAATCATGACGGACTAAGAGAAAGCCAGTTGATTTCAAACCAATATGCAAACCTACTTAGCATATACATCATATACAAAGTATTTTCATTGTTTTCCATTAATGTTGGCATTTTTGGTTTTGTGTGTTGCTGCAATTTAGTACTTAGCAAATACATCATATACAAAATATTTTCATTGTTTTCCATTAATGTTGACATTTTTGGTTTTGTGTGTTGCTGCAATTTCGTACTTAGCATATACGTTATATACAAAGTATTCTCATTGTTTTCCATTAATGTTGGCATTTTTGGTTTCGTGTGTTGCTGCAATTTCGTACTTAGCAAATACATTATATACAAAGTATTTTCATTGTTTTCCATTAATGTTGACATTTTTGATTTTGTGTGTTGCTGCAATTTCGTGAAAGTCTTGACTACAGTTGATTTTTAAAAGCTTTTATTTAACTTGCTTTCCCGTGTCTGTCTGTCCACAAATCTTGTAATCAAAATTTGAACATACTTCCAGAGCACGTAGGGATATGAAATTTTGTACACTTTTTAAAACCTAATGACAATTCTGTTGAAAATTTTCAGACTTCTGGATTGTTGGGGTGGCCGGAAACTGACAAATTTCCAAATTACCTTTCAGATTTTGTATTTTGATTTTAATATACTTCCAGGCTACATATATGTATGAAATTTTGAACACTTGCTCAGTCAAATTAGAAATGCAAATGTACAAATTTTCAGACTTCTGGGTGGTTGGAGTGGCCGGGTTTGAACCAATTTCAAAATTTTATTTCAAATCTTATGTCTTTCACGAAGTCAAATGGAAACAGTTGGGAGTTGCGAATTTCTTTTTTCCGAGATTGTTCAAGACGGCAAACGAATTAGATATCCGAATATTGAGGTTCATATTTAAAGCCTCCTTTGAAAACAAGCAAAAAGCTCCCAAAATTCAATAACTAAATTAGTTCATCTGTTATAAATCAAGTAATCTGTTTCCAATATCATCACGCATATATTCCTCATATATTTGTAATCACATTATATATCACGACTAGTGAAGTTTTTTATTATAGTGAAGAACATAAATCATCGTTCAGATACATAATTAAAGGGAGCGATGCCTCTAAAGCTACACCAATACAATTCTCCCACAACTCCATGTTGTGTTTTATCCTGAAAATGCCACTTCACCAGTTTAAACACCTGTTTGGTAAATTCGACCGATTTCATAACTCCTCTCGTCCCTGTACTGATGAGGGCTGTAGCCCATGGTATATAGGTTGTTGGCTTTTGTCTGAATTTTCCAAGACTGGTGTTGTGACTCAAACTCAAAGAGAGAGCATAATGCATCAGAACGATGTACACCTATCCCCCGATTTACACGGTACTTGTTTTACACGTTTTCGCTTTTACACGGTTTTCCAAATAAGTTTTTTTTTTTGTTTTTAACGCACTATACTAAATGCTACTGTGATTGAACACATGCGCTGTGTACACATCTCACGAGGAATCCCGAGCTTATATGCTGACTTGCTGCACACGCACACTGTGTCTGTATTTCTTCACATAAAAATTACGCGAAAATTTTTAATTTCCGATTTACACGTTTTTCTCAGGAACGTATCTACCGTGTAAATCGGGGGATAGGTGTATAGTTGAAGGGAGAGGTGCCTCTCTAGGTACATATATGTAATATTGTAACAATGATTTAATTCTGGAATTTTTTAAAACTTAGAAATCATTTGGCTATGAAAAATTATGTGAAAAATAGATCAAATGTGATATTATACGGGGATGAGGTTAATAAATTAAGAAAAAAGGCATCTCCTTATCGTGCAACTGAAAGTTTCTGATGGCTTGCGCCATCTATCGGAATAAATATCAATTATTCGTTAATTTTTAATTATTCCATGATTGGTCAAATACCCATTCTTGATTAATTAGTTAACCACGTACGCGTTTCGGGCTGTTGGCCCTCATCAGCGTGGTGCAAGCTGTACCTCAACGACCAAAACACTGGTCATTCAGGCATTCTGAAAAATCATGAAACGGGTAGTTAAGGCCAGAATTGGCCGGCTTGCAACACGCTGGCGAGGACCAACAGCCGAAACGTGTACGTGGTTAGCTTTTCTTGATTAATTAAGAATGGGTATTTGGCCAATTCTGGAATAATTAAAAATCAACGAGAATAGTTGATATTTATTCCGATAGATGGCGCAGCCATCAACAACTTTCAGTTGTCCGATAAGGAGAGAGATGCCTTTTTTATTTTCAAAATTTATGATAAATGAGTAAATTCAGAATTTTCATGTGTGACTAAAAATAAATAACAAGATCAATAAATAATAATCATTTTAAAACAAATATTTTATTAAAATGCCCTAGAAAGGAAAAATAAATATTGCATCTCCTGCCATTGAACAATTATATGAGTAAAGAATAACAGCGGATATATTGAGTGAAGACAAAATCTCCATAATCAGCTGCTTCATATCACATCAAGTTCCCCCGCCGCTTTATTTTTACTCTTAGTAATTGATCAATGGCAGGAGCTGAAAACTTTATTTTGACCCTTTAGTTCATTTTAATAAAAGCCTTTTTAAAATGTATTTTTATTTAATAATTATTGATTAATCGAACTAAGAATGATCTCAAGTTTACGAAGGATTCTGGTAAATGGTGGTTGGTCCACACGCGGTGTGTTTAAATGTATTGAATGTGGTATCGAGAGTTCTTCGACTGTGAACTCTATAAACGGCTCTATACACTACATTTGTGAACATTCCTGGCCACGTGAACGTATGTAGCCCCATTCATTCCGTTTGAAATATTTTACATTTTTGTCAAAAGTATTTAACACTGTGGTTATATGATCGAGTAAAATTAGTAAAAATAAAGGTCGCCTCTACCGTCAAAATAGACATCAAAGCCAGACACCATCTATTGACCGTCGCCGCAACTAGCGGCCTCGGGTCGGTGACAAAGCCACAACACCAGCTTTGGCAAATTGAGAAGCGTCCACCTAGAGACCTTGGTTTCGGGCTAATGGCCCTCGTCAGGCCAGGGCGGACTTTATTCCATGAGATCCACACGGGATCTAATGGAACCTTCACAATCTACCAAAGAGGTGTTCAGCTGGCAAAGTTTTGGCGCCTATTTTGACGGGAGAGGTGACCATTATTTTTATATTTTCCATCGAGTTATATTTGCTTCTTTACCTCCTCAAGCGGTACAATTCTATCTTCCGTTTGCTTGACCATGGTGGATAGAGAAAGTGTATAATTCTTCTCAATGTATAATTTTCTTACAACATAAACCTTAGATTATTAAAACATTGGATCAGTAAACATGAGGGCAACCACTTCGTTCAATTACATTACTTTATTTTTCATATAACATTTTTGTAAACAAAAAAGGTGATGATGATAAATTCAATGAATATTTACACAATCATAGAAAAATTATATTAAACCTTTATATAAACATAAATATTCTAACTAAATTAAACATTCTCCCGCCACCAACTTGATGGGGGACCATCAAAAAACATTATATAGGTAACAAACATAATTTTACAATAGGTCTTCTGTAAGTCCCATTAGCAGTCTTGACTTCTACCACTCTGATTCTAGCGTCATCTCCTGGAAACACCTTTGAAATTCTTCCAATCTTCCATGCTAGTGGAGGTTGTTGTTCATTCTTTATCAACACCAGGGATCTTTCCTTAATGTTGGGTTGGGGCTTACACCATTTGGATCTTTGTTGAAGTTGTGACACATATTCTTGGGACCATCTTGTCCAAAAATGATTCATTGATTTTTGAATTAATTGCCATCTATTTGGCAAACTCATTGCTATGATGTCATCTTCATCGGGAAGCGCTGTTAAAGAACCACCTATTAAGAAGTGACCAGGAATCAATGCCTGTAGATCTTCAGGGTCCTCAGAAAGAGGACAAAGAGGTCGCGAATTCAGGCAAGCTTCAATTTGTGCTAACAATGTTGTTAGTTCTTCAAAATTTAGCAAAGCACTGCCCATTGTTCTTCTAAGATGATATTTCATGGACTTAACTCCGGCTTCCCAAAGTCCACCAAAATGTGGAGCTGATGGTGGAATAAATTTCCACTGAATTCCCTCTGAATTCGTAAGAACTTTACTGGCATTGTGACATAGTTTCCCAATAATCTTATGCGCACCAACAAAATTAGTGGCGTTGTCACTATGAATTGTTGCTGGTTTACCTCTTCGAGCAATGAACCTTCTTATTGTGGATAGGAGAGCATCTGTGGTCAGACTACTGATTAATTCTAGATGAATGGCCCGAGTGCTGAAACATATGAACAAGGCAACGTAAGCATTCATGGTTGAAGTTGTACGTCCCATGTTCCGTTTAATCAGAAAAGGTCCTGCAAAATCTATTCCAGTTACCAAAAACGGCCTTGATCTGTTTATCCTTGCAAAAGGTAGATTTCCCATTAATTGAAAAGGAGCTTCCTCTCTCTTGCGAAATTTAGCGCATTTCATGCCTGTTCTTAAAATTTTCCGTGCAACATTTCTTCCAGAAGGTATCCAGAATATACAGGGTGATCCAAAAGTCCCGCACTATTTTAAAAATTAATAACTCCGCGAATATTTGCGCTAGAGCAATGCGGTAAACACCATTGTGTTCAGGATGCAATGGGATTTTTTATGGCAAATAATGAAAAATTCGAAATTGATTTTAGTTACAACTTTATTCTCTAGATGGCGCTCTACCAGAATCAGCGATTCAGCGGCCAAATTGTTTGATAAATTGAAAAATATAACTGAACGACACGTATTTTTACTTTTTGAATACCAGGAAAGAACCCTAATAATATCAAATAACAAATTAATAAAACACCACTTCGCCAAAAGTATGAAGAATTGGTTAACGATTTTCAAATACAATCAGAGATATGTAAAATAGGTAAATGCAAATTAAAACATGTAGCAAAAAGAAAATTGATATTTTAGATACGGTTTGTTTCCGAAGATAATAAATTTCTAATATTTTTAATTCAACTCTCACTCAGTATCGATTATATTTATTTTAATTCATTTGAAAAATATGTATCTATCTCTGATAATTTATTTTACTCTGGAATGCCGTTGTTGTTGTCGTGTCCAATAAAGAGCCTCAGATGTATCCACGTATCTCCATCACAGCAGCAGCAATGTCCACTATCTTAGGTGTGTAAAGCTGCTGCTCAGGGTCTATGTCTATTTTTTGCAAGGCTGCGGCCATTGCTGGCTATAAGAATATGTGGGTAGGTGTAAGTTCCACACCAGGACAATTGTTGCATGCCCTATAGGTTCTTGTGCCATCTGGATGTATTGTCATTCCTTTATAGTGTTTTGTTCTAAGTCTTGTTATAGTTTTTGTCATTTTTCTCTCAGAGTTTATTTCGCATTTTGATCTTTTCTTATTTTTTTTGTTTAATTATCTTGTATTTTGACAAAGAATCAGCGTCAAATAATGACATTTGTTCTTTCCTTTGGCTCAACATTCTGGCTTCCTTTGCCAATTCGAATGCCATTTCATTACCCCTGATCCCAGCATGGGCAGGGATTCATTGTAGAATGCAGTTATTCTCCAATGGTTCCAGTTGGGTAAGTAACGAGTGTATTTTCTGTGTGAATTTAGTATTGCCCTTCTGAATTTCTTCTAGAGCGTATATGGAGTCGCTGTATATTAAAATTCCTTCTGCTTGATGCAGGGATGGTTGGTTAAGGCATACATCAAGGGCTTTCCAGATAGCTGTCAGTTCACAAGTGAAGTTTGACAATATCTGTCCTGCTCCTTCTTTGATTTTGATGTTTGTTCCATCTTGCAGTATTATGTTAATTCCGGCCCCTCCATTACTCAGGGTAAGGTCTGAAGATCCATCTGTATATGCTGTTGAAGGGCGTGGCCTAGCAATTTTAATCAAGAATTTGTACTATGAGGACATAGCCGTTAATATTACAAACACATTAGACCTCGAAGCCCAAGGTATCAAAGTCTACCTCAATCAAAACAAAGCCATCCACATATACAATATGTATCACCCTCCAAACAATACATTTATTGACGATGGAACAATGGCTCAATTTCTTACAGACAACACTATTATTGTAGGTGACCTTAATGCCAAACATCAACTATGGGGATGTTCTACGCCAAACCCAAGAGGCAAAATACTATCAAACATATTTGACGACAATGCCTTCATGTGCTTAAATGATGGGAATCCTACCCATCATTCCTACAAGCTATAATACTGCACAAGCCCTTGATATAAGTTTTTACTATCCTGACATTTTCCACAAATGCAAATAGAAAATATTAAAAAGTTTTGGAAGTGATCATTTGCCTAATTTGATAGAAATTAGCACCAAGGCCAAAACTAGCTCAATTAAGAAAAATTCTGGAACTTCAAAAAGGCTAATATGATATCTTTCGAAAACATCATTATTAAAGCAGCCAAAGTTTCAATACCAAGAGGTAATATTAAGAAATGGATTCCAAATTATACACACCAGGCAAAAAATATTCAGACTTATAACTAAAAGAAATGAACTACAAAAAAGTGCACCCAAAACCAAAAATATTGTAGAACTGAACATTGTGATTGCAAAAATAAAAAAGATTATGCGTAAATGTGAAAAGGGAAAAATGGAAACAAACTTGTGAAAACCTGAACCCAAGAAACCCAAATACAAAACTTTGGAATTGGGCAAAACAAATTGACAGAGTCCAGCCACAAACTGAAAACACAAATATGATTAAGAATACAGATGGTGCACCAGCAACTAATGACAAAATTGCTGCCAATCTTTTAGGTAATTCATATCAAATAAGTAGTAAAATCAAGGTTGAAAAAAGGCCCGAAAGATTATTCATGACTGTAAAAAATGTCACCAGCACTCATCATATTTTCCATGAAAAAAATCAATATGAAAGAGCTAGCTTATGCATTAGAAAACACTGACCTAAACAAGACTCCTGGGCCAGATGGAATCCATGGCCGAATGATATCAAACTTGGGCAAAATTGGCAAAGAAAGACTTCTTAATATTTTCAATAACTCCTGGAAAACTGGAAAATTGCCTCAAGACTGTAAAAATGCAACAATAATTCCCATTAAAAAACTTGACAAATATGCTGATGACCCAAAAAACTACCGACCTATCTCCCTAACAAATATTTGCTGCAAATTAATGGAAAAAATTATACTCAGACGACTCACCTACCACCCCGACACAAGAAATCTCTTACCAGAAGAACAATATGGATTTAGGAAAGGACATGGGACAATAGACCAATTCTTATTTTTCACACAAAAGGTAAAAGATGCACAAAACGAAAAACCAACTAACCACACCATAGCTGCTTTTTAGACCTTACACAAGCTTTTGATAAGGGGTATGGAAAAACAATTTAATTACAAAATTATACAAACATTTCAAAATTGATGGAAAAGCTATCACTTGGATGAATGATTCTCTTAAAAATATATAAATCAGGATCAAATATAATGGCACTCTATCTAAAACCTTCAAATTGTAGCAAGGATTACCACAAGGATCAGTCCTTAGCCCAACTCTCTTCACCCTATTTATTGCAGGCATAGAAAAATAAATTTCACATAAAACCAATATTGGACTTTTCGCTGATGACATTATTCTATGGAGCAGCAGCACTAACTGGAAAAAAGCTGAAAGAGATTTAACAAGACTCTTCTCCACCTAGAAAAATTTGCTAATAAACATAAATTAGAATTTAACCCCCAAAAATCTGAAACCTGTCTTTTTACTACCGATAAGAAACTATACAAAATAAGACCAAATATTATTCTGAAAGAACAACAATTGCAATATAATGAACATCCTAAATATCTCGGCTACACCCTGGATCCAGAAATCAACTCCAGTAAGCATATTGAAGGAGTTGTTAGAAAAGGAAGAGACCGACTAAAAATCTTGAAATATATTTCAGGAAGAGTGGGGAGCTGAAGCAACAACAATAAAATTAACTTACACATCTCTAATGAGACCTATCCTGGAATATGGATATCAAATCTATGGTACAGCATCTGAAACAAATCTAAAATCACTGGAAAGGATACAACTAAGTGCAGCTAGAATTATTACTGGTCTTCGAAATACCTGCCCTAATGATATTGTACTTTACGAGGCAGACATTATGCCCTTAAAGAATAGAATAAGCTACAATCTGCCAAAATATATAAACAAAATCAAGAGTTATGAAAACAAACACAGAACTTTCAATTACATACTTAATTGGGAATCCAATCTAAGACTCAAAAAAGAAGGCCCTCTCCACCTGTCCAAAAGAAATGGATTTTTTAAATATAAAGTGGAAAAATATTATTTAGCTGAGAAAAAATATCTCCATGCGAACCACTAACAAAATGTTATTTTTAATGCCACTTTAAATGAAACCACCAACAGACAATACCAAAATCCAGAATACTTAAAACAATTATCATTAGAAATAATTAATATAAAATTCCTAAAATGCAATAACTATCTATACCGATGGTAGCAGAGATGAGTTGGGACACACTGGCAGTGGCTCTCTCATTAAAACCACAAATGGCATTGAGAAAATAAACAGAAGAAACCCAGAATTTTGCTCAGTTTTCAGATCAGAACTTATAGCCATCTATGAAGTCTTAAAATCCATCAGAAACATTAAACATCACGATATATGGATTCTTACTGATAGTAGAAGTGCCATACAACACTTGAGTCACACAGGGGAACTTAGAGACAAAGTAAGCAGGAACATAATTGGTTATCTCCAAAAACTCTCAATACCTCAAAAATTCACCTTCAATGGATACTCTTACATGTTAGCATTGAAGGCAATGAAGCTGCTGATGCGCTAGCGAAAAAAGGCACAAAAGAACCCTTGCTACAGAAAAATAAACTTACTTTTAAAGAAATAGAAACAGTAGCCAAAATAAACAAGAACTGAAGGATCCCACCTAAGCACAGTTGGTATACCCTAGAAGCAGATGGCCACCCAGACCTTTCGGTCCACAAGCCGGCATGCGAAGCATGCCTTCGCTGCTATTCTGTTCAACTCATAAGCCAAGTAACGGTATCCAAGCTAGTGATTGGACATTGTACCTTGAAACACCACCTCCCAGACAACGTGTCTGGAAGGATTTCTATACCGGTGGCCTTTAATCACAGCAAAATAGGAAACTATCTACTGTGTCCAGCAGGGACCGCGGGGAGGCAGACCCCGGTCGACTCTGTTCACTCACAGCTGAAGAAAAGCTCAGCTGCCACGTCGTGGGCTTTCTCAAGAAGCTTGCTGTGATTTCTCAGCAGCTCACTCTCGATCGCGCCCCTCGCCCTCCTTCTCTCTTCCTGCACACCCACTACCCTTGGACAATCCAAGACGTAGTGGCGTGCATTCACATCCCTTTCTCCACAGACGCAATCAGGATTGCTCTTAATTTCAAATCTGTGGAGACTTGGGGAAGAGCCCATGTCCCGAACTACCCTAATGAGTTTGTGGGACATTACCTTACAGAGGTACTTGGGTGTTGTTACCCCATTGAATAACTCTCTCCCCTTCACAATGTTCCTCCATCTGTCCAAACATAAGTCCTGGACGTGCCCCCTGATCCTCCTATAAACTTCTTTCTTGGTCACTGTGGTCCTTTTAAGCATCCTGCCTTAGAGATCCTGTCTGCGAACTCATTACCTTCGATGAGGCTGTGTCTCCTAAACCAAGGGAGCTCCGGAGCCCGCGTCATCATCTCCAGCTCCTGGATTATTTGATGCGCGAGTTGCCCTTTCTCCAGATTGATGGCGACGAGGGCCGACATACAATCTGAATAGAGGCGGTCCGGGCTGAAGTTCTTCTCGGCACACACTCTGCGGGCTACCCTGATCGCAACCAGCTCGGCTGAAAAGACCAATTCGTCCACTCTGAGTGTTAAACTTTCTTGGAAGATCAGCTCTCCATTAGTGAAAATCACTACTCCAGCTCCAGTATTGGTTCCAGACTTACTACCATCAGTGAAAACCTCCGTGTTAATCCCTGTCGGCCGTCCAGGACTCCAATTCCACTTTGGCAACCACTGCGGAGGCTTCCTTGGGTCCCTCTTCCATTCCAGGGCACCCGCTTCAAGTCCCAGGGCATCTTCCCTGTTCTCCCAGATCTTCTGTCTGATGGTCTCCTCCTCTAGTTTCAATCCCAGGGGAATAAGCCCAGCGAGGACCAAAAAGGCCTCACTTCTGGTAGTGTGATATCCCCCCTGTGATTCTGAGTGCCGCTGTCCTCTGCACGCTCTCTAGAGTTTTTGCCACCTTCTGATCCCTTTTATAGCAGGATTGGCTCGACACAGGAGAGGCAGAGGTTCCTAAAAATATCACCCTCCTTCTCCCCCCCCTATTGAGAGCCAACCAGGACAGGCCTGCACAACGCCTCCCTGCCTCTCGTCACCATCTCCTCCGCCTGGTATTGCCAACCCATCTTGTCATCAATGACCACCCCCAGGATGGTCATCCTATTGACCAACGCTACCCTCCGTCCTTCGATCCCGATAGCCGGCTTGTGTTCCCATTTGATCCCTTTCCTTTTAGTTCTTATGTCCCTAGGCTTAAAGCTGAGAGCTTTAGTTTTGGAGACATTGAACTTAAGGCCAGAGTCATGGGGCCAGTTCGAGAGAATTTGGAGAGAAGTTTCAACACACTTCTCAGCCTTCGCTCTCGAAGCAGCCTCAACAATGAGGAACTGGTCGTCAGCATAGAGAACCAGCCTGGCTCCCTTAGGGAGCTCCTCCTGGAAAACGGTGTTTACCAGGATATTCCACAGAATAGGTCCGCAGCAAGAGCCATGGGGGCAACCCCTAGCACAGTTTCTTTCCAACTTCCGCCCACCAAAACTGAGGCTAATCCGTCTATCCCTCAGGAAGCTGCACAAATTATCAGGACAACCCATGTCCATCAAATTTCTCATCAGCTTGTTCCAGTTCATGGAGTTGAACGCGCCATCAATGTCCAGGGCCACGAAAAGAACCCAAGCACCCTTATTTAAGCCCATCTCAACCCCCTCTAACACCTCGTTCAGAGCTGTGGTTGTGGACTTCCCTTCCCTAAAACCATGTTGGAAAGAGGAAAGGAGCTCATTACTTTCTAGCCAGTCCTTCAGTCGCTGAGCTAGTAGGCTATCCAGGACCTTACCTAGACACGCTAGTAAAGAAAGCATACGATAATCATTAGGAGAATTACCCTTTCTACCAGACTTTTCGAGAAGCACTACTCGGGCAACCTTCCATGCCTCAGGAAAAGTACCAGTGTCCAGGCACCTATTGAATAACCTGGAAAGAAGCGATGGGTGCATCCTTACCAGGGCTTTCACGACCGTGTTATCGATCCCTTCGGGACCGAGAGATTTCCTTTTCCCGAACTTGAAAGCCGTCAGTTTACCTCATTCTCAGAAAAGGGCGGATCTACCAAACCACAAGTGGTCAGAGAGATCTCGTCCTTTGGTTCCTCGTTTCCGAAGTGCCGATCCAAGTTGTTTTTATTTTGTCTTCTGCTTTCGAGCGAGTAGGTCTAGAACACATTCTCTCTGAATTTTCTCATTGTTGGTGGATGAAACAGCACCAGTGATTATTTTGGCCGCTTTTGCTTGAACACTGTCTAGTCTTACTTTTAGTGATGAGCTTGAGGGAGCCCAGACCGGTGTTGCATATTCCATTATCGGCCTTATTAAGGTAGTATATGTTGTTCTGAGAATTCTGTGTTTTGCTCCCCAATTTGTTCCACATAGCCTTCTCAGAATGTTTAGTTTTCTGATAGTTCTATTTGAGGTGCTAATTATGTGTTCTGAAAATTCCAATTCCTCATCAATAATAATTAAAATAATTTTGTTGACATCTTGTCAATACATGCACAGTCTGCACTATTAAAAAAAGATAATATGCATTATATACACTATGTACAATGAATATGGCGCCTCTTCCAGCGCTGCAGAGTTTGTGGAGAATCGCCAGTGGGTCTCCAGCGACACCACGCATTTTGCGATCTACGATGAATACGTAGATCGCGTACTTTGCCGCTTAGGAGATGGTGATGGCGTGGTCCTCGAGACCAACTTGAAAGATACAGGACTGCAGTATCACACCTAGGTATTATGAATTTCTAATTTTATCAATCATTTGTTTGTTTATGCTTATTTTTTTGGTTATATTTATGCCTTTTTCCCTGTGAGTGGAGAAGACGCATAGGTTTGGTTTTATTGGGTTTATGGTCATTTGGAGTTCCATTGCCCACTTCTCCAGTCCTCTCATTGATGTGTTCAGTATTTTTTACGATTTTTCTATGCTGCTACTTGTATGCCATATGGCTATATCATCTGCATAACAGACAACCTTTGTGTCTTCAGTGAGGTAAGGATAGATGTCGTTAATATATAGCAGATAGAGTAGAGGACTGAGCACAGATCCCTGAGTTACACCAGCCCATGTTCTTCTGTCCTTAGAAAATTCTCCATTGACCCAAACCTTTAACCTTCTTCCCCTTAAGAAGTCTGCAATCCAGATTAAGGTTTTTCTCCTACTCCGATGTTGTGCAGCTTTTCACGTAATTTCTCCCTCCACACTCGATCAAAAGCTGAGGTCATATCAAGGAATATAGCCGTGGTCTTCTTTGGCGGTTTTTCCTGGAAAGAATCTATTATTGATTGACAGAAGTAAAACAGTTGATCAGTCGTACAGTGCTGGGATCTATAGGCAGTTTGGTAGAGGTTTATTTTATTATTGTTAGTGAGCTAGACTATGAGCCTAGAGTGGATAATTCGTTCTGGTATTTTACAAAGTTTGCTGGTGAGAGAAATTGGCCGATAGTTCTTGTATTCCTTGGCATCTTTGTTTGGCTTCAGTATTGGCACTATAATTTATATCTTCCAATTCTTTGGTAGTTTACCAGTTTGCCATGAAATGTTCAGTATTCGTAGGAGTTGATTATTAGCTTTGTCTTCAAAGTGTTTGATCATTTAACCAAAGATTAGATTATCTCTTGGTGACCTCTTGGATTTTTTCATTGATAAGTTTAGCTCATTCAGTGTGAAGTCTCTCGAGAAAATATCTTGTTGATGGAAGTTTCTTGCTTGTTTAACTAACTGGTTTATATTATTTTTAGAGTCCTGTCTTCATTCGTATAGTTGAGTATGGAAGTGCTTGAAAGATATTCAGCAATTATGTCAGCCATCTGTTTGTTCTCGTTCGCGCTGTTCTATTCATATCGGTTAGAGTATTGGAGGATTGGTGTTGGTGTTGATTGTTCTCTAACACTCTAATCATATTCCAGTGTTGGCTGTCCTTTCTTGGATCCATTTTTTCGCAGAATTCTGCCATTTTTCTTGTTTGCATATCCAAATTTCTTGTTCTATTTTGTGACTAATTTCAATGAGTTCTTTCTGTTTTCTTCTGTTTTATTTTTTAAACAAGTTCATTGATATTGTCTCTCTCTCTGAAATCACTGCCTCGATGTTGTGGTCCTTCCAGTAAGGTATCCACAGGTCTTTACGTCTACCTCTAGGTATCGATGCTTTAGCAGATTTTGAAATGTTCGAAGAGAATTTTTCCAAGTTTTTGTCAAGCGTTCTGTAATTCAATTTTTTGTAGCACAGTTCTTCAAGCTTTTCTGTGAATTTTTTTCAAGTCGGCTTTCCTAAAGTTCCATGTTCTTTTATTCTATTGGACGTTCTCAATTTTGAAGTTTAGGGTTGTTAAAATTGGTCTGTGGTCACTGATTGCACCTCTCATGATTTTCCATTGTGTTGTGGGTGCGATGTTGTTATTTATCGCTGTGATGTCGATTGCGGATTCTGTGCCTGTGGACTTAGATAGGTGTTCTCTCCGTTATTTAACGGTGTAAGGTCGAGGTCTGTTAGCATGTCCTCAACCTGCTGACTTTTGTTATCCAGGACAGGTGATCCCCAAATTGAACTTTTGGCGTTAAATTCGCCGAGTATGATTGTGATATCCGAAGACGCTTCACTTAATGTCTCTATTGTGTGTGCCCATACAAAATTCAAAGATTTCACGAGCTGAAAGTTGGCGATTTTGAGATGCGTCAAGAATTCGCTGCATGGGTTTTCCGGCGAATTGATATTGATGAAAACTGGCTGTCGAATGTTCTGTGGACAGATGATGCTCACTTTTCTCTAAACGGAGAATTTAACATTCAAAACAGCCGCATTTGGGCAACAGACAACCCTAGGATTTTTACAGAAATGCCACTTTACCAGCCTAGAGTTACAGTTTTGTGTGGGTTCACTTCTTTTATTATTGGGCCATTTTTCTTTGAAAAATCAATGGAAGAACTTTTAAAACCATTTTCGTAACTGATGAACGTTATGTCCAACTTTTGGGAGAAAAGGGTATTCCCATATTGCAGGGCAAAAGCACTAAGCGAAATAACATTCATGAAAGATGGAGGACCTCCTCATATCTCCCGAGGTGCCAAACAATTGCTGAAGGATACGTTCTGTGAAAATCGTGTGATAAGTCGCCACTTTATATACCAGTGGCCTCCAATATCACCAGACTTGACGCCTTGCGATTTTTGTTTATGGGGGTACATTAAATCGTGTGTTTATCGATGCTAGCCTACCACATTGGCCATGTTAAAGGCTTTTATCAGATGGCACGTTTTATCAATTTCAACAGATATGTTATTTAATGCTGTCCATTCTGTCATTTATCGTCTGCAGGCGGTGATTGAGAATGAAGGGTGCCACATTGAGCAAGGATTGTGACCTAATACAAGAGAGAAGGCAGTTACCTCATGTGTTATATAAGCCGCCATGTATTATATTATCTACCAATATTTTGCAGCTCTTTGTGTTGGGATATGGGGATAATAAATGCTGTCCTCACATCTTGACTATCTTTTTTTATTTGTGAACAGTAATTTTTTGTTTGTCATTTGCTCACATATTATGTCGTGCAAACCAGAGTGTTATAACTTCTCGAATAACACTGGTACACACAATTTTTCCCCTTATGTTTAGTTTTCGCTTTTCGCTCATTAGAAGAAATAGCATAAGGAATATTTTCTGTATACCAATAACTTTAGAAATTTTGTGAAAAAAATAATACAAAATGATTTTACTACCACGTTTTTAAACGCAAAAGGTCGATTTAAAAATTATTTTTATTTGAGGGGAAACATTTTTTAAAATTGTGTACAGTATAATAAACAATAATAACATTTGACAAGCCCATAGGATATTTGGAATAAAGTACGACAAATATATTTTGTCACTCCCCTCTATATTTCATTTGTTGGATCATGACAAATATCCAGTTAAATAGTCAAGGGTCTCCAATTAGTCAAGAAACTACACATTTCTTATAGCAAGAAATCCTATTAGTAGTGCCATCATAATTTTTGGTACAATATTAACATATCAAAAATTCGTGTATTGATATCAGCAGTATTTTTCAAACATTCAATCTATTTCACAAAACCCCATATAAAATATAAATATTTTTGCTACATGTTTTAATTTGCATTTGCCTATTTTACATATCTCTGATTGTATTTGAAAATCGTTAACCAATTCTTCATACTTTTGGCGAAGTGGTGTTTTATTAATTTGTTATTTGATATTATTAGGGTTCTTTCCTGGTATTCAAAAAGGAAAAATACGTGTCGTTCAATTATATTTTTCAATTTATCAAACAATTTGGCCGCTGAATATCTGAATCTGGCAGAGCGCCATCTGGTGAATAAAATTGTAACTAAAATCAATTTCGAATTTTTCATTATTTGCCATAAAAAATCCCATTGCATCCTGAACACAATGGTGTTTACCGCATTGCTCTAACGCAAATATTCGCGGAGTTATTAATTTTTAAAGTTGTGCGGGACTTTTGGATCACCCTGTATTTCTTATTTCTACAAGCGTAGCTTGAGTTTATGAGTGAAGATTATGGACATGAACATTGTTTACAATAAGAGTGGTAAGATGATGTGATCTTGGAAGTAAAACTTGATTAATCCGATCACCATAAACATTTACATTTTTTAATCGTCCGCCAACTCTAATGATTTCCCTTGAATTCAAAAAGGAACATAGATTGTATATTCTACTCTTATTCGGGATTAGCTTGTTGCTTAACAGGCAATGCTTTTCTTTGGAAAATTCAATAGATTGAACACACTTAACAACTGTCAACAGGGCATCATTCAACTCTCTTAATGTTAAGGGCTCCCTGTTCCCTGTTAAGGCATTCGACTGTTGTTGACAAATCTTAAGCACCAAGCTATGATACATTTCAGTTTGGTTAATTTTCAAAAGAAAGTGAATATTCTATTACAAAAGTACAACCAGCAAAGTCAAAATGATCTTATCAACAGCGCGTTAAATACTCCAAACACCTTCTGGAGACTAGTGAAGTCAACTCGAAAAAAATCGGAAATTAAAAATATTAATGTAGATGGTGATATATTCTACATTCAGATGAAGAAATTGGCAAGGCTTTGGCATTTAATTTCTCAAAACACTTTTCCATAGTTTCAAAAGAAGACCTAACAAATCATCCAACCTTAAATGAAACTCGAATGACTCTTGATGACAACGAAAATTTTTGAAACTTACATCACCACAAGAAGTAAAAAAAGAAATAACAAAACTTTCTGCAAACAAGGCGCCTGGTCACGATGAAATAACTACCAAATTAATCAAAAACCTACCTATAAAATGGGTTGTATTTTTAACTAGCATTTTCAATGCATCTTTTAATCTTTGCTACTTTCCAAAGATATGGAAGCATGCTATAGTTATTCCCATACAAAAAAGCAACTATCTAAATCCCTGGATGATTTTAGGCCAATTAGTCTCTTGCCGATATTTGGAAAAATATTTGAGCGGATCATCCTTAAAAGACTCCAGACCTATATAGATACAAGAAATGTTCTAATTCCACAGCAATTTGGGTTTAGAGCAAATCATTCAACAACTCACCAATTGATTACCGTTATTGATTTCATACAAACTCGCAAATCCCTTAACGAAGCAGTTGGAGTAGTGCTTTTAGACATAAAAAAGGCTTTCGATATGGTTTGGCACAGAGGCCTCATCATTAAATTAACTTCTTATAATTTTCCTCAGAAATTCATCAGGTTCCTGAAGAATTATCTTCAGGATAGAACGTTCTCCGTAAAAGTTGGAACATATATATCAAGTCCTCGGCAAATAGAATCTGGTGTTCCTCAAGGCTCAATATTGAGTCATATACTTTTCAATTTATACATCAATGATATTCCACATATCCCACAATGCCGACTAGCTCTTTTCGCTGATGATACTGCCCTGTTATCCAGCTCGCGTTCCCCAGATATTTTAATTTCCCGCCTTCAAAACTATCTTGAAATCATTTGCAATTGGTGTGATAAATGGAAACTCAATCTGAATCCAAAGAAATCTCAAGCAATTATCTTTCCTCCACGAAATAGCTTCAAGTTCACACCCAGGACAAATCTTATAATTTACTCATCTCCCATAAATTGGACCCAGCAGGTCAAATATTTGGGAGTCACTTTCGATTCTAAACTGAAATTCACCAGCCACGTGAAGGATATAATGAGAAAATCTAAAATAGCCAAAGCCTCATTATCCAATATGTTCAGTTCAAAAAGTGGCTTATCTGTTAACCAAAAATTTACCTTATACAGAAGCTGTATTCTCCCTATAGTAACATACGCATTGCCTGTATGGTTTAAATACATAACCTTGACTGATAGGAAAAGAATAGATGCATTCATGAGAATTTGTTTAAGAAGTACTGTAAATGCCCCATTTAATCTATCAAATGCAATTTTAAAGCAGGACTTAAACAGCCTAATATAGAAGAAATATACATATCATCGACCCAGAAATTATATCTAAAACTCTCTACTTCCCAAAATCCAGTTATACAAGAATTGTTCTAATTTGATGGAGACCTCAATCCAAGACATAAAAGAGCTGGACTTCACTCTACCTGAACTGTGACCTTCCAGTCAGTTCTGAAGGCCATTTTTTAGAAATTCTTGATGCCTAACATCCACGACAAAGTGACTCGTGAGCTTTATGCTCGAATGGTACACTGTAAATTTGAGAGGAAATAAATAATGATGAGCAGTTTATTACAATGGATGGGATTTCACTCTCAATTGTACCAAAATACGTCTTGATTTTTTCTTCTTCTTTAAATTCTTCCTTGGAGCTATTAATGAATTTCTTAATTTCAAGGGCAGGTTCAATTAGCCATGGTGGCCCATTCCACCATAGTGGATGTTCTACTAAGTCGGATGGAAATATTCCTCGTGATGCACAGTCTGCTGGATTCTGCCTTCCATCAACATGGCACCAAACCCCGGAGACAAGCCGGTGTATCTCAGCAACTCGATTTGCCACAAATGTCTTCCATCGGCACGGCTCGGAATTGATCCAGCATAAGGCTATAGTAGAATCAGACCATAAATAAATTTCATTGATGGTAAGAGGAAGGTTATCATATACAGTTTTCACTAATCTTGCCAAAAGTAGAGCAGAACATAATTCTAACCTTGGAAGTGAAACCACCTTCATAGGTGCGACTCTTGTTTTTACCACTAATAGAAATGTCTTAGCGCTTGTGTTTGAGAGGATCACCTTTAGATACAGAGATGCAGCATATGCCTTCTGTGATGCATCACAAAACCCATGAAATTCTACCTTCATAAAATTACCTGGTACCACGCATCTTGGGATCTGAATGTGCTCTAGCGATGGAAGATCCTGGTTTATCAAAGTCAGCTTCCTTCTTAGTTCCTCTGGAATTGGGTCATCCCATTCCAAACCAGTCTTCCAAAGTTCTTGCAAAATCAGTTTAATAGTGGTCGTAAATGGTGAGATCCAACCCAGTGGATCAAATATTTTAGCAACCTGTGATAGTATTCCTCGTTTTGTCATAGAGTTCAGTGGCAGAGCTATTCCCTTAAATGTGAAACCATCAGTTCTTGGTTGCCATTGAAGGCCTAAAACGTTGACAAATTCCTTGGATTCCTTAAACCCAATATTTGTGTTGGTGGATTTTAAATGATTTGGTAAAAGTGACAGAACATCAGGAACATTGGAGGTCCACTTACGAAGTTCGAAGCCTTCCGCACTTAGTAAACTACTACCCTTAGAGGAAACTCTTCCAGAAAGGAGCCATCCTAATTTAGAAGAAGTAGCAGTTAGTTGTTCTTCATCGCCGATAACGGACTCGCCAGTGATCAGGGTCATAGCTAACTCAGCACCAATTAATATGTTGATGGGAGCAGAAATAGTATAATCTGGATCAGCCAGAGGCATGGTTTTGAGATGCGCCAAGTTTGACTTTGGACATGTAAGAGTTGGCAAATTATTTGTCAACTTATCTAACACCAAGGCGTTCACCTTGAAAAGTTCATCGTATTTGAAATGTGGCGTAAATTCAAACTCCACAAGTCCATAAGAGTGACTCGCAAAATGTCCCGAAATTCCCGATATTTGCGAGTGTAAGGTAACATATTCAAGTCCTAGTCTTTTTCTACATTGTCCTGATATAAAGTTCGCCTGAGACCCTGAGTCTATCAAGGCTCTACATGTCTGAGGCACAACATTGTTATCCTTGATTTTAATCCTAGCGGTTGTAAGCATGACATTTGAAAAATATTTCTCATTACTTAAAAGACAAATTGTATTTTTGATGTCTGTTTTCCCACTCAAATTTCCCTTCGTCAACTTCTTGAACCTTGGTTTCTTGGTGAATCAAAGTGTGGTGTCTTTTCTTGCAAATTTGACAAGTGTTTTTGCAATAACAATTCTTTGCTAAATGGTTTGGCTTTAAACATCTGAAACACAATTTAGCCGAACTAACAAAATTCACTCTCTCTGACTCAGGTAATTTAGAAAATAAATTACAGCTTGAAAGAGCATGTGCACCTTCACAATCAAGACATTTTATCATATATGAATTATAAACATTCACCTTTTGTAATTCCTTTTTCATTGAATGTTTCTCCACATTTGAATTTTTATTTGTCAAATTCTGCAAGCTTTTTGCGTTAATTTCCAAAACTTCCATTAAATCCTTAATTGAAGGCACAACTCTTGGGTTGTTTTGCAATTCCCAATGTTTTCTTGTGGTTTTATCAAGCTTATCTTGTATGATCTTGATAAAAAATACCTCAGATAAACTATCGATTTATAACCCAATACCTTCACTGTTCTTACTATTTCGTTGCAGCTATCTAGAAGTTTAAACATTGAATTATGGTTGTCATCGGCTAACTTTGGTAATCTTAATGCATTATCTATTTGGGTGAAAATTAGATTCTTTGGGTTATCATATCTTGTTAATAAAGTTTGCCAAACCTCAACATAATTATCGGCCGTAATTGGAAATGCGTTGACCAGTCTTAGGGCTTCGCCTCTCAGTTGGCCTTTCAAATATTGTAACTTTTCAATATCAGGTATTTATGAGTTAGAACCAATTGCAGAAAAAATAGTTCTTTAAATGAAAGCCATGATTCTAATCTGCCGTTGAAAGTTGGCAACTCAAGTTTAGGCATTTTAACATGTAAATTAACTTCTTTTTTTTTTTTCAGATGGCTCTTGCCCATTATGCTTTAAATCTAATTCACACTTTAAACTTATACACTTATCTATACAAATTTCCACTTCGTCATTCAAATCATCATCCTCAAGTTGCTGCAAGAAAACATCACTCATTTTCATCAAATCATTATTTGCATAATCTAGTTTGCATTTCGTTGCATTAATAATTACCATAGACACAATGGATTCGATATTTTCCTCTATGCTTTTATAGTTTTTTTTATCCTTTTTAATTTTTTAATTAAAGTTTCTGCATCCATAATTGCTATTAAATTCTCTTTCCAAATACTATTAGTTGAAATATATGGTTACAAAATACTTATAAGTTGCCCTTTTTTTTTAAATAAATTTTAACTTGACTTTTACCTACGTTCAATCCGGCTCGAGAGACCAATGTTGAACTTTTTAGTACAACATAAACCTCAGATTATTAAAACATTGGATCAGTAAACATGAGGGCAACCACTTCACTTAATTTCTTACTTTATTTTTCATATAACATTTTTGTAATCAACAACGGTGATGATGATAAATTCAATGAATATTTACACAATCATAGAAAAATTATATTTAACCTTTATATAAACATAAATATTCTAACTAAATTAAACAGAAAGGAAGCTTCATTTTTTCATCAATTCAATATTTTATCCAATTTCACAATTAACGCTTAAATAACAAATCCGTTATTAGCTAGTTAACCAAACTAAATTTGTGAGAAACACAAGTAAGTAATTATGTGCTAAAATGTTAGATATAAATCAGATATATTGTAGTAAAATAAAGTTTCTGTAAAAATTCTTCAAAATAAAAATTTGAATGAAAAAACAATAGAAAAAAATAGAAAATAAGTGGGTCAGGTGTTGATATTAAAAACAAAGTAGGCATATCCTGACCAGGAGCACATGTGCTTTTCAGAAGGCAGAGCGCCATCTGGTGGAACAGAAATCAACCATTCATTGATTTAACCTGTTCCCTAATATTTGGCCAACCCAATTTCTTGATAAATTAAGAAAAGCCATCCACGAACGCGTTTCGCGCTGTTGGCGCGCGTCAGCGTGGAGTAGGCTGTACCACTGCGACCAAAAATAATTTTTGGCCTAGTGGCTTCCAAAAAAACCAAGAAATTGGTATTTAAGGCCAAACTTGAATATTTAGCGATATTTCCTGGAATGTGGAGCGAGCTGTAACAGCCACCTGGCGCAAAATTAAACAACAAAATTTCTGACTATGATGTCCTTCAACAAGCTACTATCGAAGCCTGATATTGGCCTGTTGAAGGACGTCAAAGCTTGCCAAGATTATACAGCACAAATAAGAAACACGTCGCTCTTTGACTCCTTCTTCAAAATGACGTCTGGCGATTCCTTCTCTTGTAAAATATGTTTGGAAATAAAATTATAATAAATGGTAATTTCTGAGAATTAACCCTATTTTTTTACAATATGTAACCACGTGAGTTATTCGGATCCCCCGCGCCTTCTTTCATCACCATCTGTCCCATAACATTATTTATGAATTTCATAAATTAAATAAAAGGGAATTTTATAAATATATAGTTCATTCCATGTATCCATATATACCTCTTTTATTATCGATGATAACAAAATATAAACAGGTAATTGATGAAAAATCCATGATATCGCTTGTTGAAGCAATCTAAATATGGGAAAACGTCACTCTTGGCTCCATCTCATTGGCGTAACGACAGAAACGGGAGACAAATGTCAAGCTATTCATTTGCACGAAATGTACACCATTTATTTTTGAATAAATGTTTTAAAATAAATCACATGTATGGTGTTATCTACTCTGAGCGCGCATTATCAGATCAATGAACAATACTAATTCCGGCAAAGTCAACCTAGGTCCTTATAACACTACGTTTCCTTAGCATCCTATGAGAGGGGAGTTATGTTTAAATGTTTGAATGAATCTCTATTGAATAGGAAATATGTCTTTTATTAACACATTCATACCATCCTTTATTGAAAATGATTAAAATTAAACAGTTTGATATATAGTGTTTTATGAAAATTATCTTTCATATTGTCTTACACATAGGATGGCAAGATATTTTGGAATTCCTCATTACAAATATTCATCTTTTTTTGAGTGGTATAAAATGTGTATGCCGCGAGACCATTCTACAAAACACTATTAGCAGCGTTCAGGGATTGAAAAAAAAAAAGAAATATTTGAAAATATGGAACATTAATTACCTGATAAACGGAATCACTCGGCTGTTGATTCATCGTGTGACTTCAGTTTCTTTTGTTCGCAGTCTGTGGACGCACTTCCCGATGGTGCATAGTTGCAATTTTACGATCGGCGAAAGTTCGAGCATTCCTCTGATATATCTTTAAAAAAAAAAACTCGGCTGTCTAAGCAACGTTGTACCATAATTCGACTTAATACGTTTTCGTTGATTCCCTCGTGAGCCATTTATTTCATTCTACTGCGTGTGGTGAAGCACAAACTTACGATAGAGCGGTGGATTATTCGGGCTTCTGACAAAAGGAGCTGGCCTTTCAAGGCTGAAGATGTCAAAAAATTGACATCATCTTTACTCAGAAAACAGCGAGGCGTTGCGAGGGGGAGTAGGGAGCCCCGGGTAAACAGCGCTAGACAATAGATTGACATGTTATAATGTGACAAATAGGAATGCGAGCTGCTGCCGTTTCTAGAAGGAAAAATAAATGTCACCCTGGCATTAAGCTTTCTCGCCATCCATGTCAACAAAACATGTCTCCATGCCTTCTCCGACCATCTCCCAATCCTTACCATTTTTTCTGACATCATTCCCACTCCTGTAGACCAGCTCCTGGGCAGAGTCGTTTGAAGAGGCACTCACAGCCTTTCTAGGAAATATCTCACACCATAGTCTCCAGCGTTCACTACAGACGATATTGATATCCATGAGTCATTCGATAAGACCTTAGAAACCTTGGTGGAACAATGAACTCTAATTGTTGTGCCTCTCCGACTTTACCATCAAAGCAACTCCTTTCACATTGAAAGTTTTTAAAAGGCCTTTTCAGAGGCTGTTGCGACAAATTCAGAGCGTCAATAAGGCAGGCAAATGATCTCTATTGGCTATCACTGAGCCAAGAAGGATCTTCAGTCTAATGGCGCTCCATTCATCGATAATATCTAGAGGCGCAGTTCTTTAAGGCCGCCACTGCTCAAACACAGCAATAACCTGCCACTAACACAGGAGTAGATCAGAGAGCGTCTACCTGATAAGTGGATTGGCATCAATCCTTCTACCCGCATTTTCAGCAGCCGAAGTCTTCCGAATAACCCATCGTTGCGGTCAGAAAAATCTCCAACTTCCCAGAAGAACTTATCTGCAAGCCTTCTTCTACTTCTCCTAAATCCCAAACTTGTGAAATCGCTGACGATTTTACATCTCAGTATATGGGGGAAGGGACAAAAGGTTTCTAGACTAGCATAAGTGTCCGCCAACAATGGCACACAAAATTTACTACACATTTTCTGAAATTCTTATCAGAAGAGATCGTTGTACTCCCACAATACGATTCCTTTACTGGTTTCCCTCCACTGGACATTACGATCAAAGCTTGTTTGACGTACCAGGAAGCATTAAAATATGAACCTTCTGAGATACGCCCCGGACCTTTCACATTTCCCTATCCGCCCAAGAGAAAGCGCCTTCATTTTCTACAATCGCTTTTAGAAACGTCACCATATTATACACGGAAGGTCACCTGTAGTTGCCTCCGTCACCTTCCAACACCACTGAATCTCCATAGTCACCGCATCTCCGTCCAAGAAGAAATGTTAGCGGTCCTCTACGTCTCAGCAGAGCAATCTCGCTCATGCCCAAACAAAAATAGGCAATTTATTCCCAATTCCTTGCAGCCCCTCACGCCATATGTAACCCTGAACTCCCCAAAACCTCATTCATAGCAGAGATAGTTCGCAATCTCAACTATCTAAATGTTTAAGAAAAGCAAAGGTACCCTTTCCTGCCCAAATAAACCTCAAAACTCGACACCGACCCGAGGCCGTTAGTTTGCGGCAACTGTCAATAGATGGCGTCTAGTTTTTTTGCGTTTATTTTAACGGGAGAGGCGACCATTACTTTTGTAGCTCAATTTCTTCCCTGCAAAATTTCCATATCTATTTTGGCCATAGATTTGACCTAGCCACTTTGCCAGCTAACCATATATTTTGGCCATAGATTTGACCTAGCCACTTTGCCAGCTAACCATATTTTGGCCATAGATTTGACCTAGCCACTTTGCCAGCTAACCATATTTTGGCCATAGATTTGACCTAGCCACTTTGCCAGCTAACCATATTTTTGGAATTCTCAACTTCGATTCGTGTCCTCGTCTAATTCTGTTGTGGCTGCGACCATAATGAAAGAGGTGCAATAGCCCCGAGACCACATTTTCCCATTGTGGCAGTAACGGGCTTGAAGGATGTGACTGCCTGTCTCTCGCCGATCCACACATATCAAATTTGCAAGCTACTGTATCACCAACTTAACATCCAGCCGTGAAGTGAGGTCCTGTCCGACTGCCAGAGAACACGCAATGAATTATCCGGGAATTTAGCTAGCGTCTTCAGTCCGTGCTGGGCTGTAACATGAAGATCGCTGTGGTCACGTCATTCAATAAATGGAGAGGAATCGTTGAGGTACAGCATGGCGATAGAACGTAGGGAAGGCTAAAATGTATTTTACACAGAAATAATCCATTGTATATAGTATTAGTCCATTGTTTCTTTCCATGTATTTTATCTCACTTGAATATATTTCATTAGAGGGTTTTATCTTACCTCATTGTTTTTCTTCATGTTACTTTACATTTTAACTTCCTTGTATTTTAAATTGAATGGATTTTACACCGGTTATACACTTTTTGAACACTAGAAACCTACGACTTCTCATTTGAATAACTTTTTTAATTTTAAATTATTATATATTTGATTTTTAATTGGGTTTTATATACTCTCTTGGAATATAATTATTGTACTATCTGTGTTATGTGTGTGGGATTTTTTTCCGCATTTATGCAGAGAAATATATAACCCGGACATATTTTATTTTAAATATAGATATCTAAGTATATATTCTGGACCGTGGGACCTTGACACGAAGGTCTATAGTCCAATTAACTAAGTGTCAATTTCCGAACAACTGCATTGCCTCTTTTCGATCACAGGCATTCAATTAAACTATCGCAGCTAGAGAAAGTTTCTCGCCTCTCTGATAACACAATCTCGGCAACCATCACCAGCTTCTATCTGGATCGTTATCTGAAGGTCATTTCCTGGTAGAGCCAACAAATGAGCGGCAGAACAGACAATCTGGGACATGTTTGCGTCGAGTAGCCCCTACTGCTGCTGCTCGGGGACAACAGCGATCCGGCAATATGCCATCCTGCCAACAACCTCCATGCCGTGGAACACAAACACTCAATGTTCATTAAAATACCAATCATCACGACCACCTTGTATGAAGAAATCTTCTTCTTTCTTATCTCCACTCAATCATATCAGGGTATCAAACTTGTAGAGCTTGTTGATGGTGTCTGTGACTGGGGATGAGTAGAGTCATCAATGGCTGAGTCAATATAGTCAATAATCGGCGTGAAGAGGGTCTTTGTCGTCATATCGTCAATAGGGAAGCAATGCCACTCTCCTCCTAGAAAATCTTTTTGTTCCAAACAGGGAAAGCCTCCCCCCCCCCCCCCCCCCCCCCCCCCCCCAATCTTTAGGAGGACCTTTTATCTACTGAATTTCTCGGATTATAATATACCTGTTTGCAATCCTAAAACCTAACGCCAGGACTAGCGTCTCACCTTGTTTGTTGCCCCATGTTCCAACTCTCAGTCTGTCGAGCGACCGGCCTATCACAAGGCGATCATAGTTCAATCCTTTCGATGAGTTCGTCTGTTGCTTGGTTTTCTCCTCGCGCAAATCCTGGAGCCGCGGTCGCTATTTCCATATCAGCGGAAACTTATATTGTGCGTCCTTGTCGCTTCTGCTCGCGGCGGCGTTGTAGCTAATCTTTCTTTGCTGTGGTAGTGTCTTCCCGATCCACGCTCTCCATCTCGGGTCTGTCCAGCCCATATACGTCTATGTCAGGCTCCCCGAGATTGTCGAGGCAGATTCTTTGGTGGATTAAGTCCTCTGTCGGCCTCCAATTTTATTTTTCTGGAATTTTTCCTAGGCGCTCTAGACTTGGGACTTTTCGTGCCAACTTTGCACTGGACTATGAACTCTTTAACACTGTTGGAGGCGTCGGGCTGAGTGGTTGTTTTAAATACAGCAGAACTATTTATAGCGATGGTTATTTGCCTTGAACCTCGTCGAGTGAAGAAGCGAAGTTGGCGGGTAAAAGTCCGTGGCTTACCTCAGAATGGATGGAAGACTGCAGCGCTAACACATTACATGGGACGCCCTGGTAGCAGATATTATCGTCGGACTTTCCTGGAGCAACAAAGGCTATGCTGGCTCTAACTTCAGTGTGCTTCCAGTCTTGCCACACTTCCAAGAAGCGTCCAGCTTTGACCCGCCCAGTTGGATCACCTCTGTAGTCCCAGACAGTCGCAGCAGTCCGTCTCGCCGTCGTATTGCAGTTTACCATGAACGCTGATGATCTCGCCCGGGGTTAGGCAGAGATGGGATGGCAGAGCGCCATATTTAGTGGAATAAAGATAACCTAAACGTTGACTTAACTTGTTCTATGATATTTGGACAGCCCATTTTCTTGATAAATCAGGAAAAGCCAACTGCGAACGTGTTTAGGGGTGTTGGCCCAGATCAGCGGGTACCTCAACGGCCAAAAATTTGATCCTAGAGTGGGGGTCGGCAACCTTTTGAGTAGGAAGAGTCAAAAATTAGAATTTTAAAGTTTTTAAAAAGCCACAATTTTTTTCTTGCCAACAAAAATAGTAATCGCATAAATAGAGTTTTTATTCATTGGAGTACTACACGCAGTTCCACATCCAAGGAGCCGCAAGTTGCCGACCTCTGCCCTAGAGGCTTCTTGAGAAATCAAGAAATGAGTATTTGGGGCCAAATTAGAGTAAATACGCTGTTAATGTGAGAAAGTAAGGTCAGGTGTTGATGTTACAAACAACAAGGGGATACCCTGGCCGCTCAAATGATAATTTTAGATGGCAGAGCGCCATATCTCAGGAAGCCTCTAGAGATTAAGTTTTTGTCATTGAGGTATAGCCTGCACCACGCTGACGGGGACCATCAGCCTGAAACACGTTTGTGGTTGGCTTTTCTTGATTTGTCGAGAGAATGGGTTGGCAAATATCACGGAACAAGTTAGTTTATTTTTGTTCCACTAGATGGCGCTCTGTCATCTAAATGCCAATGTGAGCGGTCAGGATATGTATTTTTTTTTTTTTTTTTTTTTTAAATCACCATCTGACCTTTTTATTCTTATTTTTTCACATACACAAGGTATTTCTCAGGAAGCCTCTGGGACAAAATTTTTGCTTGTTGAGGCAATATGGATTCCCCCCATTTTTATTTCAGTTAATAAAACCATACTAAAAAATTGGAAAGATTTGAAAATAATTCCCTTGGGAGAAAAATAGAAGCATTCTTATACGTAAGATATTCAATAATCAAAATGACATCCAAATTGAAACTATAAATGACTATATATTAGAAAATATGCATTGAAATTCTACGAACGCAAACTACCAAACATTTCAAAAGGCTTATGACTATAATGGGGAAAAAGAACCTCAGACCAAGACAAGTTTATATAGATTCAAGCACAAAATAATGGAAATGAAAATATATAAATCGAAACATTAATCTAGCAGATAATTTCTCTCTCAGTTTGTTCTTTACACGAATACGTTGTTATACCTTGAAAAAGTTTGGCGTTCAGTCAACTGAAATATTAATAAATCAATTATTCTTGATCCCATCTTTTTGCATTCTCTCAATTAAAGATTCTCTCACAGTACTTAAATAAACACGCTGCAGGTGGTACAGAGCGGATTCACAAGATACATACTGTAAATATTAGTTAATGTATGTGTGATGACCCCTGTACACATAACTATTGATTGTACATGTATAAACTGGGCTGGTCTTGCTGAGCGGCGCCTAATAAAGTTATTTTGAACTGGAAACTGGAACTGGTCGCTGAGGTTCAGCCTGCACCCTGCTGACGAGGGCCAACAGCCTGAAACACGTTCATGGCTGACTTTTCTTTATTTATCACACACACACACAAAAGCCTTTATTAAGACACACAGGTCTTACAGAGGATTCTCCTTGGGGTTACAAACTTTTCTTTATTTATCAATAAAATATGTTGGCCACATATCACTGAACAAGTTAAATCAACGTTTAGTTGATTTTTGCTCCACTAGATGGCGCTCTGCCATCTAAAATGCTCATGAGCGGTCTGGATATGCATTATTTGTTTTTAACACTTGGTATATCACTTGGAAGAAACATTTTAGTGTATTGATATATTTGAAAATGGTCAATTAAACAAGTGGTTGATACAAGAGAGAAAAATGCATACAAATATAAATTAATTAAACAATTAAAAAAGGTTTACGGATATGAGTTTCTTTTTATTTCAAATAATAAGAATTAAAAATAAATTCATCTCCGGAAACCTTTTTTAATTGTTTAATGAATGTCCGGGAGATTTGAATCAATTGATGTGAAATATATATTGAACAGAGAAGCACACTCAACTCTCATTTAATATAAAGAGAAAATAATGAAGAGTAAGAGAGAGGGAGAGAGATGAGTTGAAGGATATTTAGACAAGCGTATGACGTGTAAGAGCCGATTTCTAAGCTTGTTCCGTTGTTGAATCTTGATGTTAAACATTTTAAAAATGTATTGATACATTCAGAATATTTACCTCAAAAATATCAATATAAACTTCCTTCTACTCACTTTTTGTTTCTCTCTCACTCTCCATTATTTTCTATATATATGTATATATATATATATATATATGTATATATGTATATGTATGTATATAGAATAAAGCGTGTGTCCACAGTTGAATCACCCTGAGAAACTATATCGCCTCGTTGTGTCAGAAATAGGCCTATGATAGGCTTATCAAGACGATTTACGTTTACATTTTATTAGAATGTTACTTTTTTATTGGTGGAAGAGAGTCCGGTCCAGATTAAGACATAAAGCGACGCCGTAAACTACGAAGACGTGAGGTTGTCAGGTTCAGACTTTACGAGGACCGGTTCCATTGCTGCATCGCCAGGTAGTTTTAATCATTTCCTGAACCGCATTGTGGAGGATTGTTGTGATACTCCTGTTTGCTTACTATCGTACAACTTCGTATCATGGGATAAAAGTTTAAAAATGGATAATTCTTAACCCTTCTTGAAAGTGGGCGTTCTTTGCGGAGGTTAGAATATTTCAGAACAATTTGTGAAATTATTTTTCTAAGGTGGTTCCTCTTTAGATGCGTTTCTTGCGGACAGCTCCACAGTACATATATTAAACCGAAAACTTCAACGCAATGGTCAATATTTGTCGTCTGGGCTGATTCATCAAACAAACAGAGATTCTTGTTTTAAAGAACCTGTAGAAAAACCATAATAAACCCTCATATAAATTATTAAGTAAAATTTATAATATGTGTTTTTTAGATTTTTAATTTAAAACTTTATAATTAACTCTATCCGAATAACCCAGGCAACGCCCGAGTTTTTCGCAATGCATTTTTGCCTGAAAAAATGCATACGTATATAATTTTAAAAATTTAATCAAATAATATTATTTTGGATTATGACTCGGCTTCTCCCGGGTTCTCCCCGAGTTTTATTAAACAAATATATATTTTTATTATGATTATATCTTATTATCACTTTTAAATGAAATTACTTGATTTTTTTTAAAAATTGAACACAAAAATGGCTATGGTCGCAAAACTTGATAGATATAATTGGAGTTCTAATAAATGCCAATTAGAAGAGAGAAATTTATTATCATAAATCATCATAATAAATAATGTTTTTAAAGCAATATTCGTCTGGCAAACATTCCCTCGGGGAGAAGCCGGGCTAAGATAGGTCGTTCAGTCTCACGATATAATAATTATGATCATCTTGTAACTCAAAAATATACAATTTGTTTTTTGATTATTTTAGGAATTGAGAAGCTAATATGTTTATCTACACTCTATAAAAATATCGACCCACCAAGAAAGAGAGGTCCGATTTATATGAAAATACGTATATAATCGACCAAACATACAAATGTTTGAAATTTGGTGGCTGATTTATGTAAAGCAAGAGCATATGGACTCCAGCACGAGTCTCCTAGACTAGATATTCGCGGCACGAGCTGATTCTCAAATTCCCTGTTGTAACTTTTGCAGTTAGTATTTTTCTAGAAAGAAAAAGCTAAGATGGATTTTCCTGGGAAATCTCTTAAAGATTTCTTAAAAAATACATGGCCCACCTGTGCTGTGTGAGAGCTTAAATTGTCTTGTTCCATATGTAAATACCTGTTTTCTTTCCTCTTTTCGCTCTCCACTTCTCCCATCCATATTTCCAAAAAAAATTTTTTTTTTCTTTTTTTGATTTTTTTTATTCTTCTTATTTTTTATTCTTTCTTATAATCTGTATATATTTACCAAATGTATATAATCTTTCTCCATTTTTTATTTCCCACTTTCATAGGTTTCTCCGTTTTGTAACCCCAAGGAGAATCCTCTGTAAGACCTGTGTGTCTTAATAAAGGCTTTTGTGTGTGTGTGTGTGTGTGTGTGTGTGTGTGTGAAAAAGCTAAGATAATTAAAATATATAAAAACCCCAGGTAAGCCAAAGGAGCAAAAATCGCATCATATAGACCAATAAATATAACTCCGGTATTTCAAATATATTTTTAAAAATAATATATGATAGACTCAGGCATTACATGTTAACAAATGAAAAGTTAAATAATAAACAATTTGGATTTAGGCCTCACATACATCTACCGAAGACGCAATAAAATATGTAATCAATGTAGTTACTGAACAAAGTAATAATAAAGCTTTCACTTTATTGATATCCTTGGATGTTAGTGGTGCGTTTGATGATATGTGGTGGGGCCATACCTGTTTGATCAATTATTATCAAAGTACAGTGTACTCCGCTTATAACAAAGTCGGTTATAGCGAAATTCCGCATATAGCGAATGAAATTGTCTGCACGAAAGAATAGAAGGGCTTAAACCATTAAAAGAACTCTGGATATTGCGAAGTCGGATATAAAGAATTTTCGCTTATAACGAAGTGATTTGCATGTATAAATTTTTATTTTATCCGTTTATAACGAAGTTTTCTCATTTACCATTATAATTGACTAATATATTATGCATAATATATATCAAATTACAACGTGTGAATGACACAAATTTAATGATACACAACAAATAAGTTAATAATATACAATTTTAAAATATGCAAACATATTATAAGTATTTTTTTTACATTATTTAAACAAAATTAAATTGTTTAATAAACGCTTATATTTTATTAACGTTTACCATGGCAGGAGAACGAAAACAAACAAGAAACTCACTATCTCTGTCAGTCAAGCTGCAAATCCTAAGAGAGATTGAAGTGGAGAAGAAGAAAAAGACAGATGTTGCCCAGAAACATAATATCCCACAGTCGTCGCTCAGCACCATAATAAAGAACTCTGAGAAGATCCACCAACAAGCTCTGCATGCGGGAGAAAGCAGTCGGAAGCGAGCACGTGGATCTACATATGCTGATGTTGATGAGGCTCTGCTGCAGTGGTTCAAGCAGGCAAGAAGTGCAGCGCTTCCAGTTAATGGTCCATTGCTTTCCGAAAAGGCGAAGACCCTGGCTCTTGAATTTGGATTAAAGGATTTTACTGGGAGTGGTGGATGGATCGAGCGTTGGAAGGCAAGGCATGGCATCAAGCTGCGCAACATTTGTGGAGACGCTGACAATGACGTCGTTACAAATGCCATGTTATCCGATGTAGAAATTGTCGAGAGCATTCTTCAAGCAAAAGAAGAAGAAGAAACGGACCAAGTTGATGAAGAAGTAGACCCAATTGTCCACATTCCGCATCCAAAAGAGGTCTTGGAGAGCATTCAAACTCTGCGATTGTTTCTTCAATGTCAGGATGAGTCCAAGTCTCTTCATAGGCATCTGTCAGACTTGGACAACATCGAAAAGAGTGTTCAGCACTTGTTACTGACTTCTAAATGTCAAAAGAAAATCACAAACTACTTCTCCAAAAACACCTGATGAGGTTGTTATTGATCTTTGTGTTGCTCTTTTGAGTTGAATAGTAAATAAAATTATTGGTACAAAACATTTTTTTTTTCCAACTGCGGATATAACAAACTTCGGATATAACAAAGTGATTGTCATGGATAATGCGACTTCGTTATAAGCGGAGTACACTGTATATATATAATATAAAAAAAGAGATTTTTTTCTGCTGTATTTTTGATCATCTTGAGGATTATGCTATGGAGTTATTTGCTGGTTCTTTTTGGTACTAAATGGTATTGGTGATGCAGTCGTGGCAATAATAATAATAGTCTTCATCAGAGGTTTCTTTAATTGAGCTAAGAAATGTATAAAAGACATAATTTGGTAAAAGTATTGCCTGGCTTAAGGCGTAAGAATAAAAAAGGAAAAGCTTATTTACATAATGTACAAAAGTTTTGAGCCGGCCATTGGGATAAAACAAAAACGAGTTTTTATAGGGGAAGAGTGACCTCTGGCAGTCGATTTAGCAGAGTATTTGAATCTATGAAATTATAATTTAAAATAAAATAATAGTTTTATATAACATTTTTAAATAAAATATTTCAATATAACATATATATAGTATATATTGTTCTGAAAATAGAGCTATCCATATTTAAATCTTTAGATAATGAAAAGGCATAATTTGGATTGATTAAAATATTTATTTGCCAATATTTCGGTTGGCTGAACGCCAACCTTTGTCAAGGCATTATCTTTTTGCATAAACAAACTCAGAGCCGCATAGTGATATGATATCACAGTTTTTTAAAATGTATTTTATTAATTAACAAGGCGCGATAATAATATCACAGTTAAAATAATTTTTCAAAAATACAGAGGGGGGGGGGGAGGGAGGGGAGAAACTTGTGTATGTAAAATTTATTATAAAAATTACAATCAGAGAAAAGGTTAAATATCTTATAATAGTAGAGGAGAAAAACAATAAGATCTATCCTATATTTTAAAGTATTTGTATTAAGTACAAAAAATATAATTCATCAATATATATTTCATTAAGATATAAAAGTGTAAAAATATATGTAAATTATCTATTAAAACGTTTGAAAAATAAATAAAAAATTATTCAAACAAAAAACTAGAAGAAAATTTTAAAATTTTAATATTATTAAGATATATTAATAATATTATGTTACTATGTCAATAAACACATCATAACTTTGAAGAAATTAGGTATGTGTTCATTAAATTCATATCAAAATCATTTTCTACAATTCCCCATTATAAAAATTATGATGATATGAAGTCATATTAATTATCCTTCCCCCTATATTCTGTTCTCAAAGCTGCCACAAAATATTTCAGAGAACTAACATAATATCTTTCAAAATTGTTAACATGTTAGTCAAATTCTGTGAAATATAAAAGAGAGCAACAAACAACTATATTTTATTGATCCTTCACCTTAAGTCCAGTATTTAGGCAGTCAATTTCTAACGCAGTTTCCAATAATATTAAAGCTTCATCCATCTTTAGTTCATAATGGAAGGATATATTCTCATAATAAATGACATTTTGCTCTTACTCAAGTACTTGCCGGTAAACAATATTAGGCTCGCTGGCATCGGAGCAAGAGCAAAGAGCTCTCAAGACCTTCCGCCTAGCGAGCCTTAATGTGCGCGGTATTGACACAGGAGCATCGAGTTGCGCTACTTCCTGCATGCACTGATAGATAGTGGGCTAGTTGGACCGAGGTCCGTACGCCAATACTATGCCGCCATCTTGACTTATGAGCCAAGGGAAAAGATTTGTAAACACCCCCTCACCAACGCCCATGTTATGAGGATTTGTAACTCGGCACGCTTGGTTTCGCAGAATAATTCTTACAGAGATTATTTGGAAGCTGAGCTTATCCAGCAGGGATGCCAGTGTTGTGCCCTGGACTCTGAAGTATAGTGGTATAGAGGTTATGGGCAGCCTAAATGTAACCAACATGAGAACCCTGTTTTTCCTGAAGGTCTTAGTTGAAACCGAACGCAGTGGACCTCGTCTCTGTACAGGAAGCGAATGTAGCGCCGGGATCTTTGCCTTACCTATTCAGCAGCGTCATTGGCCATCATATTTTCAAAGGAAATCCGGCTTCGCCTGCATCATCGCGCCCATGTTCATGTTCTTCGATAATGAGCCCTGTACCAGGAAAAGAATGCTGTCTTCGATGTCACGATCCGTGGTCTACGGGCGACGTTCCACAATTGACACCTCTCTCATGCTCCAGTAGCTGCATGGGTCCTCGGTGATCGAGGAGTCTACCGGTGACATGTCGTCCGGTTCCGTCGAAGCCCTAGGAGAGCTTCAGGATCGAGCCAACCTTGTAGACACCGCAGCCATCTTCGTCGCCGCGCACCTACCAACGAGGGTCTCCAATTGCGGAAGCCGTGTGGATGCGAGTAGATCGGACAGAATGATCCTATCAACGAACCTCTACAGACGCATATTCCGATACTCTGCTACAAAAACCCAGACCACCGTGTGATCCACCTTCAAATTGGCGATCCCCCCCGAGCCTCGGCCACTTGTGTCGCTCGAATGCTTCGTTCCTGTCTGGTTCGCGGGGTGGAGACATTTCTTGACAAAGCCTTGGGAAATATTGAAGTCATGCTAGCTGCAGAAATTTGGGGGGAACGGGGGCAAGAACACGGCTAATCTAGCCTCATCCATCAAGTCCCTTCACGACCCGCGCAGGGAGGGTGACGACTACGCTACCCGAGCCAGACGGCTTGTCCGATCAAACCTCGAGAACGCGTCGATCAAGGCAGATTATCCATCACTGCCTGATCTCGGGCGTGCGCTCCACTTCCGTCGGTCGCGGAGGTGCTCCGGCGACTACATCTACGTGACAGCGCAGATCATATCATCGAGATACCAGCGGTGAGAGACATGGATTTCGCAAGCTCGGAGGATCACTTCGAACGTCCTTGATGCTCTTCAGAGAACATCAGCGGCTTTTCGCGAGGAGCAGAGACTCAAAAAGATCTTGACTTCTGATACATTCTTTGGTCTTGGAAAATCCATTACGCATCTGCTTTATCTGGGTCAGGATAAATACCGTGTCCATCAATTGAATGTCCCAATACTTTCATTTGTCTAGAACCAAAATTGCATTTCTCCGAGTTGAGTTTTAGCCCTCCTTTTAAAAAGCAGCTTAACACCATTTCTAGACGTTGTGAATGTTCGTCCATAGTTTTGTAAAATACTATTACGTGATCCCATTAGCAGAGACATTTGGTCTTTAAATCCGTGTGTAAGAGGTTATCCATAATTCTCTCAAAGGTCGCGGGGGAGTTACATAGGCCAAAGGATATTACTTTAAACTCAAAAAGGCCATCAGAGGTTTCGAAAGCAGTCTTCTCACGGTCGGCCTCATCGACTTCGATCTGCCGACACTCCGATTTCAAATCCATCGTAGAGAAGATGGAAGCTTCTTTCAAAGAGTCCAGGGTGTTATCAATTCTGGATCACGGATACACGACTTTCCTGATTAATTATTCAAGCGTCGGAAGTTCACACAGAACCGCCAGGTTCCATTTTTCTTTTAAACTAAGACAACAGAAAAGAACAGGGACTCTCCGATGTTTGAATTATCCTGATTTGAGCATATTGTCTACTTCTGTCTGAATAATGTTGCTTTCTATAGGTAACAGTCGATATTGGCGTTACTTAATAGGGGCATGATCCCCTGTACCGATGAGATGTTCAACCTTTAAATATGCTATTGGTGGACCTGCTTTTTGGAACTCAAATACGTCCCTGAACTTTCCAAGAACAGTTAAGTCTCTTTCTGTATTCATTGTATAGATTAGTGTCTGCAAGAGTCAAGAGTTTATTCAAGTCTTCAGCGGATCGATCTTCATTTTGGTTTAAATCATTATTGCCTTCATCTATGCAGCATAGAAGACTGGTTTCTATGAGAGATAGTTCAGTCACTTTCATTCCTGAAGGAATGATATTTTCATCATTAACCCCATTAGCCATCCAAACCTTGATCCTTCCATGGCTGAGACTAACTATATAGGATGGAATAATTATTTATTTATTCAAAGTAAGAATTTTAGAACAAGTAATCGCAACTTCTTGAACCCCCGGAACCTCGTTACAGTTAACAGTTATTTGCTTTATAGAGTTGGGGGAATAGCGTTATCCTCTAAAGTGCGAAAGGTGTCTACTGGAAAGACTACTTCATTCATAGGAGCTTATTTTAGGTAAAATTCATTGTTCTCACAATTTATTTTAGCTTGAGTTAATTTCATAAAATTCCAACCAAGGATAACCTTATGACTACACTCAGGTAGCACGATAAACTTGAATGCTTGGTTTACACATCGTCCTAAGGTCCTGACGCATTTGGAGTTAGCTACCCTTATAAGTCCTCTAATTTTTATACGATGGCGGAAATCTTCTTATATATAACTGAAAATATTCTCCAGAGCCGACTAAATATAATATTTCAGTCCCATTCATGGTGATCTTGACTAAATTATTCCTTATTTTAGTTGCAATGGTCGATGAAGAAATTGAGAATCGTGCGGTCTCACCTCCTATGCAGGTCGTCAAAATTAGTTTTCTTCTTGAGGTTGAGCGGCTGTTTACCCTAGAAGGTGAAGGTCTGCGTCCTGTGGTTCTACCTCTCTCCGGATAAGACGAGGCACTCCTAGGCTCCATGGTTGTTGATATCTTTGGTTCCCTCATAGCGCGAGCATCGGCAAAAATCTGTCTTCTTTCCCGGCAATACCTGACAACGTGACCAGGCCTTCCACTATGGAAACATAATGGACAATTATCTGGAGTTCTCCATTGTTAAGATTTTGGAAAATAGGGAGGAGGTCTAATCAGGTCTTTTGAATTGTTCATACTTCACGAATGGTCTTGATTGGTTCCTTATTTGACTTGAAGTTCTCTCTCTCTTTCTCTCTTGGAGATTGGTGGCATCCATTTTCACCTCTTATCGTGTCTTCTAATGAATCTATGATAGGCGTGGGTTGGACTAGGATTTTCTGAATCTGTTCTTGAACGATTTTTATAATCAAAGGAAGATCTTCTTTAAAGACCATGGGAGCCACATTTGGAAGCCTCTGAAATTTTCTCTCTAGCATTTATTCTTCTCTTTTTCGTTAATACTATTTTTCGGCTTCAAGAATTGCTTCACATTTTCACGTCTTTGGCAATAAAAATCTCATAAAAATCCTCCGCGACACACTTCATCAGATGTCCCAATTTGGTTTCATCGTCCATCCGGAGACTGGACATAAGTGCAGTACATCTTGGATGTTTGCTTTTGAGGATTCCGCTGTTTTCTGAGCTCTAGACTTCAGCAGACTCAGCTTCCTTCATCATTTCTTCTTGTCGGCCGAATGTTTCACCGAGAGCCTGCTGAAAGCTCTCCCAGGAAGTTAGTATTTCTTCGTTATTTTCATACTCTTGTCGAGTTGTTCGCACCAGGAAGAATGGCCAATCACATAGTGTCATCCCATTTATTGTATTTGGCCACCCGTCTCCTTGAGCCACTTTTGGACGTCTTGACCTTTATATCCGAAAAAGGTGGATAGGAATTTTGGCTGCTGCAAAGAAAGATAAGTTGAGGAAACTTGTGCTGAAGTTTCTCCGGGTTCGTTATTTAGCATGGTTGGCCTTGTGAGAGGCAATCCTAAATAAGGAGGTAATCCCTTCAGTCGAAGCCACCTCAAGCTCGTTAAATCAGCCGTTTTCAATCAAGGCTATACCCAGGATCATTGTGGCAATTAAAGATAAGAAGCGCACAGTGTCATTGAACTGGGATTTTATTGTTGAATTTTTATAAAACTGGAAGAGATATAGATATCGTTTTAAAAATAGAGCAATGCATAAATAAATATTTAATTAAAAAGCATATATTGGAACAAAATATCATTTAATTCACCAAGATTCCATTTGTGTGAAAAAACGCCAACCTTTTCAAGGTATTATTTTTTATTATTATTCAGCCAACTGAAATATTGGTAAAATAAATGATATTTTAATCCAATATATGTCTTTTTAATTAAAGATATAGATATGTAAAAATAAAGAAAGCATATCCTGACCAGGAGCACATGTGCTTTACAGAAGGCAGAACGCCATCTGGTGGAACAGAAATCATCTAAACATTGATTTAGCCTGTTCCCTGATATTTGGCGAACCCAATTTCTTGATAAATCAAGAAAGGTCACCCACGAACGCGTTTCGCGCTGTTGGCGCTCGTCAGGGAACAGGCTAAATCAATGTTTAGTTGATTTCTGTTCCACCAGATGACGCTCTGCCTTCTGTAAAGCACATGTGCTCCTGGTCAGGATATGCTTTCTTTATTTTTAATACCAACACCTGACCCATTTATTTTTTATTTTTTCTATTGTTTTTTCATATAGATATGTGTTCTATTTAACAACGTTGGAAAGGAAGAGAAAGAAAAAAAAAAGTATCTCTCTATAATTTACATATTAGCTAAACAATGGCTTTCATTTATTCCCTATTTACAAACATGCAACATGTAAATTTCGTGATAATATAATAATAATGTTGATATGATATATTACAAACAATTATTGGCTGTATACAGGATGTCATATTTAAATCACAGAGATAATTACTTCGTGTTTTATGTGAAGCAAACTAACCATAAATGGCCAATCGCTGAGACATTGTGTTTCATCGTAACAACGCCAGGTATATATGGATGTTTGCAGTAAAATCCTGGACCACAGTTGGAATGTTTGATCCATTCTTCCTTGACCTTTCTCCCCCGAACTGCATTTGTTTCGATCCCAGCAACATGCCCTGAACGGCGGTTGTATACACCTTTGTGGACTCAACAAACAGGAACTTTTGCGTGAAGGCCATTTTACAATTGTCCAATACATAACGAACGGTTATGGTTGAAAATGGCCCATACAGTGTTCATTGAAGGTGTGAATACCGTTCTCAGAATATATCTTCGATTTGCTGTTGAAAACCTGCTGAACTTTGCAACTTACCAAATCATGTATGAATACAAAATCACCCACTTTAAAACGTATATATTAAAACACTGATTTTATAGTTTTATTATAACGACGGGCACAAAGGAAATAAAGCAAGTTAATCTTGGACATTTTTAGTCGAAATATTTTTAGTTGAGAGAAATTTCTTAAAGCAAAATGTTCAAAAATAAGGAAATTGAATGAATTTTCGGAATAATATTATAGATTCTATAAGTAAAAATTGAAAAAAATAAAATAAAACAGAGTTAAAGAAGTCGTGGCAGTAAAAAGCAAACAAACAAAATAAACAAAATAGGCGTGTAAAGTGTGAAGACATAGTAAGACCTCAATCAAAAATCAATTACCGAAATAATGGAGATAAAATCATCCCTAGGATATAAAAAAATGAATAAAGAGAACTGGTTAGAGCGGAGTTCAAACAATGGACGTTCAGCATCAATCTTGGCCGTGGTAGCAATAAATCCTATTTGTCTTTATTCTAATATTGTGGGACTTAGGTTAGCCAGTAGCACAAGTTGTACAAGAGCTGTGCGTGAGATAGCTGGGTGGAGGGAGGGACCAAGAATGCACCCCGGCAACCCTGGAGCAGTTCAAGGTTGAGTTCGGCACCGCTGCTACAGACACTGATGGCTTCATCAGGTTGCTCCTCTCCCCTGAGGTAAGTTCGCCTTTGTTCCTTCCTTCCACAGCTCCAAATGGTTTTATTCCACTTATTTATTTATACAGATTCTTCTTTAATGGTTCAAAGATCGTTTTGGTGAAATCCCACGTTAGCCAATAGTTTTATGTATTCTATTCGCAACTTCACTCAAATCTATTCTAAATATTCACATTAAAAATGGATAGTTCCACTCTTTTGATTCTATTTTACATACTCATTTTTCTCTATTCACATATTCTATGTTAATTTTATGAAAAACATGCTTTCTCTATGTGTTTTTATAAACTACGAAATCTTAAACATTCAATGTTATTTCTTTCATGAAGATTTACACTAGGAACAAACAAAATAGCAAGTTTATTAGACTCGAAAACATTTTTTTCATTTCATTAATTGGCGCTTAAATTAAAAAACAAACTTTTTTTTTTCGTATAAGTCCACATTTCGCCATAAATACCACTTCAAGCTATCTCACACGTGTTGTGATAGTTTACGTTAATTTGCTGCATTTTAAACTATAAACACACTTAGCCAAAAGGACGAGAAGCGATTTCAAACTATAAATATAAAATATTGTTCTGTATACTAAACAATTTCAAATATAAAAGACATAAAATAAGAAAGTATGTTTTTAAAATTGAGCACAACATCGAATATTGTTTTTAAAAAAACATTAAATATAAAAATACAGCCCATTAAAATATAACAATGCAGTATTTAATTATCTTAAAGGTCAGTAATTTTTCCACCACACCATTTTGGCTAATATTTATTGAAAGAGATCGAGTGGTACAGCCAGAATTGTAGAAACAACATTCAACACCTAACCCCAGAGTATTTGTTACAGGTCAGAAAATTCGATCCTCTCCAAAAATGTATGATTTTATAAGAAGAAACTAGCACTAAAATAAAAACGCAGCTCCAAGAGATATTTGTGTGATATTTCTAAATTGTATTAAACATGAATACTATTTCGTTTTGAAAGTCGAATTTTTTGGCTTGTTTTTCTCAAAAAATCTTGGTATTTTAAAATTATAACAAACATTGAAAGAGGATGTAAGGAGGACTCATTCTGTCTTCGGCAAAATCCACAGGTCAGTTCGAATGGTTGAAAAGTTTTGTTCTTTCCCAAATATCTCGATAATTGAGATAAAACTCGACCTGTCAAGATCAGATATAAATAAAGAGTTCTAGGAATCGGACAAATGTATCAGCAGACATTTAGACAAGGTCCAACAAGGACTTCCGACAAACATCGAGAAAGAGACAGGTTCGAACACTTTGCCACAAACTTTATTTATTTCAAAACACATGCTATATATGTATATTTATATGCATGTTTTTAAAATTAATATACAAATCGTTTCTCTAAAGAAACAAAGGTCGCCTCTCCCGTCAAAATAGACATCAAAGCTATAAATCATTTCTCGTATTAGAGAGAATGAAATGTTATTTAAATTTACATTTTACACACAGCATTATACAAGTGTATATATAAGAAAAGAGAGTATTTATTTTATTTACATATTAGATCATATTTTATAGTTTTTGAGAAATCAATAATATTTAATATTTTGTTATAATCAACTATTAATTTAATGATGTGTGGAAAATAGGTTATTTACAACTACTGGTTTATGCAGATTAAAGCTGGAATTTTCCATTCATTAGTGTAATTTAGGCCCACGGTAGTTGAGTGTGCAGAACTTGTTGAATTTTAAATATTCTTCTTTACCGGAAACCATCAACTGTCCATTTGACATCGTTCACTCAGGTCTGCTACAAGTGAGCAGCGAATATGCTCCCAGTTATTATCGCCTTGATTGCCTGAGCATATTGAAGATTCCATTCCACCAATTCTAATAATAATTAGGCGTTAAAGTCCATATTCCCCTGTTTAAATTTGTATATTATAAAATTTTGTTGTGCAAATATTTTGGTAATCTTGAGTTTTCAAATATTCTCTGAAATTATCATTAAAATCTTCATAATATTTTGGTTATTTATTCACTTATAAAGTTAAATATTATTTTTTTCTGGATCATATCTAATATAATCTATGACACCTCTAAGTATGGTTGACAGAATGAAACCCGTATATTTAAGTATTCTAGCAAAGACACATGTGTACAGTTCGATGTATTGTAAGCATGTAAACAGTGTTTGAGGATTTTATATTGTAGTGAGTCCATTTTGTTTTATATATGCGTTTATATATGGTACCAGATTGTTGAAACATGTATACTATTCCAATGAACGCCTGTTACCCAATCATAATGCTTTTCTTGTTGAACCGATTGTTTCGGTAAATTTTGAAAGTTAATCCCAGGATTTTTGAGTTTTCAACTAGTCTAATAAGGTTTTCATGCAAATTATATCGTTGTTACAGTTAAATAAATATAAAATCTTTGTTTTCTGTCTTGATATTTCCAGTTTTACATCACGCATTTATTTCCCCTATTGCATTTTCAATTGTATTATAATGATTCATTACATCAATATTACAGCATGTTGCCGTTAGATCATCCCCATGACCAATAATTTCGCTATTAGATTCCTTAAAGTTGGTTGAAGTGCATTCATTATGATCTTACAAATTGTCGGATATAAGGGTTATCTTTGCAGAGATCCTCTTAGTTTTTCAGTAAATTCATTCGAAGAGTACCTATATCTTTTTGTTAGTGGAGTAGGATTTCATGAGTTTTATTATTGGTGCAGATATATCGACCTCATCAGGTTCTTTTTATTACTATTGGCCACCATGCATTGTCAAAATCTCCACTAAGAGCATTTGCAATTATAGCCGTAAATCTTTGACTGAGCGTTCTAGAGCAGTGTGAATTATATCAGTTAATGTAGATACTGCAGAGCAGTTTTTGTTCATCAAGATTCTATAAAATCCATGTTGGGGATTACTGAATAGCTTCATTTCATCGTAGTGTTTAATAAGTTAAATGTTGATTATTATTTCAGATATTTCTAAAGATTTTTATTTACACATAGAGATCAATAGCTGCCACAATCTTTGTTATCAGATTTACCCGGCTTTGGGATGAAAAACGCCTCTGCTCTTTTTCCACTCATCGGTGAAATGGGATACATATAACATTCAGACAGAGACAGGTCCAAACTATCGGTCTTCCCACGAGATACATATAACATTCAGAAAGAGACAGGTCCAAACTATCGGTCTTCCCACGAGATACATATAACATTCAGAAAGAGACAGGTCCAAACTATCGGTCTTCAGATGAGATACATATAACATTCAGAAAGAGACAGGTACAAACTATCGGTCTTCCCACGAGATACATATAACATTCAGAAAGAGATAGGTCCAAACTATCGGTCTTCAGATGAGATACATATAACATTCAGAAAGAGATAGGTCCAAACTATCGGTCTTCAGATGAGAAACATATAACATTCAGAAAGAGACAGGTACAAACTATCGGTCTTCCCACGAGATACATATAACCTACAGAAAGAGGCAGGTCCAAACTATCGGTCTTCCCACGAGATACATATAACATTCAGAAATAGATAGGTACAAACTATCGGTCCCTTCCCACGAGATTACATATAACATTCAGAAAGAGACAGGTCCAAACTATCGGTCTTGCCACGAGATACATATAACATTCAAAAAGAGACAGGTCCAAACTATCGGTCTTTCCACGAGATACATATAACATTCAGAAAGAGACAGGTCCAAACTATCGGTCTTCCCACGAGATACATATAACATTCAAAAAGAGACAGGTCCAAACTATCGGTCTTCCCACGAGATACATATAACATTCAAAAAGAGACAGGTCCAAACTATCGGTCTTTTCACGAGATACATATAACATTCAGAAAGAGACAGGTCCAAACTATCGGTCTTTTCACGAGATACATATGACATTCAAAAAGAGACAGGTCCAAACTATCGGTCTTTTCACGAGATACATATGACATTCAGAAAGAGACAGGTCCAAACCATCGGTCTTCAGATGAGATACATATAACATTTAGAAATAGACTTATCCAAAGATTCGGCAGTTTCCTACAAAGAGCGATAGCACGGAAGAGATCCCAAAACTGGCAAGGGCTCAACTCATTCCAAGGAAATGCCTCAGCAGCCAAAGAGCAGAAAGATAGCAGAGTTCTCCAAGTAGGTGACAGCCTTCTCGGGGGAAAGTGACTCTAAATATATATTTTCAAGAAACCCATGACGTCATAGTGCGCATGCTGTTCTACTTTTGAACAGGAGATTGTGGGATTGTGGATTTCAAAAGTTTGGAAGAATTTCAAAATATTTAATTGACTTGGTTTGTCTGAATTGTGATCTCTTCAATCTACTATTTTCATTGAATATAAGATAGAAGCGATGTGTGAGTGGAATATAGGAAATATAATATTGGGAAGAGAAAATTATTTCACTAATGTAGTTAATGAGAATTCTCATTCGAAATTATTTCTGCGTGTTTGCATTTACAACAAGAGCATTTATATCTTCTATCAACAAATTGCCTATCAACCCTACAAATCACGTTTATTTATAAGTAAAATAGAAATAATATTTTGCATTTAATTTATATTTCTTTAAGTCTACGTGAGATATTTCGAGGGTATTAGAGAAAGTGGATAGCACGCACGGACATGTAGCGCTTCGCCAACGCGATAGCTTCAAAGAATATACTTCTTCGGATATTTTCTCAAACAATTAGTGTCTCGGCTACCTCGTCTGAAATTTTTGTGTTCGATCAGACAATCTGCGATGTAAGACCATCTGTGGTCCCAAGTAGGCCACCAGAGAGAAGAATATCCGGCTAGTCTTCAGCTTCCTTAGGGATTCGTCTGTCTCCAGATCGGCATCTCTAGAGGAATGTCTATCTTCAGATAGGCCGTCTTTCTGCGAATAAATTATCCATATTCAGCTATGCCATCTCTAGGGTAATGTCGTTTCCAGCTGATTCAAATAATTGTCTTTCATGCGGACCGGTGATCCCATAGATATGTCTGGGACATGTTGCACTTACCTCAGTGCACAATGTGTATCTTAAATACAATTACTTATCACCACATTAGATCTTTCTAGTTATCGTCATCTCTCTCTAAATAATAAGAAGATTTCAATTATGTATTTATTCATACAAATAATTTTTTTTTATTAAAAAAAAAACGGTAAAGTAGCTCGTTTTGAGAAAAATAAATTTTATGAACAACTATATGCTTGTTAATTGTGCAATATTAGATTAAATGTCACACATTGTAGTATTAAATATAAGAATAGAATAGAATAATAAAATAATAAATAAATATTTTCAAGATGAGAAAATAATATAAAAGTGAGAAATTGTACAAGGATCAGGAGAGAGATGCCTTTATATTTTTTCAAGGTTTATTTAGACGTTAAAAATAATTTTTCCAACCTTGAAAATATGAAAAGTTGTGTCTCAAAATGACGTTAAATTGTATATAATAAAATTCAAAGTAATATTGCTAAATAAAACATCAATGATATATTTACATATAAAATTCTAGTTGTTTTCTTGAGATTGGCAATATCGTAAAATCATTCTTTGACTCTCCATCAAACACGGCTGGCAGTTTCCCGTTGCTGTTTGCCACTATGGTTCAGTAAATGAATCAAATATGTGTCCCCATCATCAAGTTCTCTCTATTTCTGTGTGGAAAATAAAAAATTGCATCAAATAAAAAGACATCATCTTTCTATGAAGGCCGGCAGAACCTCAGGGATAAGAATAGATGTCCCAGGTGAGGCTAACAAGTTTATATTGTGCTGGCAGAAGACAAATGGCGCCTGCTAAAACAGTCCATCTGTCCCGGTGCTTGTTCAGTCTGATGTGACTTATTGCCTGCCGTCTGGTTGTGTGGAGAAGTATAGAAATAGCCTTCGTCTAAATAACATGTTGCCACGGATTTTATACTAAAGGCATTAATAATATAGAATTAACTATTTGTTATTTAATCAATCACTGTCATCAAACATTAGTGGGGTTTGTGATCATACAAAAAATGATAGGAATCATAATGACGTGTGATAATCAGAAACGGTTTCGTTAACTGAAGACTATCAATATCCCACCTAGAATATAGTGAGTTAAATAACGAAATATTTCTTGTAAAATCGCGTTGTGCTCTAAATCTCTCCATTACTACATTCTACCAACAATATTGTCATGGGACGGCCATGAAGACAAGAAGTATTCGCGGCTTGCTTCCCTCAACAGTGAGTTCTTATCAGTAAATGTTATTTAGAATTGCCAAGTCTTCAGGATAGAATACGATATATTGTAATAATGAGCAGAAAAATTAGATACGATATGGGATTTGTTTTTAATTCAATACCGTCGTATTTGAATAGTTTCGAATTTATATAATACCTATTTAATAATTCATTTGAGAATAAAATATTCTACGTTTTATACGATGGCATTCGCTTAGAGGTGAATGTATCTTGGGAAGAAAAAAAATTTACCTCTTAAAACATTGATGTCCAATTTTGTCCCCGCTTCCTTCCCCCAGTTATGTGGCGAATGTCAGAATATCAGTGATAGGAAAAGTATTTAAAAGTTAATATAGAGTATCATTAACTATTGTGTGATAGTTACTAACATAGTTATCGTCATATTAACAAAGGGTTATTGAATAGAGAAAGAATAGAAAGGATACAGGGCCCTAGTCAGAGATATGCTAGAACACGTTTGGAAAGAACACCGTCAAGGGCGTAGATTTCTGACCAAGCCAGTTACCAATGCTGCGATACCAACAATGACTAGTGGGGAGAGTACAGCCTCCTCAATACCGGAGATTTCTGACCAAGCCAGTTACCAATGCTGCAACCAATAAAGACTACTGGAGAGTACAACCTCCTCGATACTGGATATTTCTGACCAAGCCAGTTACCAATGCCTCAATACCAAAAAAAGACTACTGGAGAGTACAACCTCCTCGATACTGGATATTTCCGACCAAGCCAGTTACCAATGCCTCAATACCAAAAAAAGACTACTGGAGAGTACAACCTCCTCGATACTGGATATTTCTGACCAAGCCAGTTACCAATGCCTCAATACCAAAAAGAGACTACTGGAGAGTACAACCTCCTCGATACTGAATTTTTCTGACCAAGCCAGTTACCAATGCCTCAATACCAAAAAAAAAAAAAAGACTACTGGATAGTACAACCTCCTCGATACTGGATATTTCTGACCAAGCCAGTTACCAATGCTGCAACCAATAAGGACTACTGGAGAGTACAACCTCCTCGATACTGGATATTTCCGACCAAGCCAGTTACCAATGCCTCAATACCAAAAAAAGGCTACTGGAGAGTACAACCTCCTCGATACTGGATTTTTCTGACCAAGCCAGTTACCAATGCTGCAACCAATAAGGACTACTGGAGAGTACAACCTCCTCGATACTGGATATTTCTGACCAAGCCAGTTACCAATGCCTCAATACCAAAAAAAGACTACTGGAGAGTACAACCTCCTCGATACTGGATATTTCCGACCAAGCCAGTTACCAATGCCTCAATACCAAAAAAAAGACTACTGGAGAGTACAACCTCCTCGATACTGGATATTTCTGACCAAGCCAGTTACCAATGCCTCAATACCAAAAAGAGACTACTGGAGAGTACAACCTCCTCGATACTGGATTTTTCTGACCAAGCCAGTTACCAATGCCTCAATACCAAAAAAAAAAAAAGACTACTGGAGAGTACAACCTCCTCGATACTGGATATTTCTGACCAAGCCAGTTACCAATGCCTCAATATAAAAAAAGACTACTGGAGAGTACAACCTCCTCTCGATACTGGATATTTCTGACCAAGCCAGTTACCAATGTCTCAATACCAAAAAAAAAAAAAAAGACTGCTGGAGAGTGCAACCTCCTCGATACTGGATATTTCTGACCAGCCCAGTTACCAATGCTGCAACCAATAAGGACTACTGGAGAGTACGGTCTTAAAAGCAGACATCTCAGAACATATCAGGTCAGTGGCTACTACTGCAATTATAGCCATTGGCTATTGGACAGTACAATGTTATCTGTGGAGATAGATCTCTGACACCATGTGTAGTCATCGTTGTGGCCGCCGAGCCTCCGTGTCAACCACCATAGCTGCCCCGATTAATTACACCAACTCCGATTGTTCCAACGTTTGGTGAATTTGTTCCTATAGAGTGAAGATAATCTCTCTCGGCCTTTATTCAGACAAATTTGTTAAAAGCACATTCAGGGTTGTCCTTAATGATAATTCATATTTTTATTTAATGGTACAGTATCTTTGGAGGTTGTCCGATCGACGTGAGCTGCCATCATGGCGGTAAATATATCGTCAGTCGGTTGTTGTTCGGGCAGGAAATGAGGGTCACCGCGGGGATGGCCCCAATCTGACCTGGGCCGCCCAGTGACAGGCCCCGCCCCACTTCTCCTCCTCGGCATTTGTTGCCTGCCGTCACAATCAGTCTCTCCCCAGATGATGACAGCTATGGTGGTGGACATAACCCTCTTTCTCCCCAAACTGCCAACATGATTGCTGACCTAGTGTTTGTTGCACTATTCCAAATTGTAATTTTAAAAATATGGGGCTTATATGAAATTTTTATTCATTATACTCAATTTGCATAATTCAAAATTATCTAAGTTTATTTATACAACAGTTTATAACTTTTATTTTCAATTTTAATATATGTAAATAAGTCAATATATAACAGCTAGAGTCAGGTTAGTTGGTCGAGTTAAGGAGTAACTAGAGATAGTTGAGTCAATAGAGAGTTGTTCAATCAGGCAGATATGTAAATAAGTCAATATATAACAGCTAGAGTCAGGTTAGTTAGTCGAGTTAAGGAGTAACTAGAGATAGTTGAGTCAATAGAGAGTTGTTCAGTCAGGCAGATATGTAAATAAGTCAATATATAACAGCTAGAGTCAGGTTAGTTGGTCGAGTTAAGGAGTAACTAGAGATAGTTGAGTCAATAGAGAGTTGTTCAGTCAGGCAGATATGTAAATAAGTCAATATATAACAGCTAGAGTCAGGTTAGTTGGTCGAGTTAAGGAGTAACTAGAGATAGTTGAGTCAATAGAGAGTTGTTCAATCAGGCAGATATGTAAATAAGTCAATATATAACAGCTAGAGTCAGGTTAGTTAGTCGAGTTAAGGAGTAACTAGAGATAGTTGAGTCAATAGAGAGTTGTTCAGTCAGGCAGATATGTAAATACTTCGAACTGAAATAATCAATATCTATAACTCTCTTTAGTAACTAACTGAATATAAAAGAATGTATTTTAAATCAAATTCTATGAGGCGGCAAAATGCTTCTGTTACTGACCGACCGTCCAAGCCACATCATGGTCCCTCGAGCTGGATAATCAACAAGAGCAACTTATGACTGAATCAATCGGAATTCAAGCAAGTTTCTATAAACCTAATCCAATTCAAATCATGTCAAAAATCTGAAAAAAAAAAAAACAAATTTCTGCTTAAATTCAACTGTATAATACGTGTAATCAAAGATATGGAATCAAAGTGTATCTCTATTTGAAATCCAAGAATCATCATAAACTAATTCAGTAGAAGCCCAAGTTTAGCGAGTGAAGATGTCCCATGGTATGTGAATGATGAAAGAAAGAAGTGGAAGTAATGCCACATTTGGGAAAATAAAGAAAAATTGAGATTGAAACTGCTTTGTTATATCGTTTATATAGAGAAAATAAGAACTCGAATTATATAATAAAAAAAAGAAAATTAATTAATAAAGATAAATAAAAGTGATGAATATTAAGAAATAATAATAAATTAATGATTAGAAATTTGTATTTAAAAAGTAAATAGGTTCTTAAGATAAAGAAGCACAAAGTTGCTGTAAAATTTGCTGATAACGCCGTTAGTGCAGTAATAGAATAGTTTGCCGAGCTACTGCCGTAATACCGCTGCCATTTAAAACAATATTTCCCAACTTTTGTGCCACCGTTTGTTTAAGGAGCTGACATGCTGACCTTAATTTAGTGTAAACAAAACACTAATGGTAATGTTTGGTTGGGAAGAACTGCTCAAACACGCCGCGCTCGGGCAGTTGGTTAAATGGCATTCCTCCAGGGTGCATGGATCCGGAATATACGTGGGAGCTAGAAGTGCTTCAATCTCAGAAGCTTCGGAAACACTCAGATGCAAATTATAAAATATTGATATTTCCATTCGACCTCCAAAACTTCGATTTATTTATGTACCAAAATAGGCACCTCTCCTTTTAATTAAGCCTCAAAGGATGCTCGGCTCATCACCCTAGTAAAAAACTTCACTAGTGAGGATAAAGAATGAGCTACAGTTTTGGAAAATTCAGACAAAAGCCAACCAGTTTCCGTGGTTTCAGGCTTTGGCCCGCATCAGTACAGGGCGACTTCGATTCCATAACTTCCTGTTTGGTAAATTGGACCAATTTCATGAATCTCTTGTAAGATGTTATGAAATCGAAGCCGTCCCTGTACTGATGAAGGCCATATCCTGAAACCATGCTATACAGGTTGTTAGCTTTTTGTCTGATTTTGTCAAAAATGGTGTTGTGGCTCATTCTTCATCCTAACTTGTAAAGTTTCTCACCAGGGTGATGTACAGCGCATCGTTTTGCTGCACAATTGAAGGTACATGCACATTATTGGTACAGGGTCATCCACATTTTGTTATGTGTTATATATATCATATTTATTATGAATATCTTAGTTGTTTGTAAATACTTTTGATATAATTATTATGTTCTAATTATTTTATAAAATTAGCTCTTATGCTCTAATTCAAATTCTTTAAGACCTTGGGCTATATGCATAGAAGTGTTTATGATGATAATTTTCCATTTGAGACTTTATAGCCTTAAGTTCCATATAATTCCGTGTTTTTATATGAATAACATATCTCCCCCTGAAAATACATTGAAAAAATGTGTTTTGTTGATATTCATTTCTATTCAATCAAACAGTTCCTTTTTACTCACGAATACTCGCCCATTGCAAGGTGTGGGGGGATGTGAACTTGTAATTATAGCATTCCAAACCTTGGAGATAGGCAGAGTAGGCTTAATTCCTATTCAGAACCTCGATTATCTCCATAGATGTACGAAACTATAATGCTAGAATCTTCAAACCTTGGAATAACTGCATACTTATACCTATTTAAAATCCAATTCAGAACCTTCAAACCTTGGAATAACTGCATAGTTGTACCTATTTAAATTCTAATTCAGAACCTTCAAACCTTGGAATAACTGCATAGTTGTACCTATTTTAATTCCAATTCAGAACCTTCAAACCTTGGAATAACTGCATAGTTGTACCTATTTAAATTCCAATTCAGAACCTTCAAACCTTGGAATAACTGTATAGTTGTACCTACTTAAATTCCAATTCAGAACCTTCAAACCTTGGAATAACTGCATAGTTGTACCTAGCTAAATTCCAATTCAGAACCTTCAAACCTTGGAATAACTGCATAGTTGTACCTATTTAAATTCCCATTCAGAACCTTCAAACCTTGGAATAACTGCATAGTTGTACCTATTTAAATTCCAATTCAGAACCTTTAAACCTTGGAATAACTGCATAGTTGTACCTATATAAATTCTAATTCAGAACTTTCAAACCTTGGAATAACTGCATAGTTGTACCTATTTAAATTCCAATTCAGAACCTTCAAACCTTGGAATAACTGCATAGTTGTACCTATTTAAATTCCCATTCAGAACCTTCAAACCTTGGAATAACTGCATAGTTGTACCTATTTAAATTCCAATTCAGAACCTTTAAACCTTGGAAAAACTGCATAGTTGTACCTATTTCAATTCCAATTCAGAACCTTCAAACCTTGGAATACTGCATAGTTGTACCTATTTAAATTCCAATTCAGAACCTTCAAACCTTGGAATAACTGCATAGTTGTACCTATTTAAATTCCAATTCAGAACCTTCAAACCTTGGAATAACTGCATAGTTGTACCTATTTAAATTCCAATTCAGAACCTTCAAACTTCGGAATAACTGCATAGTTGTACCTAGCTAAATTCCAATCAGGAGCTTCAAACTTTGGAATAACTGCATAGTTGTACCTATTTAAATTCTAATTCAGAACTTTCAAACCTTGGAATAACTGCATAGTTGTACCTATTTAAATTCCAATTCAGAACCTTCAAACCTTGGAATAACTGCATAGTTGTACCTATTTCAATTCCAATTCAGAACCTTCAAACCTTGGAAAACTGCATTGTTGTACCCATTTAAATTCCAATTCAGAACCTTCAAACCTTGGAATTACTGCATATAGGTACCTATTTAAATTCCAATTCAGAACCTTCAAACCTTGGAATAACTGCATAGTTGTACCTATTTAAATTCCAATTCTGAACCTTCAAACCTTGGAATAACTGCATAGTTGTACCTATTTAAATTCCAATTCAGAACCTTCAAACCTCGGAATAACTGCATTGTTGTACCTATTTAAATTCCAATTCAGAACCTTCAAACCTTGGAATAACTGCATAGTTGTACCTAGCTAAATTCCAATCAGGAGCTTCAAACTTTGGAATAACTGCATAGTTGTACCTATTTAAATTCTAATTCAGAATTTTCAAACCTTGGAATAACTGCATAGTTGTACCTATTTAAATTCCAATTCAGAACCTTCAAACCTTGGAATAACTGCATAGTTGTACCTATTTCAATTCCAATTCAGAACCTTCAAACCTTGGAAAACTGCATAGTTGTACCCATTTAAATTCCAATTCAGAACCTTCAAACCTTGGAATAACTGCATATAGGTACCTATTTAAATTCCAATTCTGAACCTTCAAACCTTGGAATAACTGCATAGTTGTACCTATTTAAATTCCAATTCAGAACCTTCAAACCTCGGAATAACTGCATAGTTGTACCTATTTAAATTCCAATTCAGAACCTTCAAACCTTGGAATAACTGCATAGTTGTACCTATTTAAATTCCAATTCTGAACCTTCAAACCTTGGAATAACTGCATAGTTGTACCTATTTAAATTCCAATTCAGAACCTTCAAACCTCGGAATAACTGCATAGTTGTACCTATTTAAATTCCAATTCAGAACCTTCAAACCTTGGAATAACTGCATAGTTGTACCTAGCTAAATTCCAATCAGGAGCTTCAAACCTTGGAATAACTGCATAGTTGTACCTATTTAAATTCCAATTCAGAACCTTCAAACCTTGGAATACTGCATAGTTGTACCTATTTAAATTCCAATTCAGAACCTTCAAACCTTGGAATAACTGCATAGTTGTACCTATTTAAATTCCAATTCAGAACCTTCAAACCTTGGAATAACTGCATAGTTGTACCTATTTAAATTCCAATTCAGAACCTTCAAACCTTGGAATAACTGCATAGTTGTACCTATTTAAATTCCAATTCAGAACCTTCAAACTTCGGAATAACTGCATAGTTGTACCTAGCTAAATTCCAATCAGGAGCTTCAAACTTTGGAAAACTGCATAGTTGTACCCATTTAAATTCCAATTCAGAACCTTCAAACCTTGGAATTACTGCATATAGGTACCTATTTAAATTCCAATTCAGAACCTTCAAACCTTGGAATAACTGCATAGTTGTACCTATTTAAATTCCAATTCTGAACCTTCAAACCTTGGAATAACTGCATAGTTGTACCTATTTAAATTCCAATTCAGAACCTTCAAACCTCGGAATAACTGCATAGTTGTACCTATTTAAATTCCAATTCAGAACCTTCAAACCTTGGAATAACTGCATAGTTGTACCTAGCTAAATTCCAATCAGGAGCTTCAAACTTTGGAATAACTGCATAGTTGTACCTATTTAAATTCTAATTCAGAATTTTCAAACCTTGGAATAACTGCATAGTTGTACCTATTTAAATTCCAATTCAGAACCTTCAAACCTTGGAATAACTGCATAGTTGTACCTATTTCAATTCCAATTCAGAACCTTCAAACCTTGGAAAACTGCATAGTTGTACCCATTTAAATTCCAATTCAGAACCTTCAAACCTTGGAATAACTGCATATAGGTACCTATTTAAATTCCAATTCTGAACCTTCAAACCTTGGAATAACTGCATAGTTGTACCTATTTAAATTCCAATTCAGAACCTTCAAACCTCGGAATAACTGCATAGTTGTACCTATTTAAATTCCAATTCAGAACCTTCAAACCTTGGAATAACTGCATAGTTGTACCTATTTAAATTCCAATTCTGAACCTTCAAACCTTGGAATAACTGCATAGTTGTACCTATTTAAATTCCAATTCAGAACCTTCAAACCTCGGAATAACTGCATAGTTGTACCTATTTAAATTCCAATTCAGAACCTTCAAACCTTGGAATAACTGCATAGTTTAACCTAGCTAAATTCCAATCAGGAGCTTCAAACTTTGGAATAACTGCAAAGTTGTACCTATTTAAATTCTAATTCAGAACTTTCAAACCTTGGAATAACTGCATAGTTGTACCTATTTAAATTCCAAATCAGAACCTTCAAACCTTGGAAAAACTGCATAGTTGTACCTATTTCAATTCCAATTCAGAACCTTCAAACCTTGGAAAACTGCATAGTTGTACCCATTTAAATTCCAATTCAGAACCTTCAAACCTTGGAATAACTGCATATAGGTACCTATTTAAATTCCAATTCAGAACCTTCAAACCTTGGAATAACTGCATAGTTGTACCTATTTAAATTCCAATTCTGAACCTTCAAACCTTGGAATAACTGCATAGTTGTACCTATTTAAATTCCAATTCAGAACCTTCAAACCTCGGAATAACTGCATAGTTGTGCCTATTTAAATTCCAATTCAGAACCTTCAAACCTTGGAATAACTGCATAGTTGTACCTAGCTAAATTCCAATCAGGAGCTTCAAACTTTGGAATAACTGCATAGTTGTACCTATTTAAATTCTAATTCAGAACTTTCAAACCTTGGAATAACTGCATAGTTGTACCTATTTAAATTCCAATTCAGAACCTTCAAACCTTGGAAAACTGCATAGTTGTACCCATTTGAATTCCAATTCAGAACCTTCAAACCTTGGAATTACTGCATATAGGTACCTATTTAAATTCCAATTCAGAACCTTCAAACCTTGGAATAACTGCATAGTTGTGCCTATATCAATTCCAATTCAGAACTTTCAAACCTTGGAATAACTGCATAGTTGTACCTATATCAATTCCAATTCAGAACTTTCAAACCTTGGAATAACTGCATAGTTGTACCTATATCAATTCCAATTCAGAACTTTCAAACCCTGGATTTGCACATTAGTGAAAGTACTTCACTACTTATTTAATACCGAGGTGTTCAACAATTGGGTTGCCTATATAGAAGTAAGTAGTTCAACTTATATCCATACACTAAAGAACTTTCGATTGCATATATCTATAATATTTACATTTTCAAAAGTAACCACAACTGTAAAAGTATATATTTGAAACACATCGGTTAGAGGAAAATCCTTTATATCAAATATATTTTTCATAAATGTTTTTAGGCTCTTTCACAACCTGAAAAACTGACCAAATGTGGAGTATAGAGAAAATTCATTAGTGCTGTAAAGACCAGGATATCCTAAAGGATATTTGGTCATCAGTTGGTGATATCTGTCGATCAAAAGATCTAGCCCGAGGGCGCATGCCGGCCATCACCTTCCTCGGAAGAAGCCGCTCCTAACATGGAGGACAGACGCTTCATCAGCCGTTCCTAACATGGATAGAGAAAATAAACTATAAAAGGGTAGCAATCCTTTTCTTTGTTGCATAGAAGTTGATTATTTCGATTTTTTATATATACGGATATATCCTGGTACGGTAGCGATTTCAAAACAGAGCTCTCAAACCCTATATGTATATATCTAAGAGAATTTATTTTGAGTAGTTGAACACTTCGACATTATACTTTTATATAGGGTCATGTTTGATATTTCAAAGGTTGTAGAATCTTGTTTTATTGTAGGATCTTGTTTTATGGTATTCTGACCTACGTAACCTAGGTGATATCCCGGGAACGTCGGGGTGCTCCAAATGACACCAGTCAGTAATTGACCATGTACTTGAACCCAGCAGCATTTAAGTCCGGGTGGCAGGTCAAGTGGAGCAGTCCTCTCAGGTCTACGACCCCAGTCTTACTTAGAGCGTCAAGTTGATGGAAGTTGGCAGAGGACTCTGTCTCACTGTCAACATTCATCTAACTCCCTCCACCTTTTGCTCGACGCCGACATTTAAAAATATCTTGTCAGGTCCTCGTTAGATGTCTTGGCAAGCGGATTTATGTCTCGCTTCTTTCGTGGAAAAACAAGAGAAACTGACACCCACTTGTTAATTTATGGCGATGTCTGTGCTGCCCAACGGATGTCATAAATTGTCAACCGCGAGACTATGGTCGTTTATTTAGAGTGGAGCAGTAAAACATGAACTGACGACTTCAGAATTAACATAGGGAGCCAGCCTCCCACATAGATCCTCCCTGTCTGAATTGTCTATTCTCTCAACTGTCATCCTCACATACAGTTCATTCCTCAATTGAGGCAACGAGTTGTCCTGAGACTGAAATAACCATCCCAATATAAAGAGAGATTTCCTTGATTTAACGATGGTTTAAAAACTCGCTGTTTTGAGCTCAATTAGCACAGATAAAATGTTAGTAAATTTCCTTGTACCTAAAACAGATATAATGGTTATAGAATTGGTTTTGTTTTATAAATGCAATTTTTGCTTCTCCTTTTGATACTTTTGTAATCTTGGTGTCAATGTAGTTATGACACGACGACCATAGAGCGTCCCCCACCTGTGAACCGGTTGGACGATCCTGACTATGTAGCTTGCTTGTTCTCCACAATGAACGAAGGTAAATAAATAGCAGTCGATCCCGCCGCATTCGGTCATCATTTACCCCGCAGCGCCGCTGTAACTAGTTTCACAATAAATGTTTAACTGTTTCGTTCCTCCAATGATTTCATAAATGCCATTCACGAGGAAAGAAACTGTCTTTATCCACGTGCTTCTCCATTAGTGGTAAAAGGCTTGTTTACTGGGCATATTTCTCTAACCTTAATTCATTGGATATAGAGAAATTCGTGAATGATCCAATCTGTTAATTTCCTATGGGTGAATGATTTCCCATCAATCTGTGAATTAATTAAAATACAAGGTCTCTCTCTCATCAATACAAATCAATAGCAAACAACAACGTCTGAAGACACTTCTAACCAAAAGCCATCAATAGATACATTGAGCTACCAGAGATATTTATAATAACCTATGTCCTGTAAATTACACCATAGTTTATAGCACATTTAGTTATGTATTTGAAATTTAACACATTTTTCTTATCTCCTAGTTAATATCAGTTATAAAATGTCAATTGTACATTTCAATATATTTATCAATAACCATTGTTTATAAATATATTCCTCTTTTGCATTATTATCCGTTTTTCTCATATGTAAATATATTTTTTAAAATTATTTCTCCCTCTGTCTAACCTCAGTTATGTAATTTGGTAAATATAGATTTCTACGAGGTGGCGTTAACACTACTCCTGAAAGCTTGAGTTAATTAAATATTTTTTTATTTTACAAAATATTTTCTCACAATGATTTTTTCACAATTATATCATGAATAAATAATTTTTATTAGAAAATTTCCTCAGGGCGATTGTTTCTCTCAAATACCACAACGAAAGGCTTCTTCAGAATTGCATAAAATCCTCCATGTGGGACAAAAGAAAAAAATACCGGATTTTTAAATTAAAGATCCCGCTGAGGGATTTCTGGAGTCCTAGGGCGGGGCGGCCCCCCGCTGTCTGGGCCCCTGGCCAATTACCTGACGCCGTCCCAAAGACTCAATCCTGGAAGAATTATAAAGCATAAATTTGGCGAGGGGCAGAGACAGTTTTAGCTGCGCGATCAGCTGTGGTCTAACTTTAGCTTGTCATGTCGTCTTTGTTTACCGCTCTGTGCGATCAGCAAGAGCTCGCTTTCACCATTCCTCTCAGCAGTTATGTGTTATAAATCTTTCCACACTTTAAAACTTCCTTGCTCCTTGTTGAGCCTCTTCAATAAATTCATTAATCACTTTTACTCTAGTTCTTGAAATTTAAATAATTTTAAGGCTATATTCTGATTATTTGCATTTTTATAATGAATATATTTTCACATCATCGACTAAATATTCTCACATCATTTTTAAGTCCCCGATGTTTCGACGGCTCTCTTACCCTCGATCAACCTCGATACGATTGGTAGAGAGCCACCGGAATATAAAATCTAGGAAGAATATTTGATTTGTGCTAATCTTTTTTCCCCTTTGTAAATTTACTTTAAAACGAGTTATTTTATAAAAACATTTAGACAATTCAAAATATTTCATTGATAATTTGTCAATGGTTCAATAGTAAAAGAGAAAAAACAAAGATTAGGAAAGATATTCACAGCTGTTCTCAGTGAAGGAGGCTCCTCCATCTTGTCCTCCTCCAGACAAGGACAGGATCTCTCAGTTCAACACTGAGATAGAACCTATGAAGGCAAGTCTTGGCAGACGCCAGGATGATGTCGTCATTCAGTCCGCACCCAAAGACAGGTCGGGGAGCCGCTGGATGGTGGTGAAGACCTCCGGATGAGAGGCAGTGGCAGGACCAGTACCGGTGGACCAGAGGTGACGTAGGGGCCGAGGCCGGGTGGGACAAAGCTAGTCTCGCTGCCACATCATGGCCGGTGAAGGCCTATAGACATTTATAGGAAACAGAACTATCCATAATTTCGAATCGCCATCTCGAATAATCCCTATCTCAAGTTAAATTAGCTGAAACTATTACTTTACGTGAAATCTCCAGTTAAATGGGGGTAACCAATGAACACACTTTTTGTTCACAATACAATTTTAGAATAATTTCCTTTCGAATTGAAGCTCTTTATATTATATTGTAATAGGATTTTTGAAGAGAAAAAAATATCTGAAAGTCACATTTCGTTTACATTTAGTACATTTCTAATGTACTTCCTATTTCGCTCACTAATGATGAATAAATAAAAACATCTCTTAACAACAATAAATACAAATAATTAAGAATCCATATTTCGAAAAAATCTATTGATAGTTTTTTTTTTCGGTATTACCAAATTCTAAGAGTTGAGTTGCAGTTGAAGGGTCGAAACCATTGTTGTTTCTGACGAAGCCCAGCCTGGCACCAATCTCCTACAACCCCCGGTTGAACTATTAAGACTTCATGACTGCATCTTTTCTCTAATTTACACACTAGTTATTTATAATTGACTAAAATATTTATTAAATAAAGTATTGAAAAATTGAATATATCTCTAAAATGCTTGACAATTTTTATATTTAAATATATATACGAGATTGGTGCCAGGCTGGGTTTCGTCAGAAACAAACCTGGCAATGGTTTCGACCCTTCAACTTCAAATCATCAACTCTTAGAACTTGGTAATAATGGGGAAAAAATTCAATAGATTTTTTTTTAATTAGGATTCCTAATGAGTTTGAGAGTGTTATTTGTGCTTATTGTTGTTAAGATACAGGTTGTTAGCTTTTGGTCAGAATTTGCCAAAACCAGTGCTGTAGCTCATTCTTTATCATCACCAGTAAAGTTTTTTTTTTTCTACTAGGGTGATGCAATAGTGCCAGCGTTCTTATACACACTTAAGAGGAAGAGGTTTCTTATTCTATCTCTCTTCTCATTTTTCTTAAGACCCGTAACTGCTGAAGCCACGGTGTAAACGTTGTTACAGCCTTGAAAAAATATTAGAAAAAATACTTTGGCAAAAAAAAAAATCAAAAAATGTTTCAAACCTTCTTTTAACAGATTTTAAAATGTATATAATCGAATATATAGCACGATGCCGTTCCTGACCAGATTGATATTCTGAGATTGCCAAGAGTCAAAGGACACACCGCCAGGCAAATAGAGCGCAAGGAAGAAGTACAATTTGGTTTCTTGATTTCCGCGCTCCAGTGACGTCTACAAACGTAGATCGGCTGACCCGGGGTAGACACTGCGACGAAGGAAGCGCTGAAGTGTTCCCTGAATCAATCCAGTCGTAAAATTGGCTCTCGTGAGGTCTCTCGCGTGATCCGCGAATAATAATTTGGTGGCCTTCCCAGAACCTCGTCCCACTGGCCTTCACCGGCGTAGATCTCACCGACCATATATATGTATATATATGCTCTACAAGTCTTCTTATATTCAGTATATGATGGACAGGTCGCACAGGTGTTACGTTGTAGAGATGAAGGTCCCACAAGCAAGACAGTTCATTATACGCTGTACAGTTGTAGATCCCATAGACAGTACAGTTCAATATATTATATGTAGATGTAGATCTTACGGACAAGATATAATGTTCAGACGCAGGTTCAGTATAAGATGTACCACAGACAATATTTAAACGATAGGTTACCTCCTCGTTGTCATTCTGTTATTTACAGTTACACTTCACATTATATTCTTTATTATCCAACTTTATAGACAATAGTTCAGTAGCTCTAAATCTATATAACTTCCATAAAAATGCTGTAAAAAAGAAAGACTTAACCGAACATTCAAACATACCAAAAATTTCTGTTTGATGAGAAAGACAGAACCAACATCCAATTATTTGTTTAGGCAGATACGATAAGTTAACAATGATAAAACGGTGTTTACCTTACAACCCTGAACACGAGGATTTCCTGGGAAATCTCTTAAAGATTTCTTAAAAAATACATGGCCCACCTGTGCTGTGTGAGAGCTTAAATGGTCTTGCTCCATATGTAAATACCTGTTTTCTTTCCTCTTTTCGCTCTCCACTTCTCCCATCCATATTTCCAAAAATTTTTTTTTTTTTCTCTTTTTTTTTAAATTTTTTTTATTCTTCTTATTTTTTATTCTTTCTTATAATCTGTATATATTTACCAAATGTATATAATCTTTCTCCATTTTTTATTTCCCACTTTCATAGGTTTCTCCGTTTTGTAACCCCAAGGAGAATCCTCTGTAAGACCTGTGTGTCTTAATAAAGGCTTTTGTGTGTGTGTGTGTGTTATTTACAGTTGATAGACTCTAGTTGTGAACTCGCCCAAAAATTCTCACGTAAAAAAAAAAATTATAATATTTTTTTATTTATCAGAATTGATCAAAATATAACTATCGCTAAAATTTTAAAAAGGAAAGCTGCATTGTCCTTCTTGCCGTTTTAACTCTAAATATTTTAAATATTTATCACAAATCCGTTTTAGTTTGTCTAAGAAATATTAATTACTTAATCTACACACCTTTTTGTTTATGCCAATAGAATTTTATTTTTAGTTTTTTTTTTTTTTGCAAATTTTTGTAACTTTTTAAAATTTATTTTTCAAATTGGCATTTTTTACTGGTTATCTTATAAATCTAGTTGTGTGTAGCAATCACACACAGAGATGCTCGTAAATTTTCAGGACATTAAGAAATAACAGAAAATGTTTTTTTTTTTTTTTCATTAAAAATGACCCCCTATTCTGGCACAAGTTTAACCCAACTAATAGATGAAGAGCTCCAAAGATGCTCCCACGTTTTATAAGCGAAATACCTGTACAAGTGTAGGACACTAACAGCGGTGGCATAACACAGCGATTATCGCTTTCTGCACCAGGTACACGCGGTTACTTAACGAATACACGGCCCTATATTTGAGTTGTGCAATTGCATCCATCTATATTATCTGCGGTCACTTCTACCCAGTCAAAACACGCGCGCACACTCTTCTAACATACTTCTTTACATGTTTTCCTGAATCCTTAGTTGGAGCTTGTGAAAATTCAACTGATCCTGTGCTGTAGAGAGCTCTAATCCATAGTAGCTTCTCCATTCTTTTATTATTTAAACCCCGCTAATGAATTTTATCTTTCATTGGGGCGCTCTTGGAAGTTAGCAGAGCGGGGTTCATACTCCGGACGCGCTCAACTTAAGCATCTCAAACAACCCAACCTAATTTAACCAACCCTCTCTTTACTTCAGAATAAACATATTTTCACAATTTGCTGCTGGCATTTGAATTAATGTAGTTTGCACTTCGCATATAATATTGCCCGGAATCTAACATCATATATAAAATAAAATATAACATTATTTTACATAAACGATTCTAACATAGAAATTTCTCCTGTGAGCGATTCAATTTTACACTTTCACTATTTGTACATTAAAATATGCAAGGCGTTATATAATCGCCATAAAAAATACAATATAAGAATAACGATAAACATGTACAAACTTTATATATACACTTAACATATGTTGTTTTTGATATTTCCGGAAAGATAATTGCGAAAAAATGCTCGGGTGAAAAGTTTCTATCATTTTGAAGAAACTCTCACATTTTTTCGTAATGTAAAAATCTGTGAGGAATCTGTGGTGATTGTGTTCAGAGTAGAACCTTCAAACATTACCAGCTGAGGGATGACGTTGATAGAGAAATCTTTCGACGGCTTCAATCCGTTTCTCGGATTACGGAGAAGCGGGGAGGACCGAGCGATGGCTGCTAAGGAGATCAATGGGGCGCATTAATTTTCATCAGGCCCGATATAGCCTCGTCAACCGCTGACTGTAATTTCTACGTCGCTATTGTTGAATGATGTTCACAAACCAAGTCACAGCTGGCTTGCGAACCTTAGCTTTCACATGAGTGCGGTGCTATATGGCGAATTTATTAAAAGTCTATTTATCCTCTAATACATATACCAATCTAGTGAAGTCGACCTCATTTTCTTCCACCTGCGACGGGATTAAATGTTGAATAGATTTTTGACGGCATATAAGAACTATGCACTGAAAGGAATTTTGCACTTGATATCAGCTATCCAGCATAAGTGCAGGTTTTTCGTTTAATAAATTGTTTTGATATCGATTAAATTTATAAATCTAAATATTTGGGATACAAATCTCAGTATTTGGGCGATTAAACAGAAACCTCTTTTAAGCAACTACCTTCCTGAGCGACCATTTTGTCAAAACTAAAAATGACTTTTCTCTGATCGAATTCCACTTCCACCGACCGGGGAAAGTTGAGCCACGTCAGCCGTCGCTGGAGTCGCACACTATGCTGAAGATGACAGGGTGACTTGGTAGTGTATCTGGTCTTGTGTGCGCTCACAAATTCTTAATAATACTTTTCTATTATTGTATATAGTATAATAATTAATTATATTTTTATATATTTCAATATTCTTAACGTGTTATCCTTTGTGATTCGGGAATCATCAGAGTGGGTGACCGATTCAAATGGGCCCCCATTCTATTGTGTGAGCAAAGACTTCCCCAATGTTATTGTCAGCTACAGGAAAACTTACCTAATTGATCCTTCGAGATGCACATGTGAAAACCTCACACGGAAGTGTCAATCTGATGCGTTCAGTATTAGGAAGAAAATATTGGATAATAAATGCTAAAAATAAAATTAAAATGTACAAACGAAACTACACAACTTGCTGTCGCTACAATAGTACTAATCAAAACCAATTGATGAGCGACTTGCCAAAAGAGCGACTAACTCCCAGCAAGCCTTTCACAGTGAGTGGAGTGGACTATGCTGGACCATGCTCCTCTCCAAGGGTCGGGGACGTAAAGTAGAGAAAGGATACATCTGTCTGTTTGTGTGCTTCGTGACCAAGGCAATACATGTGGAGTTGATCACGAATGCTTCAACTCCCACCTTTATAGCAGCTTTTAAACGGTTTGTTGCACGCCGAGGACCTTGTTTGTACCTATACAGTGATCACGGAACTGATTTTGTCGAACTTCAAGGCAATGGAGTGCAAGGTAAATCTTGCTCAAGATAAACTGGAAGATCTGGCTTCTATCTTGGCAAAGGATGGTACGGAATGGAAGTTTGTTCCTCCAGGAGCCCCTTATATCGCTGGTCTATGGGAAGCAGGAGTCAAAGGACTCAAGTACCATCTTCGGTGCATAGTAGGAAGCACCCCACTGACCTGTGAAGAACTACTGACAGTGATAGTACAGATTGAATCATACTTGAATTCACGGCAGCCATTGTGTCCTACGAGCGGGGATCCAATAACCAACAAGCCTTGTCTCCGGGAGATTTCTTGATTACTACTTCTTCCTCTTGTGCTCTGGAAGACAGAAAACGAGTTTATCTTCTTTCAAGATGGCAACTAGTACAGCGGTTTGTGCAGTATAAATTGAACTTTTTTTCGTTCACTTTATTGGCATTTTATCTTTTTTTATAGAAACGGCTTCAAATGAATTTTTAAACTGATAGTGGTCGTACATTTATAAATCGAATGAGGATACATAGAATCACATTTTCTAAATCCTAGCACTATACGTAAAGATGTAGGAGGAATTCGTCCTCATTTCTAATCAAACGATACTATACAAACTTGACTTAGCGCCATAGAATCCGCGCTCCCAGCAAGGTGTCTCCGTGGTCTAACGGCATCTCTTCTCGCAGAGCTTTGAACATATTTCTCTCCCTCGTGATTTTTGTAAAATATATATATTTTTCAAAACGTCGTTTAATTTCGAAAATATAAAATTCCAATGAAA
>CP092868.1:106990821-107057010 GCA_030710605.1 Cordylochernes scorpioides | reverse complement strand
CCTCTATGGATGCGGACCAAAGCAGTAGCCAAGAAAGCGTTGGGTACCGCCGTCTTGACAAGCATCCCAGCGAAGGAGATCTTTTTATTTCCTGGTTTAATAGGCTTCTTCGCTGTCACATTTTTAAAGGGTTTTAACCTCGTCCTGGTGGTTTCCAGCTTCCTCCCCGCGGTGCAACAAGGTGTTTTTCACACAAATCCTACATTTGATGTTTCTTATATACCGATATCCCATATGCCCCACTCGTAGACATCGGAAACATGCCTTGTGTCGCTTCGCTCTCTTCAAATCTCTTAGGTCGAAAGGTTTCGCTTAAACCCGCCTTCACATAAGCAAGGCGCATTGCACCCTTCACTTCCATCCTTAGGATCTTCAATTACAATTCTAATTTATTGTTCACAGATTGAGGTAAGTTCATCCTCATTATACCCAGACACAGAGCTCCTCTTCCATATCTTGAGGAGCGCTTCAAGAAGGATGGACTTTCAAAGAGTTTAGGAAGGGCGCTGTGTATTTATACATAATATCTGAGGTGAGACTCCAACTGATCATAAAGGCGGCAGTCTAGAAGCGTTGTTAATAACCAAGTCCAAAATCTGACGTACATAGACTTCTGTCACCGAAACGATCTTTCAAAGCGGCGATTACCTTCGGATAATTTGTGGATGTCAGGGGAAGCTAGACATCAATCTGCCTGCTCTAGTGTTTGGCTTCATGGATGAACTAAGTGTTGAAATGTGCCCACTTCTGATAGAATCAATATGAATATTCTCAAAATAACCACCAGCTCAGCCAATGTACGACCCATCGTACTTGAGTGATTTTGTCAACTTAAAGGTTCTAGCTGACTCATTATTGTTGGTGCGACAGCCACGACCGGGGATAGCCCCCGACTCTTACAAAAGTCCAATTTTTAAGTGCAAAAGTCAAACTGCTCTTAACATGTGTAGACATGTAGTGGACTTACAATAACAATCAGTCGCCAACTACTACCTGCCATGATTACCATGGTCTGTACAATGAGTACTATGAACAATAGAAAGAAATATGTAAAATAATATACACACACCGGTCTTATACAGATTCTCACCGCAGGTAGGAAGCATAGATGGAGCTCCTATACTCCAGGCAGCACAACAACAGCCTCCAGGTCCGACGCATGTCCAGCGAACACAGATTCAATCCTGCATACCTCAAGGTTAGCGTATCACTGAAAAGACAAGTGTGGAATCAGCCGCGTTCTAGTATTCGCTTTCCTCATCAAAATGGACCACGGCATTCGGCGAATCCATTAATCTACTCCGACTGCGGCCTTGTAGAATTTATATAAATCAAAGAGGAAGCCTTTATCAAACATCATTGTATTCATCCAGTTATACAGGGTGATCCAAAAGTCGCGCACAACTTTAAAAATTAATAACTCCACGAATATTTGCGCTAGAGCAATGCGGTAAACACCATTGTGTTCAGGATGCAATGGGATTTTAAAGTTGTGCGGGACTTTTGGATCACCCTGTATATTTGTTGACTATCGGATATAAAGAAGGATATGTCACCCAAGAGTTATTTTCTCTAAAGCAACCAAATATTATATGCTTTTTTTTTTCATATTGTATTCTGCTGTTACATAAGGTCACAAATCGAAGGACAATCAATCAGTCTTCCAGCGCTTTAAACGAATTTCTAGGAATAACACCCATAGGAGTCTCAGTTGCGCAAAAAGTATTTCAATTACCAGAAGAGTATTTGTGAGTAGATATAGTTCTGCTGTTATTGAATTATTTAAGTATTTAAAGTGACTATAATGAGAGGTATTTAAGATTTGCGCTTTGTGTCGTTTTGAATGCTTTGTCCAGTCGCTATTCGAATAATACCGGGGATTTCGGTCTGTATAACAGTGTAGTCGTTACAACCCTTCTAGAACAAGAAGCCCTTTGAGTCTAGAATAGTTGCCAGGTTTTCAACAAATTTGTAACCTGCTCTTTAATGGTTGTGCAATGTCCATAGATTTGCCAAGCATACGTGAGTCAACCTGCTCTCTTCCATTTTCATGATCCTCACCAAAAATCTTAAAATCTGTTTAATGATGACAACTTCCAGTGATACTCGTCCACACTCCATTCTCAGCATAAAGCACGGAGTGTATTTTGTTAAATTCAATTAGCGTCTTAGAAAGATATTCTGAACTTGGTCAATTACTTTTATTTTCTCAAGTGCCCAAAAGGGTGCAGCATATAGCATGTGAGGCAAGATTGTCGAGTCAAGTAATTTCATTGCCTCATTTAAAAAGTTCACCTTGTATTTTGTCAAGACCTCCCATACGGCACCAATTGCTGCCAGGGCTTTGCCCTTGTAATATGCCGCTACTTTGTTTAGGGAGTTTGCAGTTGTATATAATGATACTTTTTATGTTTATGGAGTTAAAATGTCTAACTTCGATGACAAAAAAATAAATTATTTATTTTTTAATCAACCATATATTTAAAAATATATCTCATTTAAAAAGTTATATATTCGTAATCTACGGGTTGGAATTTACCAGAAACAACTTTTGAATATTGAGGGCGATGTGCACCAATTATTTCACAAAGATTGGCTCTGGCGACAGAGAAGACATTGTGACAAAGGCAACCTCCAAGTAAATCTATCTCAGCTGAAGCACTAGGGACATAGCAAACACTTGTTTCTATATTTTCACCGAGAATGCTTCCATCCACCGGCAAACAATTCTTGAAGAACAATCAGTCTTATAAATTGCAGTTTTTATACCAAGCATTATATGGAGGTTTTTCTTGTTTAACTCCTGCAGATTCACTCAATGCTGGCATTCCTCATCTTCATTCGGCCTTGTGTACTCACCTGCAGCCTTTGCCTGAATCAGATTGGCCTCGGTGGCTGACATTGCAGATGCGGTGAAGTACAGAAAGAAAAGGTCTTTCATTCAGAATGGGCTCAGAAGTCTGGGGCTGAAGATTAAAAGAACCGACGTAGAAACAATGGAAGACTTCTCGCTCTTCTCTCTCATTCGACATAATGCATTCAGTCAACTTCCGTAGAATGCCTTGTTTGCTCGTCCGACAAGTCGGGAGAATTAGAAATATGCCTTCATCTCTAGGAGAATTATTAATTTCTGGCCATTTTTGGTTTTAATAAATTTCTCTACTCCCCAGAAGTGGAATTAGCATGCTTGTAAAAATGGGTGTTTCTTCCCAAAGCGGTATTTCTCTAGTCAACGTTATATTGAATTAACATTTTCGCCAATCCACTGTCTGACATTGAAGATTCAACACCAAGAAGGAGTATATAGGAAATAATGCAAATATCATGGTGGTCGTTTTGCATATTTTAAAAGTAGAGATGAGAATCATGACGGACTAAGAGAAAGCCAGTTGATTTCAAACCAATATGCAAACCTACTTAGCATATACATCATATACAAAGTATTTTCATTGTTTTCCATTAATGTTGACATTTTTGGTTTTGTGTGTTGCTGCAATTTCGTACTTAGCAAATACATTATATACAAAGTATTTTCATTGTTTTCCATTAATGTTGGCATTTTTGGTTTCGTGTGTTGCTGCAATTTCGTACTTAGCAAATACATTATATACAAAGTATTTTCATTGTTTTCCATTAATGTTGACATTTTTGATTTTGTGTGTTGCTGCAATTTCGTGAAAGTCTTGACTACAGTTGATTTTTAAAAGCTTTTATTTAACTTGCTTTCCCGTGTCTGTCTGTCCACAAATCTTGTGATCAAAATTTGAAAATACTTCCAGAGCACGTAGGGATATGAAATTTTGTACACTTTTTAAAACCTAATGACAATTCTGTTGAAAATTTTCAGACTTCTGGATTGTTGGGGTGGCCGGAAACTGACAAATTTCCAAATTGCCTTTCAGATTTTGTATTTTGATTTTAATATACTTCCAGGCTACATAGAAGTATGAAATTTTGAACACTTGCTCAGTCAAATTAGAAATGCAAATGTACAAATTTTCAGACTTCTGGGTAGTTGGAGTGGCCGGGTTTGAACCAATTTCAAAATTTTATTTCAAATCTTATGTCTTTCACGAAGTCAAATGGAAACTGTTGGGAGTTGCGAATTGCTTTTTTCCGAGATTGTTCAAGACTGCAAACGAATTAGATATCTGAATATTGAGGTTCATATTTAAAGCCTCCTTTGAAAACAAGCAAAAACTCCCAAAATTCAATAACTAAATTAATTCATCTGTTATAAATCAAGTAATTTGTTTCCACACACACACAATATCATCACGATATATTTATATTGATCATATATTCACATTATATATCAGACTAGTGAAGTTTTTTATTATAGTGAAGAACATAAATCATCGTTCAGATACATAATTAAAGGGAGCGATGCCTCTAAAGCTACACCAATATAATTCTCCCACAACTCCATGTTGTATTTTATCCTGAAAATGCCACTTCACCAGCTTAAACACCTGTTTGGTAAATTCGACCTATTTCATAACTCCTCTCGTCCCTGTACTGATGAGGGCTGTAGCACGAAACCATGGTACACCTATCCCCCGATTTACACGGTACTTGTTTTACACGTTTTCGCTTTTACACGGTTTTCCAAATAAGTTTTTTTTTATCGCACTATACTAAATGCTACTGTGATTGAACACATGCGCTGTGTACACATCTCACGAGGAATCCCGATCTTATATGCTGACTTGCTGCACACGCACACTGTGTCTGTATTTCTTCGCATAAATATTTCGCGAAAATTTTTAATTTTCGATTTACACGTTTTTCTCAGGAACGTATCTACCGTGTAAATCGGGGGATAGGTGTATAGTTGAAGAGAGAGGTGCCTCTCTAGGTACATATATGTAATATTGTAACAATGATTTAATTCTGTGATTTTTTGAAACTTAGAAATCATTTGGCTATGAAAAATTGTGTGAAAAATAGATCAAATGTGATATTATACGGGGATGAGGTTAATAAATTTAAAAAAAAAAAAGACATCTCCTTATCATGCAACTGAAAGTTGCTGATGGATTGCGCCATCTATCGGAATAAATATCAATTATTCGTTAATTTTTAATTATTCCATAATTGGTCAAATACCCATTCTTGATTAATTAATTAACCACGTACGCGTTTCGGGCTGTTGGCCCTCATCAGCGTGGTGCAAGCTGTACCTCAACGACCAAAACACTGTCATTCAGGCATCCTTAAAAATCATGAAACGGGTAGTTAAGGCCAGAATTGGCCAGCTTGCAACACGCTGGCGAGGGCCAACAGCCCGAAACGTGGTTAGCTTTTCTTGATTAATTAAGAATGGGTATTTGGCCATTTCTGGAATATATAATTTGAAAAACATATCAACGAATAGTTAATATTTATTCCGATAGATGGCGCAGCGCAGTTGTCCAATAAGGAGAGAGAGAGATGCCTTTTTTATTTTCAAAATTTATGATAAATGAGTGAATTCAGAATTTTCATGACTAAAAATTAAATAACAAGATCAATAAATAATAATCATTTTTAAAACAAATATTTTACTAAAACTTTACATATATAAATTTACTTTACTTTTACCTTACTTTTTTACTTTTACTTAACCCAGTAAATTTATATGTGTAAAATTTTAACGATGGATGGCAATTGAATTTAATTTACAAATATTTTATTAAAATGCACTAGAAAGGAAAAATAAATATTGCATCTCCTGCCATTGAACAATTCTATGAGTAAAGCGGATATATTGAGCGCGCGCGCGCGAAGACAAAATCTCCATAATCAGCTGCTTCATATCACATCAAGTTCCCCCGCCGTTTTATTTTTACTCTTAGTAATTGTTCAATGGCAGGAGCAGAAAACTTTATTTTGACCCTTTAGTTCATTTTAATAAAAGCCTTTTAAAAATGTATTTTTATTTAATAATTATTGATTAATCGAACCAAGAATGATCTCAAGTTTACGAAGGCTTCTGGTAAATGATGGTTGGTCCACACGCGGTGTATTTGAATGTATTGAATGTGGCATCGAGAGTTCTTCGACTGTGAAAGGCTCTATACACTACATTTGTGAACATTCCTGGCCACGTGAACGAATGTAGCCCCATTCATTCCGTTTAAAATATTTTACATTCTTGTCAAAAGTATTTAACACTGTGGTTATATAATCGAGTAAAATTAGTAAAAATAAAGGTCGCCTCTACCGTCAAAATATACGTCAAAACCAGACGCCATCTATTGACCGTAGCCGCAAACTAGCGGCCTCAGGTCGGTGACAAAGCCACAACATCAGTTTCGGCAAACTGAGAAGCGGTCACCTAGAGACCATGGTTTCGGGCTAATGGCCTTCGTCAGTCTAGGGCGGACTTTATTCCATGAGATCCACACGGGATCTAATGGAACCTTCACAATCTGCCAAAGAGGTGTTCAGCAGGCAAAGTTTTGGCGCCTATTTTGACGGGAGAGGTGACCATTATTTTTATATTTTCCATCGAGTTATATTTGCTTCTTTACCTCCTCAAGCGGTACAATTATATTTTCCGTTTGCTTGACCATGGTGGATAGAGAAAGGAAGCTTCATTTTTTCATCAATTCAATATTTTATCCAATTTCACAATTAACGCTCAAATAACAAATCCGTTATTAGCTAGTTAACCAAACTAAATTTGTGAGAAACACAAGTAAGTAATTATGTGCTAAAATGTTAGATATAAATCAGATATATTATAGTGAAATAAAGTTTCTGTAAAAATTCTTCAAAATATAAAAATTTGAATGAAAAACAATAGAAAAAAATAAAAAATAAGTGGGTCAGGTGGTAATATTAAAAACAAAGTAGGCATATTCTGACCAGGAGCACATGTGCTTTTCAGAAGGCAGAGCGCCATCTGGTGGAACAGAAATCAACCATTCATTGATTTAACCTGTTCCCTGATATTTGGCCAACCCAATTTCTTGATAAATCAAGAAAAGCCATCCACGAACGCGTTTCGCGCTGTTGGCGCGCGTCAGCGTGGAGTAGGCTGTACCACTGCGACCAAAAATAATTTTTGGCCTAGTGGCTTCCAAAAAAACCAAGAAATTGGTATTTAAGGCCAAACTTGAATATTTAGCGATATTTCCTGGAATGTGGAGCGAGCTGTAACAGCCACCTGGCGCAAAATTAAACAACAAAAATTCGGACTATGACGTCCTTCAACTATCGAAGCCTGGTATTGGCCTGTTGAAGGACGTCAAAGCTTGCCAAGATTATACCTCATAAATAAAAGAAACACGTCGCCATTGATTCCTTCTTCAAAATGACGTCTGGCGATTCCTTCTCTTGTAAAATATGTTTGGAAATAAAATTATAATAAATGGAAATTTCTGAGAATTAACCCTATTTTTTACAATATGTAACCACGTGAATTATTCGGATCCCCCGTGCCTTCTTTCATCACCATCTGTCCCATAACATTATTTATGAATTTCATAAATTAAATAAAAGGGAATTTTATAAATATATAGCTCATTTCATGTATCCATATATACCTCTTTTATTATCGATGATAACAAAATATAAACAAGTAATTGATATCGCTTGTTGAAGCAATCTAAATAAGGGAAAACGTCACTCGTGGCTCCATCTCATTGGCGTAACGACAGAAACGGAAGACAAATGTCAAGCTATTCATTTGCACGAAATGTACACCATTTATTTTTGAATAAATGTTTTAAAATAAATCACATGTATGGTGTTATCTACTCTGAGCGCGCATTATCAGATCAATGAACAATACTAATTCCGGCAAAGTCAACCTATGTGCCTTGCCCTTATAACACTACGTTTCCTTAGCATCCTATGAGAGGGGAGTTATGTTTTATTGTTTGAATTTATCTATTTAATAAGATACATGTTTTTATTTACACATTCATACCATCCTTTATTGAAAATGATTAAAATTAAACAGTTTGATATATAGTGTTTTATGAAAATTCTTTCATATTCTCTTACACATATGATGGCAAGATATTTTGGAATTCCTCATTACAAATATTCATCTTTCTTTTCAGTGGTATAAAATGTGTATGCCGCGAGACCATTCTACAAAACACTATTAGCAGCGTTCAGGGATTGAAAAAAAAAAAAGAAATATTTGAAAATATGGAACATTAATTACCTGATAAACGGAATCACTCGGCTGTTGATTCATCGTGTGACTTCAGTTTATTTTGTTCGCAGTCTGTGGACACACTTCCCGATGGTGCATAGTTGCAATTTTACGATCAGCGAAAGTTCGAGCATTCCTCTGATATACCTTAAAAAAAAAAACAACTCGGCTGTCTAAGCAACGTTGTACCATAATTCGACTTAATACGTTTTCGTTGATTCCCTCGTGAGACATTTATATTTCGTTCTACTGCGTGTGGTGAAGCACAAACTTACGATAGAGCGGTGGATTATTCGGGCTTCTGACAAAAGGAGCTGGCCTTTCAAGGCTGAAGATGTCAAAAAATTGACATCATCTTTACTCAGAAAACAGCGAGGCGTTGCGAGGGGGAGTAGGGGGCCCCCGAGTAAACAGCGCTAGACAATAGATTGACATGTTATAATGTGACAAATAGGAATGCGAGCTGCTGCCGTTTCTAGAAGGAAAAATAAATGTCACCCTGGCATTAAGCTTTCTCGCCATCCATGTCAACAAAACATGTCTCCAGGATATGGCCTTCTCCGACCATCTTCCAATCTTTACCATTTTTTCTGACATCATTCCCACTCCTGTAGACCAGCTCCTGGGCAGAGTCGTTTGAAGAGGCGCTCACAGCCTTTCTAGGAACCATCTCACACCATAGTCTCCAGCGTTCTCTACAGACGGTATTGATTTCCATGAGTCATTCGATAAGACCTTAGAAACCTTGGTGGAACAATGAACTCTAATTGTTGTGCCTCTCCGACTTTACCATCAAAGCAACTCCATTCACATTGAAAGTTTTTAAAAGGCCTTTTCAGAGGCTGTTGCGACAAATTCAGAGCGTCAATAAGGCAGGCAAATGATCTCTATTGGCTAGCACTGAGCCAAGAAGGATCTTCAGTCCAATGGCGCTCCATTCATCGATAATATCTAGAGACGCAGTTCTTTCAGGCCGCCACTGCTCAAACACAGCAATAACCTGCCACTAACACAGGAGTAGATCAGAGAGCGTCAACCTGATCAGTGGATTGGCATCAATCCTTCTACCCGCATTTTCAGCAGCCGAAGTCTTCCGAATAACCCATTGTTGCGGTCAGAAAAATCTCCAACTTCCCAGAAGAACTTATCTGCAAGCCTTCTTCTACTCCTCCTAAATCCCAAACTTGTGAAATCGCTGACGATTTTACATCTCAGTATATGGGGGAAGGGACAAAAGGTTTCTCGACTAGCATAAGTGTCCGCCAACAATGGCACACAGAATTTACTACAAATTTTCTGAAATTTTTATCAGAAGAGATCGTTGTACTCCCACAATACGATTCCTTTACTGGTTGCCCTCCACTGGACATTATGATCAAAGCTTGTTTGACGTACCAGGAAGCATTAAAATATGACCCTTTTGAGATACGCCCCGGACCTTTCACATTTCCCTATCCGCCCCAGAGAAAGCGCCTTCATTTTCTAAAATCACTTTTAGAAACGTCACCATATTATACACGTACGGTCACCTGTATTTGCCTCCGTCACCTTCCAACACCACTGAAACGTCACCATATTATACACGTACGGTCACCTGTAGTTGCCTCCGTCACCTTCCAACACCACTGAAACGTCACCATATTATACACGGACGGTCACCTGTAGTTGCCTCCGTCACCTTCCAACACCACTGAAACGTCACCATATTATACACGGACGGTCACCTGTAGTTGCCTCCGTCACCTTCCAACACCACTGAAACGTCACCATATTATACACGTACGGTCACCTGTAGTTGCCTCCGTCACCTTCTACGCTCCAACACCACTGAATCTCCATAGTCACCGCATCTCCGTCCAAGAAGAAATGTTAGCGGTCCTCTACGTCTCAGCAGAGAAATCTCGCTCATGCCCAAACAAAAATAGGCAATTTATTCCCAATGCCTTGCAGCCCCTCACGCCATATGTAACCCTGAACTCCCCAAAACCTCATTCATAGCAGAGATAGTTCGCAATCTCAACTATCTAAATGTTTAGAAAAGCAAAGGTACCCTTTCCTGCCCAAATAAACCTCAAAACTCGACGCCGTCCCGAGGCCGTTAGTTTGCGGCAACTGTCAATAGATGGCGTCTAGTTTTTTTTTTGCGTTTATTTTGACGGGAGAGGCGACCATTACTTTTGTAACTCAATTTCTTCCCTGCAAAATTTCCATATATATTTTGGCCATAGATTTGACCTAGCCACTTTGCCAGCTAACCATATTTTGGCCATAGATTTGACCTAGCCACTTTGCCAGCTAACCATATTTTTGGAATTCTCAACTTCGATTCGTGTCCTCGTCTAATTCTGTTGTGGCTGCGACCATAATGAAAGAGTTGCAATAGCCCCGAGACCACATTTTCCCATTGTGGCAATAACGGGCTTGAAGGATGTGACTGCCTGTCTCTCGCCGATCCACACATATCAAATTTGCAAGCTACTGTATCACCAACTTAACATCCAGCCGTGAAGTGAGGTCCTGTTCGACTGCCAGAGAACACGCAATGAATTATCCGGGAATTTAGCTAGCGTTTTCAGTCCGTGCTGGGCTGTAACATGAAGATCGCTGTGGTCACGTCATTCAATAAATGGAGAGGAAGCGTTGAGGTACAGCATGGCGATAGAACGTAGGGAAGGCTAAAATGTCTTTTACACAGAAATAATCCATTGTATATAGTATTAGTCCATTGTTTCTTTCCATGTATTTTATCTCACTTGAATTTATTTCATTAGAGGGTTTTATTTTACCTCATTGTTTTTCTTCATGTTACTTTACATTTTAACTTCCTCGTATTTTAAATTGAATGGATTTTACACCGGTTATATACTTTTTGAACACTAGAAACCTACGACTTCTCATTTGAATAACTTTTTTAATTTTAAATTATTATATATTTGATTTTTAATTGGGTTTTATATACTTGGAATATACAGGGTGCACCAGGTAAATTGGGAATTTCAACAATGGTATTTTGACTGAAATTTTTTGCAAGTAAAAATTAAAATATCCGAATGAAATTTGACACAGTAGTAGATAAAAGGATATAGTTTGTATTTATTCAATGTAGTTTCCATTATTAGCTACAACAGTCTCGAGGCGAGTGCGGAATGAAGCACAGGCCTTGGCGACGATGACCTTGTCCATTTGGGTCATCACCGTGTGAACTGCTTTCTTGACAGACTGTATGGTGGTATGAGGAGCTTTGTTGACATCTCTCTCAACAACGCCCCATACATAGTAGTCGAGGGGATTGCAATCTGGAGAATTAGGGGGCCAAATATCAGGACCCCAGTGACTAGGGACGTTAAGTGTCAGCCACGATTGTGTCTTTTTTGCCTTATGGGCTGGAGCTGAGTCCTGTTGGAAGACATACTTCCTTCCTGCGGCCACCATGTCCATCCAAGGCTTCACAACGGTCTCCAGAACATTGATGTAGGTGTCAGCGTTCATCCTAAGGCCCTTCTCAAAGAAATGGGGAGGCATGACATCACCTTCACTGCTGATAACGCCAAGGACCATTACGGAGGCAGGAAATTTCGTGTGCATCACGACAGGTATCTCTGAGGGGTCTTTACAGATCCAGCGATCATTCCTGGGATTTACCTTTTGGTCCACGTCAAAGTTCTTTTCGTCAGAGAAGAACCTTAGCATGCCAAAAGAGTCGTGTTTCAGGTTGTTGAGGAGGGCAGCAGCCTTTCCTTTTCTGTTATTCTTCATATTCTCAGTCAGCAACTGACCTTTCCGAAGGGCATAAGACTTGAGACCAAGGTCCTCATGGATAGTTCTGACAATTGTCATAGAGCCAACGTCCATTTCCTTGGCTATGGCCCTCATGCTCTTCCCAGGGTTTCCATCAATCTTCTCCTTGACATTTTTGACAAATTCTTCGCCTCTTACCCTGTCCGATCGACGCGAGTGCTTTTTCCTTGTAGCTATCCCCTCTTTGTTACTGTCGGCCTCATCAAACTGCTTCCTGACACGATAAATAGTGGTTTTGGGCAACTTAAGAAAATCCACTATCTCTTTGGGGCTCCTTCCGGCGCGCAGAGCAACGATGATGGCAGCTCGATTTTCAAATTCTCGGTTACTCTTCATCACTACACTGCGCACACATGTACTGTTGCATTTTACATGAATATGGCTACGTAATGAAAAAAAAAACAAGTTTTTAATCTCAAGTAGTTTTTGTTTTATGGACTGTCAAAGTTAGTCCCAATTTACCTGGTACACCCTGTAATTATTGTAATATCTGTGTTATGTGTGTGGGATTTTTTTCCGCATTTATGCAGAGAAATATATAACCGGACATATTTTATTTTAAATATAGATATCTAAGTATATATTCTGGACCGTGGGACCTTGACACGAAGGTCTATAGTCCAATTAACTAAGTGTCAATTTCCGAACAACTGCATTGCCTCTTTTCGATCACAGGCATTCAATTAAACTATCGCAGCTAGAGAAAGTTTCTCGCCTCTCTGATAACACAATCTCGGCAACCATCACCAGCTTCTATCTGGATCGTTATCTGAAGGTCATTTCCTGGTAGAGCCAACAAATGAGCGGCAGAACAGACAATCTGGGACATGTTTGCGTCGAGTAGCCCCTACTGCTGCTGCTCGGGGACAACAGCGATCCGGCAATATGCCATCCTGCCAACAACCTCCATGCCGTGGAACACACACACTCAATGTTCATTAAAATACCAATCATCACGACCACCTTGTATGAAGAAATCTTCTTCTTTCTTATCTCCACTCAATCATATCAGGGTATCAAACTTGTAGAGCTTGTTGATGGTGTCTGTGACTGGGGATGAGTAGAGTCATCAATGGCTGAGTCAACATAGTCAATAATCGGCGTGAAGAGGGTCTTTGTCGTCATATCGTCAATAGGGAAGCAATGCCACTCTCCTCCTAGAAAAGTTTTTTGTTCCAAACAGGGAAAGCCTCCCCCCCCCCCCCAATCTTTAGGAGGACCTTTTATCTACTGAATTTCTCGGATTATAATATACCTGTTTGCAATCCTAAAACCTAACGCCAGGACTAGCGTCTCACCTTGTTTGTTGCCCCATGTTCCAACTCTCAGTCTGTCGAGCGACCGGCCTATCACAAGGCGATCATAGTTCAATCCTTTCGATGAGTTCGTCTGTTGCTTGGTTTTCTCCTCGCGCACATCCTGGAGCCGCGGTCGCTATTTCCATATCAGCGGAAACTTATATTGTGCGTCCTTGTCGCTTCTGCTCGCGGCGACGTTGTAGATAATCTTTCTTTGCTGTGGTAGTGTCTTCCCGATCCACGCTCTCCATCTCGGGTCTGTCCAGCCCATATCCGTCTATGTCAGGCTCCCCGAGATTGTCGAGGCAGATTCTTTGGTGGATTAAGTCCTCTGTCGTCCTCCAATTTTATTTTTCTGGAATTTTTCCTAGGCGCTCTAGACTTGGGCCTTTTCGTGCCAACTTTGCACTGGACTATGATCTCTTTAACACTGTTGGAGGCGTCGGGCTGAGTGGTTGTTTTAAATACAGCAGAACTATTTATAGCGATGGCTATTTGCCTTGAACCTTGTCGAGTGAAGAAGCGAAGTTGGCGGGTAAAAGTCCGTGGCTTACCTCAGAATGGAGGGAAGACTGCAGCGCTAACACATTGCATGGGACGTCCTGGTCGCAGATATTATCGTCGGACTTTCCTGGAGCAACAAAGGCTGTGCTGGCTCTAACTTCAGTGTGCTTCCAGTCTTGCCACACTTCCAAGAAGCGTCCAGCTTTGACCCGCCCAGTTGGATCACCTCTGTAGTCCCAGACAGTCGCAGCAGTCCGTCTCGCCGTCGTATTGCAGTTTACCATGAACGCTGATGATCTCGCCCGGGGTTAGGCAGAGATGGGATGGCAGAGCGCCATATTTAGTGGAATAAAGATAACCTAAACGTTGACTTAACTTGTTCTATGATATTTGGACAACCCATTTTCTTGATAAATCAGGAAAAGTCAACTGCGAACGTGTTTAGGGGTGTTGGCCCAGATCAGCGGGTACCCCAACGGCCAAAAATTTGATCCTAGAGTGGGGGTCGGCAACCTTTTGAGTAGGAAGAGTCAAAAATTAGAATTTTAAAGTTTTTAAAAAGCCACAATTTTTTTTCTTGCCAACAAAAATAGTAATCGCATAAATAGAGTTTTTATTCATTGGAGTACTACACGCAGTTCCAAGGAGCCGCAAGTTGCCGACCTCTGCCCTAGAGGCTTCTTGAGAAATCAAGAAATGAGTATTTGGGGCCAAATTAGAGTAAATACGCTGTTAATGTGAGAAAGAAAGGTCAGGTGTAGATGTTAAAGACAACAAGGGGATATCCTGGCTGCTCAAATGATAATTTTAGATGGCAGAGCGCCATATCTCAGGAAGCCTCTAGGGATTAAGTTTTAGTCATTGAGGTACAGCCTGCACCATGCTGACGGGGACCAACAGCCTGAAACACGTTTGTGGTTGGCTTTTCTTGATTTGTCGAGAGAATGGGTTGGCAGATATCACGGAACAAGTTAAATAAAAGTTTAGTTGATTTTTGTTCCACTAGATGGCGCTCTGTCATCTAAATGCCAATGTGAGCGGTCAGAATATGTATTTTTTTTTTTTTTTTTTTTTTAAATCACCATCTGACCTTTTTATTCTTATTTTTTCACATACACAAGGTATTTCTCAGGAAGCCTCTGGGACAAAATTTTTGCTTGTTGAGGCAATATGGATTCCCCCCTTTTTTTTTTTTTCAGTTAATAAAACCATACTAAAAAATTGGAAAGATTTGAAAATAATTCCCTAGGGAGAAAAATAGAAGCATTCTTATAAGTAAGATATTCAATAATCAAAATGACATTCAAATTGAAACTATAACAAATTACTATATATTAGAAAATTAGCATTGAAATTCTACGAACGCAAACTACCAAACATTTCAAAAGGCTTATGACTATAATGGGGAAAAAAGAACCTCAGACCAAGACAAGTTTATATAGATTCAAGCACAAAATAATGGAAATGAAAATATATAAATCGAAACATTAATCTAGCAGATAATTTCTCTCTCAGTTTGTTCTTTACATAAATACGTTGTAATACTTTGAAAAAGTTTGGCGTTCAGTCAACTGAAATATTAATTAATAAATTATTCTTGATCCCATTTTTTCGCATTCTCTCAATTAGAGATTCTCTCACAGTACTTATAGAAACACGCGGCAGGCGGCACAGAGCGGATTCACAAGATACATACGGTAAATATTAGTTAATGTATGTTTGATGACCCCTGTACACATAACTATTGATTGTACATGTATAAACTGGGCTGGTCTTGCTGAGCGGCGCCTAATAAAGTTATTTTGAATTAGAAACTGGAACTGGTCGCTGAGGTTCAGCCTGCACCCTGCTGACGAGGGCCAACAGCCTGAAACACGTTCATGGCTGCCTTTTCTTTATTTATCAATAAAATATGTTGGCCACATATCACTGAACAAGTTAAATCAACGTTTAGTTGATTTTTGATCCACTAGATGGCGCTCTGCCATCTAAAATGCTCATGAGCGGTCTGGATATGCATTATTTGTTTTTAACACTTGGTATATCACTTGGAAGAAACATTTTAGTGTATTGATATATTTGAAAATGGTCAATTAAACAAGTGGTTGATACAAGAGAGAAAAATGCATACAAATATAAATTCATTAAAAAAATTAAAAAAGGTTTACGGATATGAGTTTCTTTTTATTTCAAATAATAAGAATTAAAAATAAATTCATATCCGGAAACCTTTTTTAATTGTTTAATGAATGTCCGGGAGATTTGAATCAATTGATGTGAAATATATATTGAACAGAGAAGCACACTCAACTCTCATTTAATATAAAGAGAAAATAATGAAGAATAAGAGAGAGGGAGAGAAATGAGTTGAAGGATATTTAGACAAGCGTATGACGTGTAAGAGCCGATTTCTAAGCTTGTTCCGTTGTTGAATCTTGATGTTAAACATTTTAAAAATGTATTGATACATTCAGAATATTTACCTCAAAAATATCAATATAAACTTCCTTCTACTCACTTTTTGTTTCTCTCTCGCTCTCCATTATTTTCTATATATATGTATATATGTATATATATGTATATATGTCATAATTTGTATATAATTAAATGCAACCCCGACCCACTATGTATATATCATGTATGATTTTCAAAGACTTAATAAAGAACAAGGTAACTGGAGGAAAGAAAGTAACAAAAGATATAGGAAGTAAGACTAAAGCTGGCACGACTATTTTGGCACCCCTGTGTCAACATTGCAGGGGCAGAGACCGGACGTCTCTAGTGACCGCAGAAGTTATTTTAGCCAAGATGCACTCAATACTTCCGGCAAAAACAGGACGTATCTAATATCCGTCGAAGCTATAAGCGTCAAGCCACCCAACACTTCCTGGCGAAATCGGATATATCAAGCAGGCCACATCTTTCATCAAGGAGAGCCGCCGGCCAATTAGGGAGGAACCACTAAGTAGGTCAACCAATAGGAAAACACCATGTGATCATATCTCAACCAATCAGAGAGAAACTGAAGCTTGGTGTTAAATCGAAAAGCAAGAAATGTCAGTTACGCTTTGGCTCCCAAGGAGGTGACATCGGCTCTAGACCTCTCCCCCCACTCAACTCATAGCTAAGTACAATCACCACCATGTGATCAGATAAGGAACAATCAAACCCGCTCCTTCTCAAGCTTTCTTCCCTCCAATCCAGTTGCCTTTTATTTTCAAACCTCATCATGTGTCCTGATTATTCCTAACTGTGTGCTTCACTTACCACTCAACGACTGCGCTTCAACCAAATCTCACCATTCGCATCCAACAATAAGAAACCCCGCAACGATATTGCCACAGAACGGTTAAGTCGACAGGATTCTACAACAGTGTAATACAACAAATATTATAGTGTAATAGCAATTGCATCATCATATTACATATATGTATATATATGTATATAGAATAAAGCGTGTGTCCACAGTTGAATCACCCTGAGAAACTATATCGCCTCGTTGTGTCAGAAATAGGCCTATGATAGGCTTATCAAGACGATTTACGTTTACATTTTATTAGAATGTTACTTTTTTATTGGGGGAAGAGAGTCCGGTCCAGATTAAGACATAAAGCGACGCCGTAAACTACGAAGACGTGAGGTTGTCAGGTTCAGACTTTACGAGGACCGGTTCCATTGCTGCATCGCCAGGTAGTTTTAATCATTTCCTGAACCGCATTGTGGAGGATTGTTGTGATACTCCTGTTTGCTTACTATCGTACAACTTCGTATCATGGGATAAAAGTTTAAAAATGGATAATTCTTAACCCTTCTTGAAAGTGGGCGTTCTTTGCGGAGGTTAGAATATTTCAGAACAATTTGTGAAATTATTTTTCTAAGGTGGTTCCTCTTTAGATGCGTTTCTTGCGGACAGCTCCACTGTACATATATTAAACCGAAAACTTCAACGCAATGGTCAATATTTGTCGTCTGGGCTGATTCATCAAACAAACAGAGATTCTTGTTTTAAAGAACCTGTAGAAAAACCATAATAAACCCTCATATAAATTATTAAGTAAAATTTATAATATGTGTTTTTTAGATTTTTAATTTAAAACTTTATAATTAACTCTATCCGAATAACCCAGGCAACGCCCGAGTTTTTCGCAATGCATTTTTGCCTGAAAAAATGCATACGTATATAATTTTAAAAATTTAATCAAATAATATTATTTTGGATTATGACTCGGCTTCTCCCGGGTTCTCCCCGAGTTTTATTAAACAAATATATATTTTTATTATGATTATATCTTATTATCACTTTTAAATGAAATTACTTGATTTTTTTAAAAATTTGAACACAAAAATGGCTATGGTCGCAAAACTTGATAGATATAATTGGAGTTCTAATAAATGCCAATTAGAAGAGAGAAATTTATTATCATAAATCATCATAATAAATAATGTTTTTAAAGCAATATTCGTCTGGCAAACATTCCCTCGGGGAGAAGCCGGGCTAAGATAGGTCGTTCAGTCTCACGATATAATAATTATGATCATCTTGTAACTCAAAAATATACAATTTGTTTTTTGATTATTTTAGGAATTGAGCAGCTAATATGTTTATCTACACTCTATAAAAATATCGACCCACCAAGAAAGAGAGGTCCGATTTATATGAAAATACGTATATAATCGACCAAACATACAAATGTTTGAAATTTGGTGGCTGATTTATGTAAAGCAAGAGCATATGGACTCCAGCACGAGTCTCCTAGACTAGATATTCGCGGCACGAGCTGATTCTCAAATTCCCTGTTGTAACTTTTGCAGTTAGTATTTTTCTAGAAAGAAAAAGCTAAGATGGATTTTCCTGGGAAATCTCTTAAAGATTTCTTAAAAAATACATGGCCCACCTGTGCTGTGTGAGAGCTTAAATTGTCTTGTTCCATATGTAAATACCTGTTTTCTTTCCTCTTTTCGCTCTCCACTTCTCCCATCCATATTTCCAAAAAAAAAAATTTTTTTCTTTTTTTGATTTTTTTTATTCTTCTTATTTTTTATTCTTTCTTATAATCTGTATATATTTACCAAATGTATATAATCTTTCTCCATTTTTTATTTCCCACTTTCATAGGTTTCTCCGTTTTGTAACCCCAAGGAGAATCCTCTGTAAGACCTGTGTGTCTTAATAAAGGCTTTTGTGTGTGTGTGTGTGTGAAAAAGCTAAGATAATTAAAATATATAAAAACCCCAGGTAAGCCAAAGGAGCAAAAATCGCATCATATAGACCAATAAATATAACTCCGGTATTTCAAATATATTTTTAAAAATAATATATGATAGACTCAGGCATTACATGTTAACAAATGAAAAGTTAAATAATAAACAATTTGGATTTAGGCCTCACATACATCTACCGAAGACGCAATAAAATATGTAATCAATGTAGTTACTGAACAAAGTAATAATAAAGCTTTCACTTTATTGATATCCTTGGATGTTAGTGGTGCGTTTGATGATATGTGGTGGGGCCATACCTGTTTGATCAATTATTATCAAAGTACAGTGTACTCCGCTTATAACAAAGTCGGTTATAGCGAAATTCCGCATATAGCGAATGAAATTGTCTGCACGAAAGAATAGAAGGGCTTAAACCATTAAAAGAACTCTGGATATTGCGAAGTCGGATATAAAGAATTTTCGCTTATAACGAAGTGATTTGCATGTATAAATTTTTATTTTATCCGTTTATAACGAAGTTTTCTCATTTACCATTATAATTGACTAATATATTATGCATAATATATATCAAATTACAACGTGTGAATGACACAAATTTAATGATACACAACAAATAAGTTAATAATATACAATTTTAAAATATGCAAACATATTATAAGTATTTTTTTTACATTATTTAAACAAAATTAAATTGTTTAATAAACGCTTATATTTTATTAACGTTTACCATGGCAGGAGAACGAAAACAAACAAGAAACTCACTATCTCTGTCAGTCAAGCTGCAAATCCTAAGAGAGATTGAAGTGGAGAAGAAGAAAAAGACAGATGTTGCCCAGAAACATAATATCCCACAGTCGTCGCTCAGCACCATAATAAAGAACTCTGAGAAGATCCACCAACAAGCTCTGCATGCGGGAGAAAGCAGTCGGAAGCGAGCACGTGGATCTACATATGCTGATGTTGATGAGGCTCTGCTGCAGTGGTTCAAGCAGGCAAGAAGTGCAGCGCTTCCAGTTAATGGTCCATTGCTTTCCGAAAAGGCGAAGACCCTGGCTCTTGAATTTGGATTAAAGGATTTTACTGGGAGTGGTGGATGGATCGAGCGTTGGAAGGCAAGGCATGGCATCAAGCTGCGCAACATTTGTGGAGACGCTGACAATGACGTCGTTACAAATGCCATGTTATCCGATGTAGAAATTGTCGAGAGCATTCTTCAAGCAAAAGAAGAAGAAGAAACGGACCAAGTTGATGAAGAAGTAGACCCAATTGTCCACATTCCGCATCCAAAAGAGGTCTTGGAGAGCATTCAAACTCTGCGATTGTTTCTTCAATGTCAGGATGAGTCCAAGTCTCTTCATAGGCATCTGTCAGACTTGGACAACATCGAAAAGAGTGTTCAGCACTTGTTACTGACTTCTAAATGTCAAAAGAAAATCACAAACTACTTCTCCAAAAACACCTGATGAGGTTGTTATTGATCTTTGTGTTGCTCTTTTGAGTTGAATAGTAAATAAAATTATTGGTACAAAACATTTTTTTTTCCAACTGCGGATATAACAAACTTCGGATATAACAAAGTGATTGTCATGGATAATGCGACTTCGTTATAAGCGGAGTACACTGTATATATATAATATAAAAAAAGAGATTTTTTTCTGCTGTATTTTTGATCATCTTGAGGATTATGCTATGGAGTTATTTGCTGGTTCTTTTTGGTACTAAATGGTATTGGTGATGCAGTCGTGGCAATAATAATAATAGTCTTGATCAGAGGTTTCTTTAATTGAGCTAAGAAATGTATAAAAGACATAATTTGGTAAAAGTACTGCCTGGCTTAAGGCGTAAGAATAAAAAAGGAAAAGCTTATTTACATAATGTACAAAAGTTTTGAGCCGGCCATTGGGATAAAACAAAAACGAGTTTTTATAGGGGAAGAGTGACCTCTGGCAGTCGATTTAGCAGAGTATTTGAATCTATGAAATTATAATTTAAAATAAAAAAATAGTTTTATATAACATTTTTAAATAAAATATTTCAATATAACATATATATAGTATATATTGTTCTGAAAATAGAGCTATCCATATTTAAATCTTTAGATAATGAAAAGGCATAATTTGGATTGATTAAAATATTTATTTGCCAATATTTCGGTTGGCTTAACGCCAACCTTTGTCAAGGCATTATCTTTTTGCATAAACAAACTCAGAGCCGCATAGTGATATGATATCACAGTTTTTAAAAATGTATTTTATTAATTAACAAGGCGCGATAATAATATCACAGTTAAAATAATTTTTCAAAAATACAGAGGGGGGGGGGGGGGGGGGGGGGGGGGGGGGGGAGGGAGGGGAGAAACTTGTGTATGTAAAAATTATTATAAAAATTACAATCAGAGAAAAGGTTAAATATCTTATAATAGTAGAGGAGAAAAAACAATAAGATCTATCCTATATTTTAAAGTATTTGTATTAAGTACAAAAAATATAATTCATCAATATATATTTCATTAAGATATAAAAGTGTAAAAATATATGTAAATTATCTATTAAAACGTTTGAAAAATAAATAAAAAATTATTCAAACAAAAAACTAGAAGAAATTTTTAAAATTTTAATATTATTAAGATATATTAATAATATTATGTTACTATGTCAATAAACACATCATAACTTTGAAGAAATTAGGTATGTGTTCTTTAAATTCATATCAAAATCATTTTCTACAATTCCCCATTATAAAAATTATGATGATATGAAGTCATATTAATTATCCTTCCCCCCCTATATTCTGTTCTCAAAGCTGCCACAAAATATTTCAGAGAACTAACATAATATCTTTCTAAATTGTAAACATGTTAGTCAAATTCTGTGAAATATAAAAGAGAGCAACAAACAACTATATTTTATTGATCCTTCACCTTAAGTCCAGTATTTAGGCAGTCAATTTCTAACGCAGTTTCCAATAATATTAAAGCTTCATCCATCTTTAGTTCATAATGGAACGCTATATTCTCATAATAATTTACATTTTGCTCTTACTCAAGTACTTGCCGGTAAACAATATTAGGCTCGCTGGCATCGGAGCAAGAGCAAAGAGTTCTCAAGACCTTCCCCCTAGCGTGCCTTAATGTGCGCGGCATTGACACAGGAGCATCGAGTTGCGCTACTTCCTGCATGCACTGATAGATAGTGGGCTAGTTGGACCGAGGTCCGTACGCCAATACTATGCCGCCATCTTGACTTATGAGCCAAGGGAAAAGATTTGTAAACACCCCCTCACCAACGCCCATGTTATGAGGATTTGTAACTCGGCACGCTTGGTTTCGCAGAATAATTCTTACAGAGATTATTTGGAAGCTGAGCTTATCCAGCAGGGATGCCAGTGTTGTGCCCTGGACTCTGAAGTATAGTGGTATAGAGGTTATGGGCAGCCTAAATGTAACCAACATGAGAACCCTGTTTTTCCTGAAGGTCTTAGTTGAAACCGAACGCAGTGGACCTCGTCTCTGTACAGGAAGCGAATGTAGCGCCGGGATCTTTGCCTTACCTATTCAGCAGCGTCATTGGCCATCATATTTTCAAAGGAAATCCGGCTTCGCCTGCATCATCGCGCCCATGTTCATGTTCTTCGATAATGAGCCCTGTACCAGGAAAAGAATGCTGTCTTCGATGTCACGATCCGTGGTCTACGGGCGAAGTTCCACAATTGACACCTCTCTCATGCTCCAGTAGCTGCATGGGTCCTCGGTGATCGAGGAGTCTACCGGTGACATGTCGTCCGGTTCCGTCGAAGCCCTAGGAGAGCTTCAGGATCGAGCCAACCTTGTAGACACCGCAGCCATCTTCGTCGCCGCGCACCTACCAACGAGGGTCTCCAATTGCGGAAGCCGTGTGGATGCGAGTAGATCGGACAGAATGATCCTATCAACGAACCTCTACAGCCGCATATTCCGATACTCTGCTACAAAAACCCAGACCACCGTGTGATCCACCTTCAAATTGGCGATCCCCCCCGAGCCTCGGCCACTTGTGTCGCTCGAATGCTTCGTTCCTGTCTGGTTCGCGGGGTGGAGACATTTCTTGACAAAGCCTTGGGAAATATTGAAGTCATGCTAGCTGCAGAAATTTGGGGGGAACGGGGGCAAGAACACGGCTAATCTAGCCTCATCCATCAAGTCCCTTCACGACCCGCGCAGGGAGGGTGACGACTACGCTACCCGAGCCAGACGGCTTGTCCGATCAAACCTCGAGAACGCGTCGATCAAGGCAGATTATCCATCACTGCCTGATCTCGGGCGTGCGCTCCAATTCCGTCGGTCGCGGAGGTGCTCCGGCGACTACATCTACGTGACAGCGCAGATCATATCATCGAGATACCAGCGGTGAGAGACATGGATTTCGCAAGCTCGGAGGATCACTTCGAACGTCCTTGATGCTCTTCAGAGAACATCAGCGGCTTTTCGCGAGGAGCAGAGACTCAAAAAGATCTTGACTTCTGATACATTCTTTGGTCTTGGAAAATCCATTACGCATCTGCTTTATCTGGGTCAGGATAAATACCGTGTCCATCAATTGAATGTCCCAATACTTTCATTTGTCTAGAACCAAAATTGCATTTCTCCGAGTTGAGTTTTAGCCCTCCTTTTAAAAAGCAGCTTAACACCATTTCTAGACGTTGTGAATGTTCGTCCATAGTTTTGTAAAATACTATTACGTGATCCCATTAGCAGAGACATTTGGTCTTTAAATCCGTGTGTAAGAGGTTATCCATAATTCTCTCAAAGGTCGCGGGGGAGTTACATAGGCCAAAGGATATTACTTTAAACTCAAAAAGGCCATCAGAGGTTTCGAAAGCAGTCTTCTTACGGTCGGCCTCATCGACTTCGATCTGCCGACACTCCGATTTCAAATCCATCGTAGAGAAGATGGAAGCTTCTTTCAAAGAGTCCAGGGTGTTATCAATTCTGGATCACGGATACACGACTTTCCTGATTAATTATTCAAGCGTCGGAAGTTCACACAGAACCGCCAGGTTCCATTTTTCTTTTAAACTAAGACAACAGAAAAGAACAGGGACTCTCCGATGTTTGAATTATCCTGATTTGAGCATATTGTCTACTTCTGTCTGAATAATGTTGCTTTCTATAGGTAACAGTCGATATTGGCGTTACTTAATAGGGGCATGATCCCCTGTACCGATGAGATGTTCAACCTTTAAATATGCTATTGGTGGACCTGCTTTTTGGAACTCAAATACGTCCCTGAACTTTCCGAGAACAGTTAAGTCTCTTTCTGTATTCATTGTATAGATTAGTGTCTGCAAGAGTCAAGAGTTTATTCAAGTCTTCAGCGGATCGATCTTCATTTTGGTTTAAATCATTATTGCCTTCATCTATGCAGCATAGAAGACTGGTTTCTATGAGAGATAGTTCAGTCACTTTCATTCCTGAAGGAATGATATTTTCATCATTAACCCCATTAGCCATCCAAACCTTGATCCTTCCATGGCTGAGACTAACTATATAGGATGGAATAATTATTTATTTATTCAAAGTAAGAATTTTAGAACAAGTAATCGCAACTTCTTGAACCCCCGGAACCTCGTTACAGTTAACAGTTATTTGCTTTATAGAGTTGGGGGAATAGCGTTATCCTCTAAAGTGCGAAAGGTGTCTACTGGAAAGACTACTTCATTCATAGGAGCTTATTTTAGGTAAAATTCATTGTTCTCACAATTTATTTTAGCTTGAGTTAATTTCATAAAATTCCAACCAAGGATAACCTTATGACTACACTCAGGTAGCACGATAAACTTGAATGCTTGGTTTACACATCGTCCTAAGGTCCTGACGCATTTGGAGTTAGCTACCCTTATAAGTCCTCTAATTTTTATACGATGGCGGAAATCTTCTTATATATAACTGAAAATATTCTCCAGAGCCGACTAAATATAATATTTCAGTCCCATTCATGGTGATCTTGACTAAATTATTCCTTATTTTAGTTGCAATGGTCGATGAAGAAATTGAGAATCGTGCGGTCTCACCTCCTATGCAGGTCGTCAAAATTAGTTTTCTTCTTGAGGTTGAGCGGCTGTTTACCCTAGAAGGTGAAGGTCTGCGTCCTGTGGTTCTACCTCTCTCCGGATAGGACGAGGCACTCCTAGGCTCCATGGTTGTTGATATCTTTGGTTCCCTCATAGCGCGAGCATCGGCAAAAATCTGTCTTCTTTCCCGGCAATACCTGACAACGTGACCAGGCCTTCCACTATGGAAACATAATGGACAATTATCTGGAGTTCTCCATTGTTAAGATTTTGGAAAATAGGGAGGAGGTCTAATCAGGTCTTTTGAATTGTTCATACTTCACGAATGGTCTTGATTGGTTCCTTATTTGACTTGAAGTTCTCTCTCTCTTTCTCTCTTGGAGATTGGTGGCATCCATTTTCACCTCTTATCGTGTCTTCTAATGAATCTATGATAGGCGTGGGTTGGACTAGGATTTTCTGAATCTGTTCTTGAACGATTTTTATAATCAAAGGAAGATCTTATTTAAAGACCATGGGAGCCACATTTGGAAGCCTCTGAAATTTTCTCTCTAGCATTTATTCTTCTCTTTTTAATTAATACTATTTTTCGGCTTCAAGAATTGCTTCACATTTTCACGTCTTTGGCAATAAAAATCTCATAAAAATCCTCCGCGACACACTTCATCAGATGTCCCAATTTGGTTTCATCGTCCATCCGGAGACTGGACATAAGTGCAGTACATCTTGGATGTTTGCTTTTGAGGATTCCGCTGTTTTCTGAGCTCTAGACTTCAGCAGACTCAGCTTCCTTCATCATTTCTTCTTGTCGGCCGAATGTTTCACCGAGAGCCTGCTGAAAGCTCTCCCAGGAAGTTAGTATTTCTTCGTTATTTTCATACTCTTGTCGAGTTGTTCGCACCAGGAAGAATGGCCAATCACATAGTGTCATCCCATTTATTGTATTTGGCCACCCGTCTCCTTGAGCCACTTTTGGACGTCTTGACCTTTATATCCGAAAAAGTTGGATAGGAATTTTGGCTGCTGCAAAGAAAGATAAGTTGAGGAAACTTGTGCTGAAGTTTCTCCGGGTTCGTTATTTAGCATGGTTGGCCTTGTGAGAGGTAATCCCTTCAGTCGAAGCCACCTCAAGCTCGTTAAATCAGCCGTTTTCAAACAAGGCTATACCCAGGATCATTGTGGCAATTAAAGATAAGAAGCGCACAGTGTCATTGAACTGGGATTTTATTGTTGAATTTTTATAAAACTGGAAGAGATATAGATATCGTTTTAAAAATAGAGCAATGCATAAATAAATATTTAATTAAAAAGCATATATTGGATCAAAATATCATTTAATTCACCAAGATTCCATTTGTGTGAAAAAACGCCAACCTTTTCAAGGTATTATTTTTTATTATTATTCAGCCAACTGAAATATTGGTAAAATAAATGATATTTTAATCCAATATATGTCTTTTTAATTAAAGATATAGATATGTAAAAATAAAGAAAGCATATCCTGACCAGGAGCACATGTGCTTTACAGAAGGCAGAACGCCATCTGGTGGAACAGAAATTACCTAAACATTGATTTAGCCTGTTCCCTGATATTTGGCGAACCCAATTTCTTGATAAATCAAGAAAGGTCACCCACGAACGCGTTTCGCGCTGTTGGCGCTCGTCAGGGAACAGGCTAAATCAATGTTTAGTTGATTTCTGTTCCACCAGATGACGCTCTGCCTTCTGTAAAGCACATGTGCTCCTGGTCAGGATATGCTTTCTTTATTTTTAATACCAACACCTGACCCATTTATTTTTTATTTTTTCTATTGTTTTTTCATATAGATATGTGTTCTATTTAACAACGTTGGAAAGGAAGAGAAAGAAAAAAAAAGTATCTCTCTATAATTTACATATTAGCTAAACAATGGCTTTCATTTATTTCCTATTTACAAACATGCAACATGTAAATTTCGTGATAATATAATAATAATGTTGATATGATATATTACATACAATTATTGGCTGTATACAGGATGTAATATTTAAATCACAGAGATAATTCCTTCGTGTTTTATGTGAAGCAAACTAACCATAAATGGCCAATCACTGAGACATTGTGTTTCATCGTAACAACGCCAGGTGTATATGAATGTTTGCAGTAAAATCCTGGACCACAGTTGGAATGTTTGATCTATTCTTCCTTGACCTTTCTCCCCCGAACTGCATTTGTTTCGATCCCAGCAACATGCCCTGAACGGCGGTTGTATAACCACCTTTGTGGACTCAACAAACAGGAACTTTTGCGTGAAAGCCATTTTACAATTGTCCAATACATAACGAACGGTTATGGTTGAAAATGGCCCATACAGTGTTCATTGAAGGTGTGAATACCGTTCTCAGAATATATCTTCGATTTGCTGTTGAAAACCTGCTGAACTTTGCAACTTACCAAATCATGTATGAATACAAAATCACCCACTTTAAAACGTATATATTAAAACACTGATTTTATAGTTTTATTATAACGACGGGCACAAAGGAAATAAAGCAAGTTAATCTTGGACATTTTTAGTCGAAATATTTTTAGTTGAGAGAAATTTCTTAAAGCAAAATGTTCAAAAATAAGGAAATTGAATGAATTTTCGGAATAATATTATAGATTCTATAAGTAAAAATTGAAAAAAATAAAATAAAACAGAGTTAAAGAAGTCGTGGCAGTAAAAAGCAAACAAACAAAATAAACAAAATAGGCGTGTAAAGTGTGAAGACATAGTAAGACCTCAATCAAAAATCAATTACCGAAATAATGGAGATAAAATCATCCCTAGGATATAAAAAAATGAATAAAGAGAACTGGTTAGAGCGGAGTTCAAACAATGGACGTTCAGCATCAATCTTGGCCGTGGTAGCAATAAATCCTATTTGTCTTTATTCTAATATTGTGGGACTTAGGTTAGCCAGTAGCACAAGTTGTACAAGAGCTGTGCGTGAGATAGCTGGGTGGAGGGAGGGACCAAGAATGCACCCCGGCAACCCTGGAGCAGTTCAAGGTTGAGTTCGGCACCGCTGCTACAGACACTGATGGCTTCATCAGGTTGCTCCTCTCCCCTGAGGTAAGTTCGCCTTTGTTCCTTCCTTCCACAGCTCCAAATGGTTTTATTCCACTTATTTATTTATACAGATTCTTCTTTAATGGTTCAAAGATCGTGTTGGTGAAATCCCACGTTAGCCAATAGTTTATGTATTGTATTCGCAACTTCACACACTCAAATCTATTCTAAATATTCACATTAAAAATGGATAGTTCCACTCTTTTGATTCTATTTTACATACTCATTTTTCTCTATTCACATATTCTATGTTAATTTTATGAAAAACATGCTTTCTCTATGTGTTTTTATAAACTACGAAATCTTAAACATTCAATGTTATTTCTTTCATGAAGATTTACACTAGGAACAAACAAAATAGCAAGTTTATTAGACTCAAAAACATTTTTTTCATTTCATTAATTGGCGCTTAAATTAAAAAACAAACTTTTTTTTTTCGTATAAGTCCACATTTCGCCATAAATACCACTTCAAGCTATCTCACACGTGTTGTGATAGTTTACGTTAATTTGCTGCATTTTAAACTATAAACACACTTAGCCAAAAGGACGAGAAGCGATTTCAAACTATAAATATAAAATATTGTTCTGTATACTAAACAATTTCAAATATAAAAGACATCAAATAAGATAGTATGTTTTTAAAATTGAGCACAACATCGAATATTGTTTTTAAAAAAACATTAAATATAAAAATACAGCCCATTAAAATATAACAATGCAGTATTTAATTATCTAAAGGTCAGTAATTTTTCCACCACACCATTTTGGCTAATATTTATTGAAAGAGATTGAGTGGTACAACCAGAATTGTAGAAACAACATTCAACACCTAACCCCAGAGTATTTGTTACAGGTCAGAAAATTCGATCCTCTCCAAAAATGTATGATTTTATAAGAAGAAACTAGCACTAAAATAAAAACGCAGCTCCAAGAGATATTTGTGTGGTATTTCTAAATTGTATTAAACATGAATACTATTTCGTTTTGAAAGTCGAATTTTTTGGCTTGTTATTCTAAAAAAATCTTGGTATTTTAAAATTATAACAAACATTGAAAGAGGATGTAAGGAGGACTCATTCTGACTTCGGCAAAATCCACAGGTCAGTTCGAATGGTTGAAAAGTTTTGTTCTTTCCCAAATATCTCGATAATTGAGATAAACTCGACCTGTCAAGATCAGATATAAATAAAGAGTTCTAGGAATCGGACAAATGTATCAGCAGACATTGAGACAAGGTCCAACAAGGACTTCCGACAAACATCGAGAAAGAGACAGGTTCGAACACTTTGCCACAAACTTTATTTATTTCAAAACACATGCTATATATGTATATTTATATGCATGTTTTTAAAATTAATATACAAATCGTTTCTCTAAAGAAACAAAGGTCGCCTCTCCCGTCAAAATAGACGTCAAAGCTATAAATCATTTCTCGTATTAAAGAGAATGAAATGTTATTTAAATTGCCATTTTACACAGCACTATATATATAAGAGAGTATTGATTTTATTTACACATTAGATCATATTTTATAGTTTTTGAGAAATCAATAATATTTAATATTTTGTTATAATCAACTATTAATTTAATGATGTGTGGAAAATAGGTTATTTACAACTACTGGATTATGCAGATTGAAGCTGGAATTTTTAATTCATTAGTGTAATTTAAGTCCACGCTAGTTCAGTGTGCAGAACTCGTTGAATTTTAAATATTCTTCTTTACCGGAAACCATTAAGCTTAAACTGTCCATTAGACATCGTTCACTCAGGTCTGCCACAAGTGAGCAGCGAATATGGTCCGAGTTATGACCGCCTTGATTGCCTGAGCTTATTGAAGAATCAATTCCACCAATTCTAATAATAATTACGCGCTAAAGTCCATATTCCCCTGTTTAAATTTGTTTATTATAAAATTGTTTGTGTAAATATTTTGGTAATCTTGAGTTTTCAAATATTCTCTGAAATTATCATTAAAATCTTCATAATATTTTGGTTATTTATTCACTTATAAAGTTAGATATTATTTTTTCTGGATCATATCTAATATAATCTATGACACCTCTAAGTATGGTTGACAGAATGAAACCCGTAAGTTTAAGTATTCTAGCAAGGACACATGTGTACAGTTCGATGTATTGTAAGTATGTAAACAGTGTTTGAGGATTTTATATTGTAGTGAGTCCAGTTTGTTTTATATCTCGTGTTTATATATGGGTACCAGATTGTTGAAACATGTATAATATTCCAATGAACGCCTGTTACCCAATCATAATGCTTTTCTTGTTGAACCGATTGTTACGGTAAATTTTGAAAGTTAATCCCAGGATTTTTAAGTTTTCAACTAGTCTAATAAGGTTTTCATACAAATTATATCGTTGTTACAGTTAAATAAATATAAAATCTTTGTTTTCTGTCTTGATATTTCAAGTTTTACATCACGCATTTATTTCCCCTATTGCATTTTCAATTGTATTATAAAGATTTATTACATCAATCTTACAGCATGTTGCCATTAGATCATCTCCATGACCAATAGTTTCGCTATTAGATTCCTTAAAGTTGGTTGATGTTTATTCATTATGATTTTACAAATTGTCGGATATAAGGGTTATCTTTGCAGAGATCCTCTTAGTTTTTCAGTAAATTCATTCGAAGAGTACCTATATCTTTTTGTTAGTGGAGTAGGATTTCATGAGTTTTATTATTGGTGCAGATATATCGACCTCATCAAGTTCTTTTTATTACTATTGGCCACCATGCATTGTCAAAATCTCCACTAAGAGCATTTGCAATTATAGCCGTAAATCTTTGACTGAGCGTTCTAGAGCAGTGTGAATTATATCAGTTAATGTAGATACTGCAGAGCAGTTTTTGTTCATCAAGATTCTATAAAATCCATGTTGGGGATTACTGAATAGCTTCATTTCATCGTAGTGTTTAATAAGTTAAATGTTGATTATTATTTCAGATATTTCTAAAGATTTTTATTTACACATAGAGATCAATAGCTGCCACAATCTTTGTTATCAGATTTACCCGGCTTTGGGATGAAAAACGCCTCTGCTCTTTTTCCACTCATCGGTGAAATGGGATACATATAACATTCAGACAGAGACAGGTCCAAACTATCGGTCTTCCCACGAGATACATATAACATTCAGAAAGAGACAGGTCCAAACTATCGGTCTTCCCACGAGATACATATAACATTCAGAAAGAGACAGGTACAAACTATCGGTCTTCCCACGAGATACATATAACATTCAGAAAGAGACAGGTCCAAACTATCGGTCTTCAGATGAGATACATATAACATTCAGAAAGAGACAGGTACAAACTATCGGTCTTCCCACGAGATACATATAACATTCAGAAAGAGATAGGTCCAAACTATCGGTCTTCAGATGAGATACATATAACATTCAGAAAGAGATAGGTCCAAACTATCGGTCTTCAGATGAGATACATATAACATTCAGAAAGAGACAGGTACAAACTATCGGTCTTCCCACGAGATACATATAACCTACAGAAAGAGGCAGGTCCAAACTATCGGTCTTCCCACGAGATACATATAACATTCAGAAATAGATAGGTACAAACTATCGGTCCCTTCCCACGAGATTACATATAACATTCAGAAAGAGACAGGTCCAAACTATCGGTCTTGCCACGAGATACATATAACATTCAAAAAGAGACAGGTCCAAACTATCGGTCTTTCCACGAGATACATATAACATTCAGAAAGAGACAGGTCCAAACTATCGGTCTTTCCACGAGATACATATAACATTCAAAAAGAGACAGGTCCAAACTATCGGTCTTCCCACGAGATACATATAACATTCAAAAAGAGACAGGTCCAAACTATCGGTCTTCCCACGAGATACATATAACATTCAAAAAGAGACAGGTCCAAACTATCGGTCTTTCCACGAGATTACATATAACATTCAGAAAGAGACAGGTCCAAACTATCGGTCTTCCCACGAGATACATATAACATTCAAAAAGAGACAGGTCCAAACTATCGGTCTTCCCACGAGATACATATAACATTCAAAAAGAGACAGGTCCAAACTATCGGTCTTTCCACGAGATACATATAACATTCAGAAAGAGACAGGTCCAAACTATCGGTCTTTTCACGAGATACATATGACATTCAGAAAGAGACAGGTCCAAACTATCGGTCTTTTCACGAGATACATATGACATTCAGAAAGAGACAGGTCCAAACCATCGGTCTTCAGATGAGATACATATAACATTTAGAAATAGACTTATCCAAAGATTCGGCAGTTTCCTACAAAGAGCGATAGCACGGAAGAGATCCCAAAACTGGCAAGGGCTCAACTCATTCCAAGGAAATGCCTCAGCAGCCAAAGAGCAGAAAGATAGCAGAGTTCTCCAAGTAGGTGACAGCCTTCTCGGGGGAAAGTGACTCTAAATATATATTTTCAAGAAACCCATGACGTCATAGTGCGCATGCTGTTCTACTTTTGAACAGGAGATTGTGGGATTGTGGATTTCAAAAGTTTGGAAGAATTTCAAAATATTTAATTGACTTGGTTTGTCTGAATTGTGATCTCTTCAATCTACTATTTTCATTGAATATAAGATAGAAGCGATGTGTGAGTGGAATATAGGAAATATAATATTGGGGAGAGAAAATTATTTCACTAATGTAGTTAATGCGATTTCTCATTCGAAATTATTTCTGCGTGTTTGCATTTACAACAAGAGCATTTATATCTTCTATCAACAAATTGCCTATCAACCCTACAAATCACGTTTATTTATAAGTAAAATAGAAATAATATTTTGCATTTAATTTATATTTCTTTAAGTCTACGTGAGATATTTCGAGGGTATTAGAGAAAGTGGATAGCACGCACGGATATTGACATGTAGCGCTTCGCCAACGCGATAGCTTCAAAGAATATACTTCTTCGGATATTTTCTCAAACAATGAGTGTCTCGGCTACCTCGTCTGAAATTTGTGTGTTCGATCAGACAATCTGCGATGTAAGACCATATGCGGTCCCAAGTAGGCCACCAGAGAGAAGAATATCCGGCTAGTCTTCAGCTTCCTTAGGGATTCGTCTGTCTCCAGATCGGCATCTCTAGAGGAATGTCTATCTTCAGATAGGCCGTCTTTCTGCGAATAAATTATCCATATTCAGCTATGCCATCTCTAGGGTAATGTCGTTTCCAGCTGATTCAAATAATTGTCTTTCACGCGGACCGGTGATCCCATGGATATGTCTGAGACATGTTGCACTTACCTCAGTGCACAATGTGTATCTTAAATACAATTACTTATCACCACATTAGATCTTTCTAGTTCTCGTCATCTCTCTCTAAATAATAATAAGATTTCAATTATGTATTTATTCATACAAATAATTTTTTTTAATTAAAAAAAAAACGGTAAAGTAGCTCGTTTTGAGAAAAATAAATTTTATGAACAACTATATGCTTGTTGATTGTGCAATATTAGATTAAATGTCACACATTGTAGTTTTAAAGATAAGAATAGAATAGAATAATAAAATAATAAATAAATATTTTCAAGATGAGAAAATAATATAAAAGTGAGAAATTGTACAAGGATCAGGAGAGAGATGCCTTTATATTTTTTCAAGGTTTATTTAGACGTTAAAAATAATTTTTCCAACCTTGAAAATATGAAAAGTTGTGTCTCAAAATGACGTTAAATTGTATATAATAAAATTCAAAGTAATATTGCTAAATAAAACATCAATGATATATTTACATATAAAATTCTAGTTGTTTTCTTGAGATTGGCAATATCGTAAAATCATTCTTTGACTCTCCATCAAACACGGCTGGCAGTTTCCCGTTGCTGTTTGCCACTATGGTTCAGTAAATGAATCAAATATGTGTCCCCATCATCAAGTTCTCTCTATTTCTGTGTGGAAAATAAAAAATTGCATCAAATAAAAAGACATCATCTTTCTATGAAGGCCGGCAGAACATCAGGGATAAGAATAGATGTCCCAGGTGAGGCTAACAAGTTTATATTGTGCTGGCAGAAGACAAATGGCGCCTGCTAAAACAGTCCATCTGTCCCGGTGCTTGTTCAGTCTGATGTGACTTATTGCCTGCCGTCTGGTTGTGTGGAGAAGTATAGAAATAGCCTTCGTCTAAATAATATGTTGCCACGGATTTTTATACTAAAGGCATTAATAATATAGAATTAACTATTTGTTATTTAATCAATCACTGTCATCAAACATTAGTGGGGTTTGTGATCATACAAAAAATGATAGGAATCATAATGACGTGTGATAATCAGAAACGGTTTCGTTAACTGAAGACTATCAATATCCCACCTAGAATATAGTGAGTTAAATAACGAAATATTTCTTGTAAAATCGCGTTGTGCTCTAAATCTCTCCATTACTACATTCTACCAACAATATTGTCATGGGACGGCCATGAAGACAAGAAGTATTCGCGGCTTGCTTCCCTCAACAGTGAGTTCTTATCAGTAAATGTTATTCAGAATTGCCAAGTCTTCAGGATAGAATACGATATATTGTGATAATGAACAGAAAAATTAGATACGATATGGGATTTGTTTTTTTGTTTTTAACTCAATACCTTCGTATTTGAATAGTTTCGAATTTAAATAATACCTATTTAATAATTTATTTTAGAATAAAATATTCTACTTTTTATACGATGGCATTCGCTTAGAGGTGAATGTATCTTGTGAAGAAAAAATGTTAACTTTTAAAACATTGATGTCCAATTTTGTCCCCGCTTCCTTCCCCCAGTTATATTGTGGCGAATGTCAGAATATCAGTGATAGGAAAAGTATTTAAAAGTTAATATAGAGTATCATTAACTATTGTGTGATAGTCACTAACATAGTTATCGTCAAATTAACAAAGGGTTATTGAATAGAGAAAGAATAGAAAGGATACAGGGCCCTAGTCAGAGATATTCTAGAACACGTTTGGAAAGAACACCGTCAAGGGCTTAGATTTCTGACCAAGCCAGTTACCAATGCTGCGATACCAACAATGACTAATGGAGAGTACAGCCTCCTCAATACCGGAGATTTCTGACCAAGCCAGTTACCAATGCTGAAACACAATAAGTACTACTGGGCAGTACAGCCTCCTCAATACCGGAGATTTCTGACCATGTTGGTTACCAATGCTGCGTCTAATAAGAACTGCTGGAAAGTACAATCTTTTCAAAACAGGATATTTTTGACCAAGCCAGTTACCAATGCTGCAATACAATAAGCACTACTGGAGAGTACAACCTCCTCGATACTGGATATTTCTGACCAAGCCAGTTACCAATGCCTCAATACCAAAAAAAAAAGACTACTGAAGAGTACAACCTCCTCGATACTGGATATTTCTTACCAAGCCAGTTACCAATGTTGCAACCAATAAGGACTACTGGAGAGTACAACCTCCTCGAAATTGGATTTTTCACTGATCAAGCCAGTTACCAATGCCTCAATACCAAAAAAGACTACTGGAGAGTACAACCTCCTCGATACTGGATATTTCTTACCAAGCCAGTTACCAATGTTGCAACCAATAAGGACTACTGGAGAGTACAACCTCCTCGAAACTGGATTTTTCACTGATCAAGCCAGTTACCAATGCCTCAATACCAAAAAAAAAAACTACTGGAGAGTAAAACTTCCTCGATACTGGATATTTCTGACCAAGCCAGTTACCAATGCCTCAATACCAAAAAAAGACTACTGGAGAGCACAACCTCCTCGATACTGGATATTTCTTACCAAGCCAGTTACCAATGCCTCAATACCAAAAAAAGACTACTGGAGAGTACAACCTCCTCGATACTGGATATTTCTTACCAAGCCAGTTACCAATGCTGCAACCAATAAGGACTACTGGAGAGTACAACCTCCTCGATACTGGATATTTCTGACCAAGCCAGTTATCAATGCTGCAACCAATAAGGACTACTGGAGAGTACAACCTCCTCGATACTGGATATTTCCGACCAAGCCAGTTACCAATTCCTCAATACCAAAAAAGACTACTGGAGAGTACAACCTCCTCGATACTGGATATTTCTGACCAAGCCAGTTACCAATGCTGCAACCAATAAGGACTACTGGAGAGTACAACCTCCTCGATACTGGATATTTCCGACCAAGCCAGTTACCAATGCCTCAATACCAAAAAAGACTACTGGAGAGTACAACCTCCTCGATACTGGATATTTCTGACCAAGCCAGTTACCAATGCTGCAACCAATAAGGACTACTGGAGAGTACAACCTCCTCGATACTGGATATTTCCGACCAAGCCAGTTACCAATGCCTCAATACCAAAAAAGACTACTGGAGAGTACAACCTCCTCGATACTGGATATTTCTGACCAAGCCAGTTACCAATGCCTCAATACCAAAGAAAAAAAGACTACTGGAGAGTACAACCTCCTCGATACTGGATATTTCTGACCAAGCCAGTTACCAATGCCTCAATACCAAAAAAAAAAAAAAAGACTACTGGAGAGTACAACCTCCTCGATACTGAATATTTCTTACCAAGCAGGTTACCAATTCCTCAATACCAAAAAAAGCCTACTGGAGAGTGCAATCTCCTCGATGCTGGATATTTCTGACCAAGCCAGTTACCAATTCATCAATACCAAAAAAAAAGCCTACTGGAGAGTGCAATCTCCTCGATGCTGGATATTTCTGACCAAGCCAGTTACCAATGCCTCAATACCAAAAAAAAAAAAAAAAGACTACTGGAGAGTACAACCTCCTCGATACTGAATATTTCTGACCAAGCCAGTTACCAATGCCTCAATACAAAAAAAAAGACTACTGGAGAGTACAACCTCCTCGATACTGGATATTTCTTACCAAGCCAGTTATCAATGCTGCAACCAATAAGGACTACTGGAGAGTACAACCTCCTCGATACTGGATATTTCTTACCAAGCCAGTTACCAATGCTGCAACCAATAAGGACTACTGGAGAGTACAACCTCCTCGATACTGGATATTTCTGACCAAGCCAGTTACCAATGCTGCAACCAATAAGGACTACTGGAGAGTACAACCTCCTCGATACTGGATATTTCTGACCAAGCCAGTTACCAATGCCTCAATACCAAAGAAAAAAAGACTACTGGAGAGTACAACCTCCTCGATACTGGATATTTCTGACCAAGCCAGTTACCAATGCCTCAATACCAAAAAAAAAAAAGACTACTGGAGAGTACAACCTCCTCGATACTGGATATTTCTGACCAAGCCAGTTACCAATGCCTCAATACCAAAAAAATACTACTGGAGAGTGCAATCTCCTTAATACTGAATATTTCTTACCAAGCCAGTTACCAATGCTGCAACCAATAAGGACTACTGGAGAGTACAACCTCCGCGATACTGGATATTTCTTACCAAGCCAGTTACCAATGTTGCAACCAATAAGGACTACTGGAGAGACAACCTCCTCGATACTGGATATTTCTTACCAAGCCAGTTACCAATGCTGCAACCAATAAGGACTACCGGAGAGTACAACCTCCTCGATACTGGATATTTCTGACCAAGCCAGTTACCAATGCTGCAACCAATAAGGACTACTGGAGAGTACAACCTCCTCGATACTGGATATTTCTGACCAAGCCAGTTACCAATTCCTCAATACCAAAAAAGACTACTGGAGAGTACAACCTCCTCGATACTGGATATTTCTGACCAAGCCAGTTACCAATGCTGCAACCAATAAGGACTACTGGAGAGTACGGTCTTAAAAGCAGACATATCAGAACATATCAGGTCAGTGCTACTACTGCAATTATAACCATTGGCTATTGGACAGTACAATGTTATCTGTGGAGATAGATATCTGACACCATGTATAGCCATCGTTGTGGCCGCCGAGCCTCCGTGTCAACCACCATAGCTGCCCCGATTAATTACACCAACTCCGATTGTTCCAACGTTTGGTGAATTTGTTCTTATAGAGTGAAGATAATCTCTCTCGGCCTTTATTCGGCCAAATTTGTTAGAAGCACATGCAGGGTTGTTCTTAATGATAAGTCATATTTTTATTTAATGGTACAGTATCTTTGGAGGTTGTCCGATCGACGTGAGCTGCCATCATGGCGGTAAACATATCGTCAGTCGGTTGTTGTTCGGGCAGGAAATGAGGGTCACCGCGGGGATGGCCCCAATCTGACCTGGGCCGCCCAGTGACAGGCCCCGCCCCACTTCTCCTCCTCGGCATTTGTTGCCTGCCGTCACAATCAGTCTCTCCCCAGATGATGACAGCTATGGTGGTGGACATAACCCTCTTTCTCCCCAAACTGCCAACATGATTGCTGACCTAGTGTTTGTTGCACTATTCCAAATTGTAATTTTAAAAATATGGGGCTTATATGAAATTTTTATTCATTATACTCAATTTGCATAATCCAAAATTATCTAAGTTTATTTATACAACAGTTTATAACTTTTATTTTCAATTTTAATATATGTAAATAAGTCAATATATAACAGCTAGAGTCAGGTTAGTTGGTCGAGTTAAGGAGTAACTAGAGATAGTTGAGTCAATAGAGAGTTGTTCAGTCAGGCATATATGTAAATAAGTCAATATATAACAGCTAGAGTCAGGTTAGTTAGTCGAGTTAAGGAGCAACTAGAGTTAGTTGAGTCAATAGAGAGTTGTTTAGTCAGGCAGATATGTAAATACTTCCGAACTGAAATAATTCAATATCTATAACTCTCTTTAGTAACTAACTGAATATAAAAGAATGTATTTTAAATCAAATTCTATGAGGCGGCAAAATGCTTCTGTTACTGACCACCGTCCAAGCCACATCATGGTCCCTCGAGCTGGATAATCAACAAGAGCAACTTATGACTGAATCAATCGGAATTCAAGCAATTTTCTATAAACCTAATCCAATTCAAATCATGTCAAAAGGCTAAAAAAATCACTGCTTAAAATCAACTGTGTAATTCTTGTAATTACAGATATAGAATCAAAGTCTATCTAATTTGAAATCCAAAAGAGAATCAACATAAATTGAACTAATTAAGTAGAAGCTCAAGTTTAGCGAGTGAAGCTGTCCCATGATATGTGAATTACGAAAGAAAGAAGTGGAAGTAATGTCACATTTAAGGAAAATAAAGAAAAATTGAGATTGAAACTGCTTTGTTATATCCTTTATATAGAGAGAATAAGAACTCGAATTATATAATAAAAATAAAAAGAAAATTGATTAATAAAGATAAATAAAAGTGATGAATATTAAGAAATTAATGATTAGAAATTTGTATTTAAAAAGTAAATAGGTTCCTAAGATAAAGAGTCACAAAGTTGCTGTAAAATTTGCTGATAACAACGCCGTTAGTGCAGTAATAGAATAGTTTGCCGAGCTACTGCCGTAATACCGCTGCCATTTAAAACAATATTTCTCAACTTTTGTGCCACCGTTTGTTTAAGGAGCTGACATGCTGACCTTAATTTAGTGTAAACAAAACACTAATGGTAATGTTTGGTTGGGAAGAACTGCTCAAACACGCCGCGCTCGGGCAGTTGGTTAAATGGCATTCCTCCAGGGTGCATGGATCCGGAATATACGTGGGAACTAGAAGTGCTTCAATCTCAGAAGCTTCGGAAACTCAGATGCAAATTATAAAATATTAATATTTCCATTCGACCTCCAAAACTTCGATTTATTTATGTACCAAAATAGGCACCTCTCCTTTTAATTAAGCCTCAAAGGATGCACGGCTCATCACCCTAGTAAAAAACTTCACTAGTGAGGATAAAGAATGAGCTACAGTTTTGGAAAATTCAGACAAAAGCCAACAACCAGTTTCCATGGTTTCAGGCTTTGGCCCGCATCAGTACAGGGCGACTTCGATTCCATAACTTCCTGTTTGGTAAATTCGACCAATTTCATGAATCTCTCGTAGGATGTTATGAAATCGAAGCCGTCCCTGTACTGATGAAGGACATATCCTGAAACCATGCTATACAGGTTGTTAGCTTTTTGTCTGAATTTGTCAAAAATGGTGTTGTGGCTCATTCTTCATCCTAACTTGTAAAGTTTCTCACCAGGGTGATGTACAGCGCATCGTTTTGCTGCACAATTGAAGGTACATGCACATTATTGGTACAGGGTCATCCACATTTTGTTATGTGTTATATATATCATATTTATTATGAATATCTTAGTTGTTTGTAAATACTTTTGATATAATTATTATGTTCTAGTTATTTTATAAAATTAGCTCTTATGCTCTAATTCAAATTCTTTAAGACCTTGGGCTATATGCATAGAAGTGTTTATGATGATAATTTTCCATTTGAGACTTTATAGCCTTAAGTTCCATATAATTCCGTGTTTTTATATGAATAACATATCTCCCCCTGAAAATACATTGAAAAAATGTGTTTTGTTGATATTCATTTCTATTCAATCAAACAGTTCCTTTTTACTCACGAATACTCGCCCATTGCAAGGTGTGGGTGGATGTGAACTTGTAATTATAGCATTCCAAACCTTGGAGATAGGCAGAGTAGGCTTAATTCCTATTCAGAACCTCGATTATCTCCATAGATGTACGAAACTATAATGCTAGAATCTTCAAACCTTGGAATAACTGCATACTTATACCTATTTAAAATCCAATTCAGAACCTTCAAACCTTGGAATAACTGCATAGTTGTACCTATTTAAATTCTAATTCAGAACCTTCAAACCTTGGAATAACTGCATAGTTGTACCTATTTTAATTCCAATTCAGAACCTTCAAACCTTGGAATAACTGCATAGTTGTACCTATTTAAATTCCAATTCAGAACCTTCAAACCTTGGAATAACTGTATAGTTGTACCTACTTAAATTCCAATTCAGAACCTTCAAACCTTGGAATAACTGCATAGTTGTACCTAGCTAAATTCCAATTCAGAAACTTCAAACCTTGGAATAACTGCATAGTTGTACCTATTTAAATTCCCATTCAGAACCTTCAAACCTTGGAATAACTGCATAGTTGTACCTATTTAAATTCCAATTCAGAACCTTTAAACCTTGGAATAACTGCATAGTTGTACCTATATAAATTCTAATTCAGAACTTTCAAACCTTGGAATAACTGCATATAGGTACCTATTTAAATTCCAATTCAGAACCTTCAAACCTTGGAATAACTGCATAGTTGTACCTATTTAAATTCCCATTCAGAACCTTCAAACCTTGGAATAACTGCATAGTTGTACCTATTTAAATTCCAATTCAGAACCTTTAAACCTTGGAAAAACTGCATAGTTGTACCTATTTCAATTCCAATTCAGAACCTTCAAACCTTGGAATACTGCATAGTTGTACCTATTTAAATTCCAATTCAGAACCTTCAAACCTTGGAATAACTGCATAGTTGTACCTATTTAAATTCCAATTCAGAACCTTCAAACCTTGGAATAACTGCATAGTTGTACCTATTTAAATTCCAATTCAGAACCTTCAAACCTTGGAATAACTGCATAGTTGTACCTATTTAAATTCCAATTCAGAACCTTCAAACTTCGGAATAACTGCATAGTTGTACCTAGCTAAATTCCAATCAGGAGCTTCAAACTTTGGAATAACTGCATAGTTGTACCTATTTAAATTCTAATTCAGAACTTTCAAACCTTGGAATAACTGCATAGTTGTACCTATTTAAATTCCAATTCAGAACCTTCAAACCTTGGAATAACTGCATAGTTGTACCTATTTCAATTCCAATTCAGAACCTTCAAACCTTGGAAAACTGCATAGTTGTACCCATTTAAATTCCAATTCAGAACCTTCAAACCTTGGAATTACTGCATATAGGTACCTATTTAAATTCCAATTCAGAACCTTCAAACCTTGGAATAACTGCATAGTTGTACCTATTTAAATTCCAATTCTGAACCTTCAAACCTTGGAATAACTGCATAGTTGTACCTATTTAAATTCCAATTCAGAACCTTCAAACCTCGGAATAACTGCATAGTTGTACCTATTTAAATTCTAATTCAGAACCTTCAAACCTTGGAATAACTGCATAGTTGTACCTAGCTAAATTCCAATCAGGAGCTTCAAACTTTGGAATAACTGCATAGTTGTACCTATTTAAATTCTAATTCAGAATTTTCAAACCTTGGAATAACTGCATAGTTGTACCTATTTAAATTCCAATTCAGAACCTTCAAACCTTGGAATAACTGCATAGTTGTACCTATTTCAATTCCAATTCAGAACCTTCAAACCTTGGAAAACTGCATAGTTGTACCCATTTAAATTCCAATTCAGAACCTTCAAACCTTGGAATAACTGCATATAGGTACCTATTTAAATTCCAATTCTGAACCTTCAAACCTTGGAATAACTGCATAGTTGTACCTATTTAAATTCCAATTCAGAACCTTCAAACCTCGGAATAACTGCATAGTTGTACCTATTTAAATTCCAATTCAGAACCTTCAAACCTTGGAATAACTGCATAGTTGTACCTATTTAAATTCCAATTCTGAACCTTCAAACCTTGGAATAACTGCATAGTTGTACCTATTTAAATTCCAATTCAGAACCTTCAAACCTCGGAATAACTGCATAGTTTTACCTATTTAAATTCCAATTCAGAACCTTCAAACCTTGGAATAACTGCATAGTTGTACCTAGCTAAATTCCAATCAGGAGCTTCAAACTTTGGAATAACTGCATAGTTGTACCTATTTAAATTCTAATTCAGAACTTTCAAACCTTGGAATAACTGCATAGTTGTACCTATTTAAATTCCAATTCAGAACATTCAAACCTTGGAATAACTGCATAGTTGTACCTATTTCAATTCCAATTCAGAACCTTCAAACCTTGGAAAACTGCATAGTTGTACCCATTTAAATTCCAATTCAGAACCTTCAAACCTTGGAATAACTGCATATAGGTACCTATTTAAATTCCAATTCAGAACCTTCAAACCTTGGAATAACTGCATAGTTGTACCTATTTAAATTCCAATTCTGAACCTTCAAACCTTGGAATAACTGCATAGTTGTACCTATTTAAATTCCAATTCAGAACCTTCAAACCTCGGAATAACTGCATAGTTGTACCTATTTAAATTCCAATTCAGAACCTTCAAACCTTGGAATAACTGCATAGTTGTACCTAGCTAAATTCCAATCAGGAGCTTCAAACTTTGGAATAACTGCATAGTTGTACCTATTTAAATTCTAATTCAGAACTTTCAAACCTTGGAATAACTGCATAGTTGTACCTATTTAAATTCCAATTCAGAACCTTCAAACCTTGGAATAACTGCATAGTTGTACCTATTTCAATTCCAATTCAGAACCTTCAAACCTTGGAAAACTGCATAGTTGTACCCATTTAAATTCCAATTCAGAACCTTCAAACCTTGGAATAACTGCATATAGGTACCTATTTAAATTCCAATTCAGAACCTTCAAACCTTGGGATAACTGCATAGTTGTACCTATTTAAATTCCAATTCTGAACCTTCAAACCTTGGAATAACTGCATAGTTGTTCCTATTTAAATTCCAATTCAGAACCTTCAAACCTTGGAATAACTGCATAGTTGTACCTATTTAAATTCTAATTCAGAACCTTCAAACCTTGGAATAACTGCATAGTTGTACCTATTTAAATTCCAATTCAGAACCTTCAAACCTTGGAATAACTGCATAGTTGTACCTATTTAAATTCTAATTCAGAACCTTCAAACCTTGGAATAACTGCATAGTTGTACCTATTTAAATTCCAATTCAGAACCTTCAAACCTTTGAATACTGCATAGTTGTACCTATTTAAATTCCAATTCAGAACCTTCAAACCTTGGAATAACTGCATAGTTGTACCTATTTAAATTCCAATTCAGAACCTTCAAACCTTGGAATAACTGCATAGTTGTGCCTATATCAATTCCAATTCAGAACTTTCAAACCTTGGAATAACTGCATAGTTGTACCTATATCAATTCCAATTCAGAACTTTCAAACCTTGGAATAACTGCATAGTTGTACCTATATCAATTCCAATTCAGAACTTTCAAACCCTGGATTTGCACATTGGTGAAAGTACTTCACTACTTATTTAATACCGAGGTGTTCAACAATTGGGTTGCCTATATAGAAGTAAGTAGTTCAACTTATATCCATACACTAAAGAACTTTCGATTGCATATATCTATAATATTTACATTTTCAAAAGTAACCACAACTGTAAAAGTATATATTTGAAACACATCGGTTAGAGGAAAATCCTTTATATCAAATATATTTTTCATAAATGTTTTTAGGCTCTTTCACAGCCTGAAAAACTGACCAAATGTGGAGTATAGAGAAAATAAACTATAAAAGGGTAGCAATCCTTTTCTTTGTTGCATAGAAGTTGATTATTTCGATTTTTTATATATACGGATATATCCTGGTACGGTAGCGATTTCAAAACAGAGCTCTCAAACCCTATATGTATATATCTAAGAGAATTTATTTTGAGTAGTTGAACACTTCGACATTATACTTTTATATAGGGTCATGTTTAATATTTCAAAGGTTGTAGAATCTTGTTTTATTGTAGGATCTTGTTTTATGGTATTCTGACCTACGTAACCTAGGTGATATCCCGGGAACGTCGGGGTGCTCCAAATGACACCAGTCAGTAATTGACCATGTACTTGAACCCAGCAGCATTTAAGTCCGGGTGGCAGGTCAAGTGGAGCAGTCCTCTCAGGTCTACGACCCCAGTCTTACTTAGAGCGTCAAGTTGATGGAAGTTGGCAGAGGACTCTGTCTCACTGTCAACATTCATCTAACTCCCTCCACCTTTTGCTCGACGCCGACATTTAAAAATATCTTGTCAGGTCCTCGTTAGATGTCTTGGCAAGCGGATTTATGTCTCGCTTCTTTCGTGGAAAAACAAGAGAAACTGACACCCACTTGTTAATTTATGGCGATGTCTGTGCTGCCCAACGGATGTCATAAATTGTCAACCGCGAGACTATGGTCGTTTATTTAGAGTGGAGCAGTAAAACATGAACTGACGACTTCAGAATTAACATAGGGAGCCAGCCTCCCACATAGATCCTCCCTGTCTGAATTGTCTATTCTCTCAACTGTCATCCTCACATACAGTCCATTCCTCAACTGAGGATACGAGTTGTCCTGAGGCTGAAATAATTTTCCCAATATAAAGAGAGATTTCCTTGATTTAACGATGGTTTAAAAACTCGCTGTTTTGAGTTCAATTAGCACAGATAAAATGTTCGTAAATTTCCTTGTACCTAAAACAGATATAATGGTTATAGAATTGGTTTTGTTTTTTATAAATGCAATTTTTGCTTCTCCTTTTGATACTTTTAGTTTTGTAATCTTGGTGTCAATGTAGTTATGACACGACGACCATAGAACGTCCCCCACCTGTGGACCGGTTGGACGATCCTGTCTATGTAGCTTGCTTGTTCTCCACAATGAACGAAGGTAAATAAATAGCAGTCGATCCCGCCGCATCATTCACGCAGCAGCGCCGCAACTATTCCACAATAAATGTTTAACAGTTTCGTTCCTCCAATGATTTCATAAATGTCATTCATCAGGAAACAAACTGTCCTTTTCCACGTGCTTCTCCATTAGTGGTAACAGGCTTGTTTACTGGGCATATTTCTAACCTTAATTCATTGGATATAGAGAAATTCGTGAATGATCCAATCTGTTAATTTCCTATGTGTGAATGATTTCCCATCAATCTGTGAATTAATTAAAATACAAGGTCTCTCTCTCATCAATACAAATCAATAGCAAACAACAACGTCTGAAGACACTTCTAACCAAAAGCCATCAATAGATACATTGAGCTACCAGAGATATTCATAATAACCTATGTCCTGTAAATTACACCATAGTTTATAGCACATTTAGTTATGTATTTAACACATTTTTCTTCTCTCCTAGTTAATATCAGTTATAAAATGTCAATTGTACATGTCAATATATTTATCAATAACCATTGTTTATAAATATATTCCTCTTTTGCATTATTATCCGTTTTTCTCATATGTAAATATATATTTTTAATTATTTCTCCCTCTGTCTAACCTCAGTTATGTAATTTGGTAAATATAGATTTCTACGAGGTGGCGTTAACACTACTCCTGAAAGCTTGAGTTAATTAAATATATATTTTTTTAATTTTAAAATAACAAAATATTTTCTCACAATGATTTTTTCACAATTATATCATGAATAAATAATTTTTATTAGAAAATTTCCTCAGGGCGATTGTTTCTCTCAAATACCACAACGAAAGGCTTCTTCAGAATTGCATAAAATCCTCCATGTGGGACAAAAGAAAAAAATACCGGATTTTTAAATTAAAGATCCCGCTGAGGGATTTCTGGAGTCCTAGGGCGGGGCGGCCCCCCGCTGTCTGGGCCCCTGGCCAATTACCTGACGCCGTCCCAAAGACTCAATCCTGGGAGAATTATAAAGCATAAATTTGGCGAGGGGCAGAGACAGTTTTAGCTGCGCGATCAGCTGTGGTCTAACTTTAGCTTGTCATGTCGTCTTTGTTTACCGCTCTGTGCGATCAGCAAGAGCTCGCTTTCACCATTCCTCTCAGCAGTCCTGTGTTATAAATCTTTCCACACTTTAAAACTTCCTTGCTCCTTGTTGAGCCTCTTCAATAAATTCACCAAACACTTTTACTCTAGTTCTTGAAATTTAAATAATTTTAAGGCTATATTCTGATTATTTGCATTTTTATAATGAATATATTTTCACATCATCGACTAAATATTCTCACATCATTTTTAAGTCCCCGATGTTTCGACGGCTCTCTTACCCTCGATACGGATGGTAGAGAGCCACCGGAATTTAAAATCTAGGAAGAATATTTGATTTGTGCTAATCTTTTTTCCCCTTTGTAAATTTACTTTAAAACGAGTTATTTTATATAAACATTTAGACAATTCAAAATATTTTATTGATAATTTGTCAATGGTTCAATAGTAAAAGAGAAAAAACAAAGATTAGGAAAGATATTCACAGCTGTTCTCAGTGAAGGAGGCTCCTCCATCTTGTCCTCCTCCAGACAAGGACAGGATCTCTCAGTTCAACACTGAGATAGAACCTTTGTAGGCAAGTCTTGGCAGACGCCAGGATGATGTCGTCATTCAGTCCGCACCCAAAGACAGGTCGGGGGGCCGCTGGATGGTGGTGAAGACCTCCGGATTCTCATCCAGGCAGCGGCAGGACCAGTACCGGTGGACCAGAGATCCACAGGTGACGTAGGGGCCGAGGCCGGGTGGCACAAAGCTAGTCTCGCTGCCACATCATGGCCGGTGAAGGCCTATAGACATTTATAGGAAACAGAACTATCCATAATTTCGAATCGCCATCTCGAATAATCCCTATCTCAAGTTAAATTAGCTGAAACTATTACTTTACGTGAAATCTCCAGTTAAATGGGGGTAAACAATGAACACACGTCTTATTCACAATAAAATTTTAGAATAATTTCCTTTCGAATTGAAGCTCTTTATATTATATTGTAATAGGATTTTGAAGAGAAAAAATATCAACAACAACAAAAACCTTTATTAAGACACTATTGTCTTACAAGGGGATTCCCCTAAAGGTTATATATATGTACATGAGTGAGGAGGAAAAGCAATTTAGAAGGGAGGGGGAGCAATCAGCCGTTGTCTGTGGAGTTGAGCATTTCTTCTCTCATTTTATCAATCGCCTTGAAAAATTTAAAATATTTATAAACAAATGTTTTATCCAGCAGGAGAGCAGTAAAGATTTTATATACATGTTGTTCATTGTAGTGAGCTAGCTCCGAAATTTCGCGAATTTCCAGTCTCTTTTCATGTAGGAATGGGCAATGGAATAGATAGTGGACCAAATTGTCTTGCATGCCAACATTGCAGAAGTAGCAATTTAAAGGGTCGCTATTCCAAAATCCCGTGATATCCTCGCGGAAAAGTAGCCATAGAATCCTTTGACGGGCTATAAATCGTTTAATTTTCAAAGGGAGGTTTGATAGTAAGTAGTCCTCCGTCATAAAGGAGCTACTTAGAGATTGGTAGTGAATAAAATGAGTTGAGCCTTGTATCTTAGCTCGGTCAAATTGGAGTAGCTGGTCCATTGTGGTTTGAATAATTCTAGGCATTTCTCCTCGCACAACCATATAATCTTCACAGTTCTTAAGAAAAGAAAAACCCCTAGAGTCAATGATGCTATTCAAGTTATGAATAAAGTTGCTTCCCGCTTTTCCCACAATTGAAACTTTCCAGAGCTGGGACAAGCAAACATAGGGTAATCTTGTCCTGTCCATTTTTAAAATCCGTATCCAGAACTTTAGAATCAATTTCGTAATGTTTAATTCAAGGGACATCCTTCCGGTTTCTGTTCGCAAGATGTAGCCCGGAGTATATTTGGGTAGGTCAAGAAATCGCCGTAGGAAAATATCCTGGATCTGGTTTACAACTACTATCTGATGTGTCGCCCACATGGGGGCCGAGTATAACAACGTGGATAAAACTATGGAGTCAAGTAATTTCATCACTGCTCCGAACGATTTGGTTCTTGACTTAGATAGTATTCTCCATACTGCGTTTGTAGCAACCAATGCTTTGCTTTTAAAGTGCTGCGGTTGTATTCTTGGTAGTTAAGGGGTAGCCAAGATATGTATATTTTGAAGATACTGTCAAGGGTTGTTGGCCCCAAAACCAAACGTCAGATCTAGCCAAGCGACCTCCATTTCGAAACACTACGATTTTAGACTTGGATTGGTTCAGAGTTAAACCATTTTCCTCAAAATATCTTTTTATTAGATTAATCTTTATTTGAAGATTTATCTTGGATTCACCAAGGAGGACTATATCATCCGCGAACAGGAGGAGGTGTATAGTTCCATGGCCCGGTAAAGAGAAAAAATATCTGAAAGTCACATTTCGTTTACATTTAGTACATTTCAAATGTACTTCCTATTTCGCTCACTAATGATGAATAAATAAAAACATCTCTTAACAACAATAAATACAAATAATTAGGAATCCATATTTCGAAAAATCTATTGAGAGTTTTTTTTTTCGGTATTACCAAGTTCTAAGAGTTGATGAGTTGCAGTTAAAGGGAAGGGTCGAAACTATTGCTAGGTTTGTTTCTGACGAAGCCCAGCCTGGCACCAATCTCGTACAACCCCCGGTTGAACTATAAAGACTTCATGACTGCATCTTTTCTCTAATTTACACACTAGTTATTTATAAATGACTAAAATATTTATTAAATAAAATATTGAAAAATTGAATATATCTCTAAAAAATGCTTGACAATTTTATATTTAAATATATATACGAGATTGGTGCCAGGCTGGGTTTCTTCAGAAACAAACCTGGCAATGGTTTCGACACTTCAACTTCAAATCATCAACTCTTAGAACTTGGTAATAATGGGGAAAAAATTCAATAGATTTTTTTGAAATTATGATTCCTATAATGAGTTTGAGAGTGTTATTTGTACTCATTGTTGTTAAGATACAGGTTAGGTTTTGGTCAGAATTTGCCAAAACCAGTGCTGTAGCTCATTCTTTATCATCATCCGTAAAGTTTTTTTTCTACTAGGGTGATGCAATAGTGCCAGCGTTCTTATACACACTTAAGAGGGAGAGGTTTCTTATTCTATCTCTCTTCTCATTTTTTTCAAAGACCCGTAACTGCTGAAGCCACGGTGTAAACGTTGTTACAGCCTTGAAAGAAGATTAGAAAAAACTTTGGCAAAAAATATATATAAAAATGTTTCAAACCTTCTTTTAACAGGTTTAAAAATGTATATAATCGAATATATAGCACGATGCCGTTCCTGCCCAGATTGATATTCTGAGATTGCCAAGAGTCAAAGGACACACCGCCAGGCAAATAGAGCGCAAGGAAGAAGTACAATTTGGTTTCTTGATTTCCGCGCTCCAGTGACGTCTACAAACGTAGATCGGCTGACCCGGGGTAGACACTGCGACGAAGGAAGCGCTGAAGTGTTCCCTGAATCAATCCAGTCGTAAAATTGGCTCTCGTGAGGTCTCTCGCGTGATCCGCGAATAATAATTTGGTGGCCTTCCCAGAACCTCGTCCCACTGGCCTTCACCGGCGTAGATCTCACCGACCATATATATGTATTTATATATGCTCTACAAGTCTTCTTATATTCAGTATATGATGGACAGGTCGCACAGGTGTTACGTTGTAGAGATGAAGGTCCCACAAGCAAGACAGTTCATTATACGCTGTACAGTTGTAGATCCCATAGACAGTACAGTTCAATATATTAAATGTAGATGGAGATCTTACAGACAAGATATAATGTTCAGACGCAGGTTCAGTATAAGATGTACAGGTTTCACAGACAATATTCAAACGATAGGTTACCTCCTCGTTGTCATTCTGTTATTTACAGTTTGTGATCTCGCCCAAAAATTCTCACGTAAAAAAAAAAACTTATAATAATTTTTATATCTCAGAATTGATCAAAAATATGACTATCGCAAAAATCTTAAAAAGAAAAGCTACATTGTTCTTCTTGCCGTTTTAACTCTAAATCTCTAAATATTTTAAATATTTATCACAAATCCGTTTTATTTTGTCTAAGAAATATTAATTACTTAATCTACACACCTTTTTATTTATGCCAATAGAATTTTATTTTTAGTTTTTTTTTTTGAAAATTTTTGTAACTTTTTAAAATTTATTTTTCAAATTGGCATTCTTCACTGGTTATCTTATAAATCTAGTTGTGTGTAGCAATCAGAGATGCTCGTAAATTTTCAGGACATTAAGAGATAACAGAATATTTTATTTTTTTTCAATAAAAATGACCCCCTATTCTGGCACAAGTTTAACCCAACTAATAGATGAAGAGCTCCAAAGATGCTCCACGTTTTATAAGCGAAATACCTGTACAAGTGTGGGACACTAACAGCGGTGGCAGAACACAGCGATTATCGCTTTCTGCACCAGGTACACGCGGTTACTTAACGAATACACGGCCCTCTATTGGAGTTGTGCAATTGCATCCATCTATATTACCTGCGGTCACTTCTACCCAGTCAAAACACGCGCGCACACTCTTCTAACATACTTCTTTACATGTTTTCCTGAATCCTTAGTTGGAGCTTGTGAAAATTCAACTGACCCTGTGCTGTAGAGAGCTCTAATCCATCTTCTCCATTCTTTTATTATTTAAACCCCGCTAATGAATTTTTCTTTCATTGAGGCGCTCTTGGAAGTTAGCAGAGCGGGGTTCATACTCCGGACGCGCTCAACTTAAGCATCTCAAACAACCCAACCTAATTTAACCAACCCTCTCTTTACTTCAGCATAAACATATTTTCACAATTTGCTGCTGGCATTTGAATTAATGTAGTTTGCACTTCGCATATAATATTGCCCGGGATCTAACATAATAAATAAAATAAAATAACATTATTTTACATAAACGATTCTAACATAGAAATTTCTCCTGTGAGCGATTCAATTTTACACTTTCAATATTTGTACATTAAAATATGCAAGGCGTTATATAATCGCCATAAAAATACAATTTAAGACTAACCAAAATGTGTACAAACTTTATAAATACACTTAACATCTGTTGTTTTTAATATTTCCGGAAAGATAATTGCGAAAAAATGCTCGGGTGAAAAGTTTCTATCATTTTGAAGAAACTCTTATTTCTCACATTTTTCCGTAATGTAAAAATCTGTGAGGAATCTGTGGTGGTTGTGTTCGGAGCAGAACCTTCAAACATTTCCAGCTGAGGGATGAAGTTGATAGAGAAATCTTTCGACGGCTTCAATCCGTTTCTCGGATTACGGAGAAGCGGGGAGGACCGAGCGATGGCTGCTAAGGAGATCAATGGGGCGCATTAATTTTCATCAGGCCCGATATAGCCTCGTCAACCGCTGACTGTAATTTCTACGTCGCTATTGTTGAATGATGTTTACAAACCAAGTCACAGCTGGCTTGCGAACCTTAGCTTTCACATGTGTGCGGTGCTATATGGCGAATTTATTAAAAGTCTTTATCCTAATACATATACCAATCTAATGAAGTCGACTCCATTTTTTTCCACCTGCGACGGGATTAAATGTTGAATAGATTATTGACGGCATATAAGAACTATGCACTGAGAGGAATTTGGCACTTGATATCAGCTATCCAGCATAAGTGCAGGTTTTTCGTTTAATAAATTGTTTTGATATCGATTAAATTTTTAAATCTAAATTCCAGTATTTGGGCGATTAAGCAGAAACCTCTTAAGCAACTACCTTCCTGAGCGATCATTTTGTCAAAACTAAAAATGACTTTTCTCTGATCGAATTCCACTTCCACCGACCGAGGAGCCACGTCAGCCGTCGCTGGAGTCGCACACTATGCTGAAGATGACAGGGTGACTTGGTAGTGTATCTGGTCTTGTGTGCGCTCACAAATTCTCAATAATACTTTTCTATTATTGTATATAGTATAATAATTAAATATATTTTTATATTTTTCAATATTCTTAACGTGTTATTCTTTGTGATTCGGGAATCATCAGAGTGGGTGACCGATTCAAATGGGCCCCCATTCTATTGTGTGAGCAAAGACTTCCCCAATGTTATTGTCAGCTACAGGAAAACTTACCTAATTGATCCTTCGAGATGCACATGTGAAAACCTCACACGGAAGTGTCAATCTGATGCGTTCAGTATTGGGAAGAAAATATTGGATAATAAATGCTAAAAATAAATTGAAATGTACATACGAAACTACACTACTTGCTGTGGCTACAACAGTACTCATCAAAACCAATTGATGAGCGACTTGCCAAAAGAGCGACTGACTTCCAGCAAGCTTTCACAGTGAGTGGAGTGGACTATGCTGGACCATGAGCCTCTCCAAGGGTCGGGGACGTAAAGTAGAGAAAGGATACATCTGTCTGTTTGTGTGCTTCGTGACCAAGGCAATACATGTGGAGTTGGTCACTGATGCTTCAACCCCCACCTTCATAGCTGCTTTTAAACGGTTTGTTGCACGCCGAGGACCTTGTTTGTACCTATGCAGTGATCACGGAACTAATTTTGTCGGACTTTAAGGCGATGGAGATCAAGGTGTTACCTTGCTCAAGATAAACTGTAAGATCTGGCTTCTATCTTGGCAAAGGATGGTACGGAATGGAAGTTTGTTCCTCCAGGAGCCCCTTATATCGGTGGTCTATGGGAAGCAGGAGTCAAAGGACTCAAGTACCATCTTCGGTGCATAGTAGGAAGCACCCCACTGACCTGTGAAGAACTACTGACAGTGATAGTACAAATTGAATCATACTTGAATTCACGGCAGCCATTGTGTCCTACGAGCGGGGATCCAATAACCAACAAGCCTTGTCTCCGGGAGATTTCTTGATTACTACTTCTTCCTTTTGTGCTCTGGAAGACAGAAAACGAGTTTATCTTCTTTCAAGATGGCAACTAGTACAGCGGTTTGTGCAGTATAGATTGAACTTTTTTTCGTTCACTTTATTGGCATTTTATCTTTTTTATAGAAACGGCTTCAAATGATTTTTTAAACTGATAGTGGTCGTACATTTATAAATGGAATGAGGATACATAGAAATTACATTTTCTAAATCCTAGCACTATACGTAAAGATGTAGGAGGAATTCGTCCTCATTTCTAATCAAACGATACTATACAAACTTGACTTAGCGCCATAGAATCCGCGCTCCCAGCAAGGTGTCTCCGAGGCATCTCTTCTCGCAGAGCTTTGAACATATTTCTCTCCCTCGTGATTTTTGTAAAATATTTTTTTTTCAAAACGTCATTTAATTTCGAAAATATAAAATTCTAATGAAAGAAAAAATATCTAAGAGAAATAATTGAACGTTAACGATTTTGTGTGTAGGGAGATTGGACGTATTTATTTGAAATATTCGTTGTGGTTTATTGTTGAAAATAGAGCAATCCATTTTACATATAGATCAATAAGATTTTCTCTGATCGCCATTGTGCAGCTACCAATAAAACTGATAATAAACATATAATCACTAGTAATAATATATAATCGTCATATAATCATAATGCAAGTTAACATTTGGTAAAACAAGTTCCATTGGGCAGAAATATCACTCGGGAAGAACCCGGACGAAGCCAGGTCAATCCGGCTAGAATAGCTGAATTCGGGACATCATAAACTGGGTCTCACAATGTCATAGATCTTTTAACTGGGCTCGGGACCTGAAGTCTTAAATCCGATAGGCTCTAAACCGAGAAGTTGTCCTATTGACGACCATTCCGCGATGGCAACATCTCCGAAGTTGCGCACCCTTTAAGATTTCTCATTCGCACAAAAACAGCCTCTGATAAGGATAATATAAATAGAAGATAAGAGGGCTATCAGTGTTTATATCTTGGAAATTTACTTTGTCATCTGGAACCTCTATAAGCAAAAGGGAAGATGTTGAAAGTTCACAATCTTTCACATATGACGAAATTAAAGAGTTAAAAAAAACGTCTTGTCCTAAACTCCACACCACATGACCCCCTCTCTCCTTCCCCGCAACCCTCTGTTACACATGGATAAACATCGATGGCAGTCCCGCCATTCAATTTTATATATTACCTTTATTTAAAAAAATAAAATAGTTGAGAGTTTTTTACGAAAATATCCCAAAAACAATTATTATAGAAAATATAGAGATCCTTGCATTAATAGCAGATAACTAATTTGTTGCTATTCTTGCAAGTTTATAACCCCAGTAAAACCTGCCAAATCCGGGAACATGTGTCTCCCATGTCACCCTGAGTAATCTTACTTAAAAGTAATCACTGAAAATATTAAATATATGGTAAGAACCAGTTTAATAAGTCTTTGTTTTTCAAATAGAACCAATTCTCAATTTTATTTATAAAATAAATTTGTATTATTAAGGTGTTATGTCTATACATAAAGAAGTAAATATATATATAGTACAATATAATGCGGCTTATGATTGAAGAATGACGTTCAACAAGTCTTACCGCAAATGTTTCTTTTGAACGAAAAATCGAAATTTATTTTAAGGAGAAATAACGATTATTTCTAACCTTAGGGATGAAGTATGAAGGATGAAATGTGGACACTTCATTTTTCCGTTTATCATTATTCTTCACAATTCATCCTTTCATACTTCATCCCTAAGGTTAGAAATGATCGTTATTACTCCTTAAAATAAATTTCGATTTTTCGTTCAAAAGAAACATTTGCGGTATAATTGTCAAACTTCGTTCTACAAAAATATATATTTTTGTTATAAAATGTTGACAAGAAAATTTAAATCAGACGGCATAACTAAAGACATTAACCAAATCACTGTGATTGTATTCAACAATCCAACTGATGAGTCTATCGGAGTAGGGGGGTGGGATCGACTTGCCTATAAAATTACCGCCATTTCTCAAATTGTCCCCTAGAGTAGCTCTACAGATGTAATTAGGACCGAGTGCAAAATTAAACATTTGTCCCCAAGACCTGGGGACTTGTACAATCCCCTGCTCTTCTATTTCTGTCCGCAGCATTCCTCCCATTCCACGCTCAGGTTTACGCCCTTCTACAACTTACCGCCGCAAAGTTATTTTTTACGCCTAATGCCTCCCTACAGCCCTTACGTCTCATTTTTTGGTCCCCTGTAATTTACGCTTCATCCGAGCCTTTGCACGTTTAGTTTCTGTCAGGCATTCTAAGCGTTCAAGTGTGTTTCAATGTAGAGTTGTTTTTATTGGTTTTAAATTTCAATTCACCTCTTGTTGCAACCATCAAAGGAAGTCCTTCAGTGAAAGATGCTTCGACAGGATTACAGTCGACGGCTTTCGACAACTTCATACCTGCCGTCAAATGTTTGGTTGAACCAGCTTATTGGACCTTGGTTCGAAAATTTACAGAAGTCCTTGTGATCCCACTTCACACAAACTCAATCCCACTAGATGATCTTATTTAATTTAAGTCTAGTTCTCTAAAAATGTGTAGTGCATTCCCACTTTACTAATTCATAGTTTCAAGGTAGTGTTTATCTAGTGATAACTCTAGCAAGTTTACAGCTATGACGTTCTTCCAGAAGAATTACATATTCCGAAAGCTTCTGGTTATCCCTAAAGAAACATATTGCAACACTCAGTTGAAAGTATATTCTGTAAACCTCAGCTTCATAAAGTACACTCCCATGTTGATTGCCGTTGCCTAATATACTGCTAAAACATTTTAGTTTTCAAACCTTCAAATAAATGCCATTTTTTCAATTGCATTTTAAACTAAATAATAATGATAAACAGTCGAGACATTCACACATGCTTTAAGAAGCAGAATGACTTCTCTTCATAAAGGGGAATTCTGAAAGATGAAGATATAAAAGTAAACTAGAAAGATATACAGACAATAAAATAGCGTTGTTTGAAGGCAAAGGTCGCTGCTACCACTGTGCGGTGCCTTTGTCTCAGGTCCTCTGGGCTTAATGAAGCTTTTGAATGTTTGTCCTCGGCCCCTCTGAAGCCGGCCGCCTCGGAATTTGTTGCCTTCCTGAGCTATTTGTCTGGCCAACCGGTCTGGGACTTCATATGGCAGCAGCATGAACCGTCAATTAGAAGGGATGGCAGAACGTAAAAGCCTGAAAGTACGTCTCAGATTGACGTATGGCTGGAACGTATTGAAATATATCGCATTAAAACTTAAATTTATTGATAATATCAGTATATGGTGTCTCAATATATTTATTTTCTTATATTTAATGTTTCCCGACCAGTGTGTCCCCGTCATTAGATGTGCGGCTCAACAAATGTAAGTTCAAAGTATCAAACGTGCCATCATTCACTCGCAACCCTATTTACTGAACTCTGCTAGTAAATCTTCCTCGACGTTTCGACCAAACCTTGCCTTGCTTTCATTTTTATTTTTTCTTGACGAGGACAAAAGATTTTTGTCAAAACGTCGAAATAATAAAACATTTACTGGCCGTCTCTTAACTCTAATAACTACGAATGCCGGCCAGACAACCTCTGTCTTCAACACTTCTGATTAATTTGTACGTTATATGGCGCCAAAAAAGACTATTTAGTCCCAAGGTATATCGTTGGTGGAAAAAAAAACAGGAACCACAAAGCCCGGGTTTTGCTTGAGTGAATTTTCAATCGAATATAAACAGAATAGAAAGCTATTTAAAACCTTTCTATATTCACAAATACTGCATTTTAAAATGTCATTAATAAAATCAAAACGATATATCTTCATGAATATATGTAAATTAATAAATTCGTAAAAAAATGTTGACCTTAATGATAAAGCTCACATATTAAAAAAAATCATTGATGTTAATTATATGTATTTTTATTAATTTATATTTTAGATCAGAGAGTGACTATATTGCCACGTAGAAAATTAGGAAAGACCAACTTCGGGATGAGACAGCAATTTATTTCAGCCAAGAACAAACTATCAATGCTAAACAAAAGATAGGCAATGAGGGAAGTTTACAGAGTAGCAAAATATAAACATAAAAAATAATACTCTGCTAATAAAATAATAAATACTTTGCTACAATATGAAAACTACTATATCACTCCACTAGCTGGAAAGTCATTTTGGTAAATTCGGCCGATTTAATAACTCTTACCAAAGGTATTTACGAACCCTGTCCAAAAAGTCAGTTCTATTTTGTTTAATTTCAAAAAGCATTTTATCAAAGTAAATGAACCTTCAAATTGAAAGTACTGAAGTACTCTTGTACATAATGCATTAAACTTTTTGATGGATTTGTATGTTTTAAATGCAATGTGTAGATTGAAAATTTGACACGCTTACAGATGCATGACCGGGATTTACCTTGTTAATTATTTTATATATTGCCTGATCTTCCTTACTTTGTTTCCCCGCATGTTTAAGCGTTTATACTCGGATACATTTGACTTTAAATATATTTTAATGGATTTATCGAGAATCCTCTATACCCACCTTGGTGGATCCACGTTCAGTTGCTCTATCAGAATTTTCCCCACCACATCTAACTCTGTGTTCTGTGCAGATATCCTTCCGACATGGGTTAGTTCAGATGGACCGAGCTTCTCACTTTGGTAAGTCCTTCTCTCTTTTAGGTGTAATTACATTGCTCTTATAAATCCTTTTGCAATTATACTGCTCACAAATTCTTATTTAGTGGTAAATCCTTTCTGCATAAATGGATTAAATTTTTCACAGAACTTTAAAATGTCATATAATTGAATAGATGTTCGCTGGTTCAAATCACATTAATAGGTACCGCTCAGCAAGAGCAACCTAGTTCATGATAATTGAACAATGAATAATATGTGAAGGTTATTCACATATTAAACAATTTTTAACGCGGGATTCAATCCCGGTTCATGACTGTCGGGAATCGAACGTGTTACTCTCTCATCCGCCGACTTATTTATTTGAATAGATGTATCTCTCATATAATTTCTTATTTCGCTAAATATCTTTCTTTGTTAATGAAAACATTCACAAGTCTTTGCATATTAGTCATTTTGAACTTGCATTAGCAATTTTGCTACAATACTAGAGACTTCAAATATGTGAAAAACTTACAATCAAAGCACATAAGAATAATTTCCAAATGAATATAGCCACTACCTCTTTCTTCTGTAGAGAGGGTTGAAAGAAGGAATTACAATAGACAGCATTTCTTTAAATTGGTCCACGGCGCCTGACACGAATTGTCATTGTGTAAATAATGCTGGAATCCAATAGGCAGAGACCATATTATCAATTTTGCCTCCAGCATTTTGAAATTTCAATGCGGTATTTTGTACCAAAATAAAGTATTGTTTTATAAAATATTTTTAGGGTTATAAAAACGTTTCTGTGCAGCTGCACATGTGTGATTGGACATAAGTTCTCCCATATTGAATAGATTTTATAATTTATATGACTTGATGAAAGCCCATTTTACAATGTGGATTAGATCTTGCTTTGTTAAGATTGCTATTTTATATAATGGGGGGAAATTTTCGTTTGTTTAATGAATTCCCTCCAGTTTTCAATATGTTCTCCTCCTCCTCATGGCACTGCACTTTCTAAAATTAGCGCGCTACATAAATTCAAAGCTACAAAACATCTTCAGATTATCCGAGCTTTCAATGGCAGTTAATACATACATAATGCTAACATAGCTGCCGCTTTAAATGGGGCCGAGCCTCAATAGGCTGTCAGGGGGATGTCAATGGCGTTCTGTGGCACGCACGGCACGTTGACTTTGGGAAATGCGGGGAAAGATTAGTGGCGGGATGGTGGGGCCTCTCCCTGAGGCAGCGTCGTCCTCCTCCGTCTTCGAATCGGTCACCTGCGCCGTGTTAGCAGAACTTATGGCAATATTATGGTGCACGCTCTAATTGGAACGGATTCCTCCACGGGATCGCCCCTCACATTACTATGCAGCACGTCCCTTAATTACGATACCTAGGAATCTACTAACGAGCTTGTTTTATTGATTCACCCGCTGATTTATGCCCTGCTAATCCTTCCCTCTGCGCTGGAACTGATTTAAACGGTGAACGTACTCGACTGTTCCACCGAAGTATATCCTCGTTATATCAGTTTAAAACCATATACACCGACTACAAACATAATCAATGTTTTTCTTTATTCATTGACTTATTGATCGAAGCAACTATTTATATGAATTTTTACTCCCCTGAAAGCTTATGTCCATAGCTTGTCTAAATGTCATAACTCATGTATAAGCAGAATCGTCCAATATACAGGATTAGCGCTTTAAAAGCGGATTGGTGGATTAAATTAGCGAAACCGCTGGACGGATTTTCATCTGATGAGCCAAGCCTTCCCAATATTTTTCATTTAAGTAAGTAGATTAGAAAATATTTTATCTATATTTGAAAAGAAATCTACGTGATTTTAATGGTTTGTTTCTTTCAGACACACTGTGTACCCACTGAATATATTCATATTACAATTGTCGCCAATATTTTCACAATTAAAGTTTTCTTGAGAGTTGACCTTTTATAATCTAAATAACAGTCGATCATTCAACACCTTCATCAAGACCTTTAGTCTGATTCTCCTGAGTGAGGCACCAATGAGTGGAAACAGTATGGAGAAATAAATGAGGATAGTTATATGTACATATAGAGCTCTCTATCTTGATACAATATTATTTTTATACGTTGGTTAATCCAAACCAATATCCAAACATGAGAGAAGTGTCCAGAGATGTACCACGAGAGATAGAACATGTGTACTCCAGATCATCGTATATTGAGAGAAGAGGTAGAATATTTAGTGCAACTTAAAAACTTACTTGCCAGTCGCTTCATAGTAAATCCCATAAGTTCTATATTGGTTATGATCGTCCCCTGCCGCTTTAATTTTCACTCAAATACATCGAATTGTTCAATGACGGAAGCTGTTAATTTTCTCCTTATAAAATAAAAGGATTTAAAAGCACGAATGTTTCTTTTATACATAATACAACCTTCAACTGTCCTTACTGCGATGAAAAAATATATTGGGAGGGCTTGGCTCATCAGTGGTGAACCCTCCCAGCGGTTTCTCCAATTTAATCCACCAGACCGCTTCTAAGAGCTCTAATACTGTATTGGACGATTCTGCTTATAAACGCAGCACTGAAGGGTGGAATCTTAGAAATGGTTTTCAAGAAAACTATGGACATAAGCTTATAGCTTTGAATGTAATTCTACTGTCCTATAAGCTTATGTCCATAGTTTTCTTGAAAACCATTTCTAAGATTCCATCCTTCAGTGCTGCGTTTATAAGCAGAATCGTCCAATACAGTATTAGAGCTCTGAGAAGCGGTCTGGTGGATTAAATTGGAGAAACCGCTGGGAGGGTTCACCACTGATGAGCCAAGCCCTCCCAATATATTTTTTCATCGCAGTAAGGACAGTTGAAGGTTGTATTATGTATAAAAGAAACATTCGTGCTTTTAAATCCTTTTATTTTATATGTATAGATGGCGCGTTATTGCTTTGTGTTAATTTTCTCCATGTCGGTGTATTTCAATAAAATCTTCTTTTTTTTTTCTTTTTTTTTTTTATTACAAAGATCGTCGTTCTTCAGATGAGTCACCCCAAAGGAAGGTTTTACTGAATTCAGAAAATTCCAGAAAAAATCACAAGATTATAATATCAAATTGTATATGGGAATAAATCAACCATACCTTTCATATTGTAATATAATATATAACATTTTAAAGTAAAATAAATCATAATTTTTGTTCGATTTTTGGGAAGTAAGGAGAGAGAAAAAGTACATTGAACGTCAATTGTTTCCATTGAACCTGTACTATGTGAAATTCCCCTAGACGCCTATATCATTTATAAATGCATGTCTCAGCTATTCATCAACATATTTCTATCTAAAAAAACATGTAAATTCAGAATAAAATGAAGTCTGCGGTGTTTTCAATTGAATTCTTTAATTTTTTTTCTGGGAGAGAGAGAGAGCGGGAGCAGACGAGAGGTCATTCTGAGGTGTAAATAGGGCTGAACGATGATGTAATGTCTTCTTTTGGTCCGTTGATGGTCCTAGCGTCATTATGATCTCTCTTTAGGGGCCACTACCACAGAAAGAAGAGCTGGACGTGTCTCGGAACATGTTTTTTGGAGCCTTTTTTAGGAACTGGGGATTCCGTCACGGCGGCCTGCGCACGCGCAGATAATGTCTCTATCCAACTGGTTTCATTAATTTCGGGGCTATAATTGAGTTGAAAGGAGCGGCGAGCTGTAATTGGATTTCCTTTGGAATCCTGAGAGTTCCGTGAACTTCGGAGTTAGCTAGGTCTTCTTCCATTGCAGGGGCTCATCACACTGGTCCTCCTGGCCTCATCACAGGTCCTTCTGGCTGATTCCAGTCAGCCCAGATATATATATATATGGTTACAACCTTCAACTTTGAACCTAGCTGCGAGATTCACCTTGACCTTTTTATCAAATCCCCAATTCTAAATAAAATAACAAGCCAAAATAAACCATGACTTACTAAAACAAATTATTTTACTACCAGGGCCCACTATACAACTTTTTTTTTTAAACCAGTAGCCACATCTGTACTGAGGGGACTACAGCCATATTATAGAGGTTGGTTTTATCCATTTTTTCCAAGCTGGTGTCGCGAAAAGTTAACCTATATCAAACTGTACGCAACGTATCCTAATTTTGTGAAATTGCCGCCATCTCACATAAAACTTAAATTTATTTAAAGATACGTTATGAAATACTTTCGATTTTCAAGGTTCGCAAATCAATGCATTCATTTACAAATAAATTTTACACCTATAGTTGTGCAACTTTCTGCAGATTCCTGAAAACTCTCTTCTAATAGATCTATAGATTATCTACTTCTTACACATCAATGAATGTCTGCCAAGTACTTCCCCGGCGTGGAGGTCCAGGAAGTCTGGAGGAGGACTCCCTCACTGAAGAAATGTGTACATTTACAACTGTTAACATTATAATCCCTTCGGTAAAATTATAAATAAAATACAACTCGCTGAAGAAAGAGTTTATATATAACGGCAATACAACAGCCCTTCGACAGGTGTAACTACGCTACTCTCAGTAGCGTGGTTATAGTTGTCAAAGGGCTGTTGTACTGCCGTTATATATAAACTCTTCCCTCAGCGAATTGTATTTTATTTACATACGTATAACTGTATGTATGTCCCTGCATAATATTTTTTGCCTTTTTTAATATAATTTTTAAAATTGTTTCCTTTACCATTGATTAGAAGTCTATAAAATTGATCAAATTGTCATAAAAATGGCTTATGCATTAAAAAAAGGTAATATAACCAGAGCAAACCCATCCTTGCTGAGCAAAGATTTTTTACAAACAATCCCAGCGCGTGTGCCAGATGACATCACGTGCCCGACAAAGGTCCCGCCGGAAACGGGATTTTTTTCCCCTCGAAAAGAGAAATAGTTTCCGGGTAAGTTGTGTTTGGTTAGAGGCTTACTTCAGGTCCCCCCCGACTTCACGGCCTTGCTGCTGGATACAGTACCTACTTTCTTCACATACCGTACATTTTATTTACGTCTTCATTTCATGTTTGCATTTTGATATACCGCATTCGTTCTGTTTACATTTTATATTGCGCACATTCTGTGTATGTTTTCACACCGTATACATTCTGTGCATGCTTTCACACCGTATACATTCTGTGCATGTTTTCACACCGTATACATTCTGTGTATGTTTTCACACCGTATACATTCTGTGCATGTTTTCACACCGTATACATTCTGTGTATGTTTTCACACCGTATACATTCTGTGCATGTTTTCACACCGTATACATTCTGTGTATGTTTTCACACCGTATACATTCTGTGTATGTTTTCACACCGTATACATTCTGTGTATGTTTTCACACCGTATACATTCTGTGTATGTTTTCACACCGTATACATTCTGTGTATGTTTTCACACCGTATACATTCTGTGTATGTTTTCACACCGTATACATTCTGTGTATATTTTCACACCGTATAATTCTGTGCATGTTTTCACACCGTATACATTCTGTGCATGTTTTCACACCGTATACATTCTGTGTATGTTTTCACACCGTATACATTCTGTGCATGTTTTCACACCGTATACATTCTGTGTATGTTTTCACACCGTATACATTCTGTGTATGTTTTCACACACACCGTATACATTCTGTGTATGTTTTCACACACACCGTATACATTCTGTGCATGTTTTCATACCGTATACATTCTGTGTATGTTTTCACACCGTATACATTCTGTGTATGTTTTCACACCGTATACATTCTGTGCATGTTTTCACACCGTATACATTCTGTGTAAATTTTATGTTATATTTACACCTTCATTTATGTTTACATTTTGATACCGTATTGTTCGGCGGTACAATTACTACAATAGGAAGGATACAGAGAAGATTAGCATGGCCCCTGCGCAAAATTGTGAAGCGTTCCATATACCGTATTCATCCTATTTACATTTTCACACATTCGCGCAGTCATTCAAAGATGAATCTACTTTAATTGTGGCTTTAAATGATGGTGTACCTAATTCTAATGCACTTCAAAAAATTTCTAATAATATTAAAAATGTCAGAGAAAATGGTAAAAACATTTAAGATTAATAGAATTATAAACGCTAAAAAGTCTGCAATTATAAAGGTTCCAAACCAAACTGACAATAAAATACTACTGGATGAATTAAACAAATCAGAAGATTTGAAATTGATTAGTAAAATTTACATACCGACACTAAGAGATCCAACTATAGTAGTCAAAAACGTATCCAAAATTACAGATACGGCAAACTTCGTTCAAACCATATGCAGAATGAATTCTGATCTAGAAAATTTGGAAAATGAAATAAAAGTTCTTTTTACAATGAGATCTAACTCCTCATATCACAATATAGTATTAAGAGTCATTCCTAAAGTTTACCAAATTTTAAGAAAAATGGGTAATGAGATATACACCGATTTTGAGCTATGTTCTACACAAGACAGAATATTTGTGAGACAATGCCAAAATTGTTTTGAATTTAATCTGAATCACAAAACAAAAGACTGCCAAAACATAAAAATATGTAAAATATGCGGTGTACAGGGTAGCCACAACTGTACTGAAGCACCAAATTGTCACAATTGCTCTAAGCACCCTAAATTTAAAAACCTTTCTACAAACCATAAATTAAATTCAAGTGAATGCCCGATTTACAAATCACAAATAGACAGAATTATCCAAAGGACACAATATTCACAAATATACGAGGGAAATGATGTATCAAATACAATTTGAAGCTCAATCTTAAATAGATTAATATCCTATATGATTGAAAATGTGAGATGTATTCAAAAAAATGTAAGAAAAAGTTTTACTGCGATAAGTGAGCTACAGACCAACACTAGAGATGGACCCACCTGACATTCTTTTGATTCAAGAACCATATGTTTTACATAAACTACTAAATTCCATTGGAACGCTTTTATTTGGTAATTAACTCTTTTTAGTATTGTTTTAACTGAATAATTCTCTAATATCTAGCATATTTTCATTATAAAATATTCCTTAAAACTTTTTTTAATCTGTAAATTGCTTTTCTCGAATAAACACAATTCTTTACAATTTTATTTCATTTAAATAAATTTGCTTGCCAACCCTTTGTACATATATCAATTGTGTTGATATATATTTTTTATCTTCTTCTAACTAACTTGCATACTAATTCTGTACATATTTAAAATATTTTCTTTCTCTTCTTTAAAAATTTTGTTTATTTTTAAAGTGCAAGTGTCCCTAGGGGGACCTAGCGCTCTAAGTCGAAATAAAGAAATATATACATAAAAAAAACCAAAGAACTGTATACATTCTCTGTGTTTTCATTATGTTGAAATTTCCTAGCTGCATACATACTGTGCACATTTTCATTCAATTGAAGTTTTAAAATAGTATACATATGAACCTTTTCATACTGAATTATATTTCCATTGTGTGTTCATAGTGTGTGTTTGTCTGTGTGTAAATAGTATATTATACCTTCATAGTGTGTGTTTGTCTGTGTGTAAATAGTATATTATACCTGCATAGTGTGTGTTTGTCTGTGTGTAAATAGTATATTATACCTTCATAGTGTGTGTTTGTCTGTGTGTAAATAGTATATTATACCTGCATAGTGTGTGTTTGTCTGTGTGTAAATAGTATATTATACCTGCATAGTGTGTGTTTGTCCGTGTGTAAATAGTATATTATACCTTCATAGTGTGTGTTTGTCTGTGTGTAAATAGTATATTATACCTGCATAGTGTGTGTTTGTCTGTGTGTAAATAGTATATTATACCTGCATAGTGTGTGTTTGTCTGTGTGTAAATAGTATATTATACCTGCATAGTGTGTGTTTGTCTGTGTGTAAATAGTATATTATACCTGCATAGTGTGTGTTTGTCTGTGTGTAAATAG
>CP092868.1:106962977-106990721 GCA_030710605.1 Cordylochernes scorpioides | reverse complement strand
ACAAATTGGTATCTCAACTGTTCTATCTCAAAAGGGACTTTATATTAAGAGTTGGGGTTTATACCCCGATTTTTTTTCTTATATTTTAAAGGGGAAAATTCGATAATCAAATATAAAAATTACCTTAACATTAAATTTAAAACTTATATAATTCATGTAGCACATTTAGTATATATAAAAGAGTGTATAAGTAATTTGAGACTATTTGATTGAATGCCCATAACCAAAAAAGTGCCGAATCGTTGCTTTTGTGTCTCTTGCAGGTAACTTGTGGCAGCATAGGAGATTAAACGGCATGACGTCATGGCTACAATCTCGCCGATATCTTGTTATTCTCCGCATCATTCGTCCGTGAAGTCCGGAGACGGAGGGAAGAACTCACCACATGAGACGAGAGCGATTACCGAACATCTTCAAGTGTCCGTGAAAATGAATGCGGTTGTTGAAAACTCACAGTAGACGTTCAGCAACATTGGCTATTCTTCAGTGAACGCTTCCTCAGGAAAGAGGCATATTGAACATGCCAAGCTTGACTTCTTCTGCGACGATGACATTTCTCCCAGGATCAAAATTTAACAGGAGAAAATCTTCAACTACTAGGTTATTACGTGTGGCTTGAAGGTGAAACTAATGAACAACATTGTTGATGCAGTGAAAGCTGCCCTTGATATCGCTGCAATGTCCAATCTTATTAAGCACCAAGAATTTCCAAGTATTGAAGTTCTTATTGAGCCAGACGAAGTTCGAATAATCATTATATGTAGATACTAGGTCTATCTTTGGACTTCGTGAGATAAATAGGAATGGCTTTCATTTCAAATGTCTTTAATTTTCTATATTTAACGATGTGTAGATTGAGCTCAATTCCGAAAACTTGTTTTTAATGTTTATATATTTATAAAATCAAAATATCTTGTAAAATTTAATTAATATCCAAACACGCGCTAAGGTTTTAGCAATTTTACATTTGGAGCTTTCATCTTTTTGCAGGGCAGTGCAAAATCTTTATGGCTGAAATATTGTGTCAAAAGAAACTAATTTTAAGTTAAGAATATTTACAATGTGTGTTACAAGTATGATTCTCTCAATTAAATAAATTCAACAAAACTGACGTCTTTCTCGTGATTTGAGAGCAAGTATTTATATCACAAATACATCGCTGAGTTTTTAGCGGAAGAATTCAGAAAGAGATTTGAGAAGAAAAGTTTTATGTACATACTGCAAAATGAGTATCTTTTGTCAAATTATATTGACAAATATTCGCACTCTTATCTTATCCTATTTCTTTAGTGCGAAGAACGTTGTTTTATCAGATAAGTAAACCGATCTCTCCAGCATTCTAATTGGACGAATGTGGCCATGTTTGTATATAAAGGGGGTTGAAGGGAATGCGTGGTGGCATTGTGATTTAAAATCTTGTGCAGAGACACTTATAGTGCTCTCTTCGTATTTTTTTTCGTGCTTGGTGTTCTCTACGCATTCCCTGAGTGACCCCGGTCCGATCCCTACATAAGCAGAAATAAAAGATAAGTACTTTTATTTTTATTTAACTAATTGTGAATTATTATTTATTTTTTTTTTGTGTGTGTTATACTTTTGCGTGTACGGTTTTATTGTGTTCAAGTTACTCTTACGGTAGGCCCCCGTATATTGCAATTTTGTGTGTTAACCCGTAAATAGTAACTTTTGTCATTGGCGAGCCTTGCCAGGATAGTTTCTTGGCCTATATTCCCGTAATTTTGGCCTTGAGGTTTTTATTATCTTTTATATAATTAATTATTGTGTGTTTTTTTTTTTGTCTTTCTTACTGTTATTATGGATAGTAACTATTCTATCAAACTTTCTACGCTCAATGGAGTGGGGCTAAAAGCTTTCATCAGGGAAGTAGAGCTGAAAGCTAGCATAGGTAAATGGAATAAGGAAGTTAAAGCACTGCTTATGTTCGAGGCTTTGTCGCCTAGAGTTCGGGCTAGCATAGAAGAGATGGGCATAAAAAATGACAGTAGTGTAGAAAGCATTATAGAGAAATTAGGCATTTTATTTCCTGAAAAAACGCGCGGATTTAGGGAATGTTTAAAAGAATTAGAGGGTCTTAAGCAACGTGTAGGAGAAACTCCTAATGCGTTTAGAGAAAGATTCATGGCCACAAGGAGAGATATTGATTTCGATCTGGACAGCAGTTTAGTGTTCGATATTTTCGTAGACAATGTTCTTGATAAGTATAAGGAACCTGTTGTCCGTAGTGGGGTCAGCTGTATTGACGAGGCAGTTAGAATTATGGCCATGGAGGATGGTGTAGAGAACCGCTGCCACTTTAAGCAACGGGCGGACATAGAGGAGGTTAGCAGTCTGAAGGGAAGGTTAGATACGCTCAATGCTGTAGTAGGCAAGACAAAGCACGAGTCAGAGAAGTGCATTAACGACCTTAAGGAAGAAATAGAAAGGCTGACTAAACTGCTTAGCGAGAGTAAGCCGGGTTCTTCTAAAAATGGCGGTAGGCATAAATTAACATGTTTCCGCTGTGGGAAAATGGGGCATATTGCCAGGTTTTGCAAGGAGAAAGGAGCTTTAAACTACTAAACTCGGGCAAAACGGCCAGTGCTTGCTCGAGTTGGCAGAAGTCAGCCACTGGTATTCGACCAATTGCTAAGATTGTTAATGTTCGTTCTAACCGGGATCCTGTTGGAACTCTGCCTATTGTTAGAGTATCAATAAACGGCAATACTTGGCACCTGTTATACGATACAGGAAGCCAAGTTAGCATAATGGATTCAGAAAGGTGTAATGTTCTGAATGAGGACTGGGACGAAGCTATTAACAATCTTAAAATTGTGTCAGTCACAGGCCACGTCCAGACATTGACAAAGGTAAAAACCTGTAGGGTAAATACAGATAAGGGTATCGAACTAGGAGACATAAGTTTCTGGTTAATGCCACTTGAAGATAAGCGCTACGACGGTATTCTTGGTATAAAGGAGATAAGGAGATTAAACATTCCTCTGCCACCTGTGTGGGAGGAATGCAATGTAATGTCTGCGGCGACTGAAGACTGGCAACTGGTAGATATTGGCCAAGTTAATGGCAAACATCAGCAGCTGGTCCGCGACATACTGCAACAAAGATCAGATATGTTCGTGGAAAATGTCGCAGCGTTAAAAGCAGCTAAGGTTCCGCCAATAAAAATTGACGTTGACATAAATGACGTTACTTTTAGGCGGCAGTATCCTATTCCCTATAGTTTGTTAGAGCCGTACAAGGTACTTTTAGACAAGTTCCTTTAGAGCGGTATCATAAAAAGATCCAGATCTGATTGGAACAGCCCAGTACATCTTGTCAAGAAGCCTGACGGTTCCTTGAGATTCGTGCTGGACCTTAGACAGGTCAACGATAAATTAAGGAATCAAGATTATCCCATGATCCGGATAGACACCGCCATGGCAGCTGTGGGAGGTGCTAAATATTTTAGTACCTTGGATCTAGCCAGTGGGTATTATCAGCTGAAGCTGGATAGTAACGTAACGAAATGCTTCGCTTTCCAAACCCCTTTCGGAAAATTTGAGATGTCGAGACTTCCTCAGGGCTGTAAGATATCTTCGAATGTATTTCAGAGAGAAATGCATCGTATCCTAAGCGGCCTATTGGGCAAGAATTGCCAATGTTTTATTGACGACGTTCTGATATACTCGGAGTCGTTGGAGCAGCATCTGGCTGACTTAACTGAGGTGTTGGACAGGCTTAGAAAATATGGGCTTCAAGTGAGGCCGAGCAAATGCCAGCTCTTTCAGGAAGAAGTGACCTTCTTGGGACACAGAGTGGACAAGGATGGCATTCATCCTAAGGAGAACAACATCGAAAAGATTAAAAACATGAGTCCTCCTAAAACCGTATCAGGTGTCAGACGCTTTCTTGGAGCTGTTGGTTTCTATAGGAAATTCATTGCTGGTTTCTCTGAAATAGCGGCCCCTTTATATGAGTTGACTAAGAAGGGCACCAGGTATGAGTGGAACGAGGCAGCGCAGCGTGCGTATGACAAGCTAAAGACTTGTCTTAGCTCTGCACCCATCCTAATTCATCCTGACTACAGGGAAAAGTTCCTAATATTCACTGATGCTAGCGACATAGGATGTGGCGGTATGTTATCACAGTTGAAGAACGGCACTCCGCAGCCTATTAGTTTCTACAGCCATAAGTTCAGAGGTGCCGAGTTAAACTACAGCACAATAGAAAAGGAGTGTTTGGCTATTATTATGGCAATTGAACAGTTTGACTACTACATCTATGGTCAGCAGGTGGAGATATACTGTGATCACAAACCATTGCAATATCTTAAGTCACTAGAGAATAAAAATCGTAGGCTCATGAAATGGGCCTTGATGCTACAGGACAGGGAATTAACATTTTTCCATGTAAAAGGGAAGGAGAATGCGATGGCTGACTGGCTGTCCCGCGACACCTATAATACTGAGGTTGCTGTAGTCGATGTCTATGGAGGGGTGACTACCATTCCCAACTATGAGAAGTCCATGCTGAACTGCCCTGTATGGAAAAACATCTACAAGAGGGCTCTGAGCACTGATAGTGAGGTAGAAGAGGGTGATGGCACGTATTTTATAAGCAAGTCCACCCGATATCTCGTCAAGGTCAGTCCAGACAGTAGACCCACTCGTAAGGGAAGGATGGTGAAGCAAATCGTAATACCTCCAGTTCTCCGCGATACCATTCTGGAAAGGTGCCATGACAGTCCCATAGGAGGGCACCTCTCAGTAGAGAAAACACTTTACGCGGTCTTAAGCCATTACTATTGGAAGGGGGCCATGTCTGATGTACGTAGGTACGTGAAGACATGCCCAGTGTGTGCCGAGAACAATGGTAGGCTTAAGAAAGCTCCTAATATGCCCATTCAACCCGCTAACTACCCTTTCGAAAGGTTATGCGTAGACTTCGTGGGTCCTCTTACCTTGTCTAGGAACAGGAATAGATACCTGCTCGTGTTCATTGATGCTTTTACCAGGTACGCTGAGGTTATCCCCGTCAGGGATTGTACCGCAGAGACTGCTGGGCTCGAGTTTGTCAATAAGATAGTGAACAGATATGGAACGTGCAAAGAAATTTTATCTGACCGTGGAGCTGCATTCGAGTCAGACCTTTTCAGAGAGATATGTAAATTATATAGTATTAAAAAGTTATCCACAACTTCTTATCGTCCTACCTGCAATTCGATCGTTGAAAGAGTTAATGGCACCATTTGTTCCATTCTGCGTCACTATGCCAATAGCAGGAATTGGGAAGACAACCTCGGTGCGGCGGTTGCTGCGTACAATAATGCCGTGCACTCAGCGTTAGGTGAGAGCCCCCACTACATGCTCTTTGGTTACGACGCAGTCAATCATGAAGTTAGCGATAAAGATGTGAGCGAATTCAGAAAGCCATCCTTGGCGGAGAGATTGAAGGAAATGCAAGATGCCAGGGAAACTGTTAGGAAATTCCTGTCTGAAAACTATGATGAACGAGTCAAGAAGTATAAAACGCAGACTGTGAGAACCTTTGAGACGGGGGATTTGGTATTGTTGGCTGTTCCTAAGGGCAAGGGGTCCTCTAAATTCTCCGCAAAATTCTATGGACCTTTCCGTGTGGTAGCTAAGGTGTCTGAAGTAAATTTCAGAGTGCGCGGAGTCAATTTGCACGATGAACAAGTTGTGCATATTGACAGGATGAAGGCATTCAGGGGCATGCGTCATAGAAAGCCCACAGCTGCTAAACGCGAGTGCTATCCTCGGAGAAGGATGATTCCTTTGGCTCGGGAAGGTGGGAGTGCCTGTCGTATCTCTCCCCGCCGAGAGATGTCCACCCCACCGTTAGAGACCAAGACTGTTCCCGACCAGGAGAAAGGAGATTCTCATGACGAACCTACAGTGGTCGATGGGGCGTTCGACAGGGCACATTTCAGCCCTTATTTTCTGAGACCAAATCCTCGCCCTGCCGATCCCAGATGAGAGCTTATTAGTCCCCCATTAAACTCTGTCTATTAAAGCATATTATATATGTGTGTGCTTGGTAATCACTCATGGTAACTCACGTAGTTTGCGCAGATCTTTGGTTATTTTCTTTTTGGGAGGAACAAGATGGAAGGCACCTGTATGGAACGACCTGGATGCCTACTTCTCCTCTCTTTAGTTTTTTTTTTTTTTTTTTGTATCTTTTAACATGGCTCCCGTGAGCTTTTCCCTCCCGAATAGCGGGAGGTTTTCCTTACGGGACAATAAGAATGTTTGGTAGATTGGTTAGTTTTTTTTTTTTTTTTTGGAAAGAGACCTTTTGTCAAATTATATTGACAAATATTCGCACTCTTATCTTATCCTATTTCTTTAGTGCGAAGAACGTTGTTTTATCAGATAAGTAAACCGATCTCTCCAGCATTCTAATTGGACGAATGTGGCCATGTTTGTATATAAAGGGGGTTGAAGGGAATGCGTGGTGGCATTGTGATTTAAAATCTTGTGCAGAGGCACTTATAGTGCTCTCTTCGTATTTTTTTTCGTGCTTGGTGTTCTCTACGCATTCCCTGAGTGACCCCGGTCCGATCCCTACATAAGCAGAAATAAAAGATAAGTACTTTTATTTTTATTTAACTAATTGTGAATTATTATTTATTTTTTTTTTGTGTGTGTTATACTTTTGCGTGTACGGTTTTATTGTGTTCAAGTTACTCTTACGGTAGGCCCCCGTATATTGCAATTTTGTGTGTTAACCCGTAAATAGTAACTTTTGTCACTTTTTGTTCAACTATCAAGCTTTCAAAATTAGAAACTTATATTTATTGTTGTGTAAAACCTTTGTTAAGAAATAATTTTATGTATATCAACACACACTCTTTCTAACCTACATTGTGGTCCCAATTGTCTTAAGAGAGCGATAAGAGATCTCGGAAACCTTTGAATAAAATGGAAACATTGCAGTGTTTGTCTGTGTTTAATGTATAAAGGTACTTCGATAAAAAGCAATTATATTCGAAATTTAATTCTAAAAGTGATCAAAATTTGAGAAACAATCGCGCTAAAAAATATGCCTCCATAGCGTTTCACGAATTTCCATTATTATATCGCGACCACAACGCGAATTATTTGAGAAATTACAGAATACTTTCTTAGATTTAATAATGGCAATAAAACACAATTGGGATCGTTCAAAACATGGAAGAAGTCCGCTGGGAATGGAGCAGAGAGAAAGGCCGGCCGGTTTGCTGACAAATTCATTAAAATCGTGACGCGGATTAAACCATCCCGCAGGCACGACGCCCCGGGCTCGCATTAGCAAGAACCTCTTCACAAAAATAAATCCAAATTGCTCTATTTTCTCGTAATATCTGCTACTCTTAATTGCTCATCGAAATGTCTCTATTCGGTTTAATCTTCGCCCTTCTCCTTTCCACGATCTTTTGCTTCACTTGCACATTTGTAGATGGTGCGAGAAATAAAAACAAATATTAATTTTTATTTAATTTTTTTCTAAAAAAAGCAGAGAGACTATTTTTTAAAATTAGTTTAATAAATAGTTTAATATATTCATAATATAGTGGCAATTGAAAACATGCAAACCTTTAAAAACATAACCATTTCGCCGATAACTGTCAAATATTCTCTCCTTACACTAATGTTTATTCAGTTCCACTTTGAAAGATTGTAGTTGAACATTATTTGTATTAAAGGAAATTCAGAGAACAAAATAAGATTAGTTGAGAATGTGTGCGCCTTTCTCCCAGGTTTTATTACAGTTGATGTCTTTTCACTCGAGATCAGAGGACTTCTGAGACCATTTGTAGATAGATATCTTTGTGTATTTCTGATCTAAAAGTTGATTTTTCAAATATATCCCATAAGTTATTTCCTAGGCAGTTCTCTGCGTGTTGTTCGGGTAAAATACCTAGATATCGCGGGAGCTCTTACTGTATACATATCTTCACTTTTATAAGTAATGCGACTCTACGTTTACGTACTAATTGTTCCTTGCAGATTTACTGCGGGAATAGAATTTGTTGACAGTTTGGACCTTCCCAAATACAAATAGAATAAAATATAAAATGGAAATTTGCCCAGAGGTTGTTTACATCCTGGGTAGGTAGGATGCAGACGTTGAGCAGGCTCGGTGCCATCGACTCAAGTGAAGACATACGATCTGAAGCATTAGCGTTTTTATCGGGAGTTTTTTTTTTTTTTTTCGCAGGAACTGGTATCCGGGGGGGCGTTGGCTAACCAGAAACTCGTTCTGCCCCTGGTGGTAAGTAAATAAAGGCGCCAATTAGTGGCGGCGGAGCCCTACTCCGTTGGTTACGTGCCTGCAAAACAGGAAAACTGCGAGGGCTCCTGGGAACTCCGCTGGGTGGGGAGGCCTTTTTAATCTGTTGGGCCGAGCAGGAAAACAAACTGAACCAAAACAACAAACTACCTGGAACTGAAGAGAAACCTCAAGCTAATGATCGCAATCTTTGTCAGAGCAACGACTCTCGCCATGGGCATTTTGAATAAGTCTTGGATGATTTGGGAGATCGTTTTAGCACGTATTTTTAATGTATTTTGATATCAGACAATACATTCATGCGATATAAGTATTGAACAAGCATGTGTGATGTGAATATTGTAGAGGCATGTGTGATGCGATGTGAAGATTGGACTAAGGTGGGTAATACGGTTGGGTGAAGATTGACCAGGTTTGTACGAGGCAATATTTAACAGGTATGCGTAATTCTGAATTTTAAAAAATAATGCGCTTTTTTATACAAAGCCGTGATTGGCTAGAATTATTCTCGTTACACCAAATATCAATTAAGACGGCTTGGAGCATTCAGTCTCCACGTCGTTTAAAACAGTTTCATAACAAATCGATGTTTAGAAATAACGCAGGCAGATAATTCCCAAGAAGAATAGTTCTCGGGGTGTTGTGGCTGGCCGAGCCGAAAAAAATTCCGGAAACTTCCACTCACCAACGGGGGAGGGGGAACAATACAAATGGCACAGAGGCTATTACGCGGCCTTCATACGAGGGTGAAAAATATGTCAGCGCCTAATGAAATGTCAAATCCTAGATTAAATTACACGGAGAGGCGGTGGCAGAATCCATCTTTCTCCAGCTGGAGCAGAGTAAATCTTCCCCAAGATTGATTGTCATTGTTCCAGGACCGGTTCGGCACTCATTTATCATGGCCAGAGAAGTTGGGCATATTTGTAAAAGATCACCCTCCAGGTAATGGGGAATGAAGACATTCCAACAGATCGCTGCTTCCTCACGCTTGCCCAACGACTCTTGTAATCTCTCCCCTCCAAATTTCATATACTTCATTCAGGTATACATTGACTCTCCAATAACAATAATTTTAAGCTATCGTTGAACACTGAAATAAATGGTAAGAGGCGAAGTTAAGAATACCGTCAAACCTGGCATTCCCAATTTATTCAGGGATAATTGCACCCAAGACAGTTCACTTACAATCCTATTAGTTTGTAATAGGTCCGTTGTTTCTTCATCATTTATTTTACTTGATTGAAGGCGTTTTATTAATTTTATTCGTTTACGTATTCCTGTAGAAGGGCAGAGATGCCTGAGATTACATTAATAAAAAGAAACTCATATTCAGAAACCTGTTGTATTATTTTAATCATTTATTTTATTAATAACAAATTCAACCTCCATTTGTTTGTCATCCATATAAACACGGTGGTCTGCGAGAACCTATTTCAACTCGCAAGCTGTTGGGAATAGAGACTTTCAGCGATTGGACCTCTCTGAAAGGAGGAAGAAATTCCAAAAACCTTAGATTTCAAACCTCCTTGAATTAAAAGAACAAATCTGGAGAAAATCAAGATAAATATTGATTTGTCTGTTATAACTAAGTAATCCGCTTCAAATAACATCATGTATTTACATTTATATTCATTAAATCTTCTATAATTGCACTCGACTGCACAAAATGAAAAGAGAGAGAGAGCCTATTTTTTTTTTCGATTAGCTCAATTTCTCAAGTTGTGCAAATGAAGCATTTTACTGATGGTATTCATCTGTTGGAGGAGGACATTAAACTTATATAAATATATAAGCCGAAGATAAAATAAAGAAACAATATTCTACACATATTTGCTGTGTTTGTATTTTACTTCATTAAATACATAATATATTCATCAGACACTACTAACTATACTAAACTTATATAAATTTATCATAAAATTTCTCAGGATAATTTTTACATATAAGATGGAAGGTTTTCACTAAAAAAAATGTGTATGCGAAACAACATTTTATTTTGCTAAACATTTTTTTATAAAGATGCAGCAATATTTAGGAACATGGCATTTATGGATTTTACAATGGATATTATATTTCTTGTCATCAGATTCCAACAATGTACGCCCCCATATGTTGATTCCACAGATCATTGTATCGTTGCTCAGTGATTTCAACATCTTGGTAGCCTTCACTCCGCTCTTTGCACCGAGATTATCAGGAAAGTTTGGATCTATAAAATTCTATTTTAGATTCAATAGGTACCCGAGCTTATTGAATTTCTCTCTCTCTAAATAATATTTTATACTATTCTCACATAAATCGGCGACTTTTATTGTCTAAAAGTGTTTATCAACCTCGATGAACAGCCAAGCCTTTTCTCATCTTCTTTCAATGTTGAAATAAACTCTCAGTCATTTATCAGTTTTGCATTTGAGGTCCAATGAAAATACCTTCCGTTATCTTAGAACAATTAATCTTTAGAAATTTAGTAATTAAATATTTGACAGCATCACTATCTTTCTCTTTAAAGCCTTTACATATTTTTTAATTAGCCCTAATTTGATAATGTAAAAGGGGAAGAATCATTTTCATATAGTTTGGGGACAAACGGTTCATTTTCAACATTTTGTTCGCTTAAGAGAAACATACCTTTTCAGGTTACTTTTTTTTGCATATAGTGATTCTTTCTTTTCCACTGTCTCACTTACATAAAAAACAAGGATAATTTGTGTTTCCTTTCTGCAAGCGCTGTAAAAATCCTCTAGTTATAAGATCGCCGCAAACTTTCCAACACACACACACAATTATTGGTACTTGTATAATTACGATTTTATTAAAGGTCGAATAGGTTTCTTCCATTTGGGTTAAATAGACAACAGGTATGGAAGGTGCCATAGTGTAGAAAACAAGTCTGCAAATTCCGTTTAAAGGAATCATTAAAGAGTCTATGCTTGGTAGCATTCTAGTTATTTTGCAGAGATTTCGATATATAGGATTCTTGGACCGTTCTAGGAGTCGGTATGGGATTCTCGAGGTCGTGAAGAATATCTTGCCTAGCTGATGGTATAGAAGTTTGTTTGTTTTAGCTAGTAAGGTCTGTGATTTTGCAGACACACAGAAATAACAATCGTCATGGTGATTACACGGTTCAAAACCGTTGGCATACGAAAATCCATACCTTTTGATTTCTCTGTTTCCATGGCAAAATCCTTGATATTACGTTCCGCACACACCATGGGGACACCACCCAAAACAACGGGACCCCATGACAATAAATATATTCTCTGCGCACCAAGTTCTAATGTCGTCTGGCCAAATATCGGTCAAGGCAACTTAGAACGTCTATTCGGAAGATTTCCATATGCGTAAAATATAATTCAATTAAAAAGTCTGGGAATGAAACTGGTGATATCGATGTTAGGGTTCACCATTGTGAGCATAGATCATTTTTCAGTATTGCAGGTGTGGCGGTATGAAATTATCATCAAATTCAATAGCTCAAAATATTTTAAAGTTTTATTCTGAAAAATTTATTGCCAAGTTGATAATAATTTTAAATAGAGCGGTTCCATTTATAAAATACATAATAAATATTTGATCTGAGACATAATCCAGTTAAGGAACTCTACTGATCCAACCACTCACATCAACATAGTGGGCTCCCTCTCCTGGTAATTGGAGCGGTTTGACCATCATTTCCACTCTAGCCTTCTCACCAGCAGCTCGGGAGAAGCTAATGTGCTTCATCTCCCCAATTAAAAAAAGCATCAGGAGTGAATTTGTCAGGCGATATGTGATTAGGATTAGATTGATGTCTTGGATTTATGTGGTGGTCCCTCTCAATTTTACGGGGAGCATCGCTGGCATGCCGGCGTAAATCACCGCAGCGGCTTCCAATTAGCTATCTTCAGCCGGAACCCGGGTTTCCGCGACGCTTTACGATCCTGGGAAGTCTTATTCAGACGGCCTGCGGTCATAAAGAATGTCGACCCGAATTACCACAAAATATTGCCCACTCGGCGACGTCCACTTTATCACTGGGCGCTTTTATTGCCGCAGAAGAATCAATCGGCATCCGCCATCTTAGATCATGCCAGACATTGTTTTGTCAATTTTGGATGTCGGAATGCCATTAAATACTATACACGACAATACTATTGATTTCTTTTGTTAGAAAATCATAAAGTTTTGAAAAAAATCTTGATAGTATTTATTATCTCCTTGATACACTGTTGCACAAAGCATTAATTTTTGGTATGTAGGGAAAATAAATATTGTATCGAAACAACCTTTTGTTAGAATTGCTCCAAGTGGTCCCAGCAGTGAGTGCCAAACCAGAGAAATATAGAACTACGCAAACTCGCCCTGGGATAATTACGTTTTTATTTTTTCTAAATAAATACCCAGGGCCGCAATTCACTCTTTATTTCTGCTAATGTAAAACCTGGCGATATAATGTCCCCGTTGATCTGAAGAGAGAACCAGAGGTAAAATATAATCTTGATATAAAATTTATTCAAATAACTCATCGCAGAGTTCAAATACAGCGCTTATATAAGTTTATCCAAATCATTTTATAAACATATTGTAGCCTGCAAATAGAAACTTTTAAATAAAAATAATCTATTTTCCAATCTTTTTTTGGAACCCCTACTTTTTATTTAAATTATTTCAAAATATTAAAATACTTATTTATCAAGTTATTTAAAGAAGACTGCATGGATTATTTCACAAGACATTATAAAATAAAGAAAATAAAAACTGGGGGTTATATTTGGCTAATTTTGGGCCAATAGTTTGGGGAAATGAACTTTTCAAAAAATTTATAAACCCATGCAAATAATCCGGTTTAGTCTGGGCTCTGGAGCATTTGTGCCCAACCAATAATATTATTTATTATCATTAGTAGAAGTAATATGAGAGAATATGTATTGTTGTGTGGCGTGTTGTTGCAGAAAACATTCCGGTATAGGTTAAATATAAATATTTTACTAAAGTTATTTAAAGCGCATGAAGTAAAATACCGTGTAGTAATGGGGAAAGTGTCGCCTGCGTAAATTAGCTGGTGTGTCGGCGGATTACTGAACAGATTCGGAGATCTAAACTTTGACAGTTTCTCCTTTCTTACATAATCTTGTCATAGGTCAAATATTGTGGAAACTGTGCTGAATGCACGAGCATTATATAAAGGTACGTGAATATCTTCCAATCTATATATTTTCTAGCGTTCGTTCCAAGCGTATTGCGCCACGGTGTGGAAGCTGCCGACTTGGCCCGAGGAAACTGTACTTTGTTCCACCTTTTTTTCCCCAGTACTCCGCGGATCTAGTTTCAGTGGAACGTTGAACTCGGAGGTTTCAGTTGTCAGCTGAAGGCCGGGAAGTGAGTCAGCTTGGTTTATGGCCTCCTGGACTTTGCCTCGTCGGCAACTTTGTGCCTGCCTGTGTACACTGGGCCGTGAACTCTGCGTTGACAACTCCGTTTACATCTGGGGGTTTTACCGAAGTTTATTACTTTCAGCGCAGCGATCTTTACTGTTGAGTGGACAGGATCACATTAATGGCACTTCAATCAAACTCTTGCGTTGATCTACTTTCCATCTGCCTTTCTTCTACAGGTCAAGAGCTTGATGAAGTAACCTTTACTCTATTTACTTTTTTTTGCAAAAATATTTGTTCAATAGGGACATTCTTTTTCTTATACGCACATGTAAAATACTTTATTTTAGTTCCGCTGACCCCACCTTGAAAAATAAAGTCTTAATTTAAATTTTTAAAATGTGTTAAAAAAAAAAGTCAATTAGACGTATTGGCATTTCATTGGGACGATGGCTAGCGGAAAGTTGAGCTGACTACTCGACTGTGCGCATTATCTCGGGGCGATGGATCGTTACAGGTTTCTCCTTGCTCAGCATCCATGTCCCTGCCTTCTATACTCCTTTTATTTTCTGGTTTTATGATTCCATATCATTATATTTCAATACATTACGGCGACCGCCTCTTACAAACCAAAAACAATTCAATAAGCTTCGGTGAGAAAGCTCTAGGAGAAAGTATTCACAACATTGTACCCGACTAATGTTTTATTTCCAAACATTCCTATATCCAAGAAGAGAAGAATCTAATAGTTCTACCATACTTGATGCTGAATTCAATCACCAAATATAAACTTGTGTCCGTCAATTTATCATTTCCGCGTAGAGATCATTCATTCATGTATAAATATTTTATTTCAATTTAAAAAACATTTTTGTTGTGTTGATATTGTGTATTGATATATAGACTTTGTTGGTTTGTTCCAGTTTAGCGATTACAATTACCTCTCATACACATGCCATTTGGTATGGTAGACGTTTGCAGCTTTCATATAAAGTCAACACTTCATCATCGAAAGTTGAAAACAGAAGAACAGCAAATAGTATTTTCAAACTATATTGATAAAATTGATATATTACACAGAGTAATCATCAATTTTATAATTATATAATTTATAAATTATATATTTTATAATTTATATAACACTTTGTTCTTGTGTAAACGAGAATAATGCACGTGGAAATAATCGTATTGAAGTTTAAATAAAGTACGATATATACAGGAGGAGAGTGCGGGGGCAATTTTTGAGCGAGCGGATCTTATCCAAATCTGGCGATGTCTTGTTATTTAACATTAATATTGACATGTATTCATGGGGTTTACCTACAGTGTAATGACAAAATAATAATGATAATAAGGAAATTCTTGGCTCATTGTTAGGTCTTCCAGAGGTTTAGCCACTTGAGATGAGCTGGACACCAAAAAGAACCTATTGTATTTATTATCTCACTGCTATCGTCTTTGTTATTCGACTTCTATAACAGACACTTTTAGAATAACGTCATCAACTTTTGCCATCGTAGAAATAGATTCAAAATTGAAGTTCAACCCGTAGGAAAATTAGAAAGAAAAATTCGAGCCAATATAAAACAAAAATTTTAAAATATAAATTCTACTTGTTTTTATATTTTTGGAAACTAAATATTTGGTTTACAAATTAATTTCAAAATATGAAGAACAAACTTGTGCTACTTAGAAATGTATTTGACAACAATTTGATCGTCTGTCCTGCTAACCAATCAGCGGCTACGTTATCGTCTGTCTCTGTTTATGGCGAGAGAAAGGAAATGAACTGTGCATGCGTTACCAGACGATGGGAAGCAGACGAGCGCAAATGAGCGGGTAGATAGAATGGACACCATACACCGTATATGATTATAAACATATTATGGTGATTTTAAATATTCAACATGGCGGCCCATGGTTTAGGTTGTTTCTTACAAGACAATAAGGAAAACTAAAATATATTTGGATTTGTGTGAATATATGTATTTTTATCAAGGTATAAATATTGAAATATGTATTTTATACGATTCTGGTTGTTCATCAATATTATTTTTTTGTAGAGAATGAAAGTATCTGTTTCTAGTGAAATTATTTAGGTTTCCGTTCCATCGGACTATATTTCCAAAGCTCCTACTGCTCTATCTTGGCGCTGACAATTGCTACAAATGGGGTTTTTAAGTGAGTGAACCTCCATTCAAATTGTATTTTTTCCACCAGACACCAGAGAAATTAGATCGAGGGTTGTTCCTCCCCTATCATTTCCGTTCCGCTCCCGTAGTTTCATTTCTATTTTATTTTTTCGTTATTTGGCGTGTTGAAAAATTGCTGGAATTCTACTCCGTCAGTGGGAAAAATGGCTTTTTACGACTTTCCTAAACCCGTCTTCAAGAATTTATATTTAAGAATTGTTCTTCGTGTCTAAGTGCCTTCAAAAATTCCTATATTTAATTCATCAAGATAAATCTTAATGCCCAACTATATGACATAACATGGCACAATATATGACACTATAATTTTACTATTTGAACTATTTTATTCAAAATTAGTAATTTTCTCTTATAAATTTTGTTCTCTTGCATAGCTAAAGATCGAAGTCGGAAACCATTGCCATAAGGTGGACTCAGGTGGACACAGCTTCCAAAATAATATTTCAGATTCGTAAATGCCCAAACAGAATGAGTCAGGGACTACAGCTTGAAATAAAGGATATTCCGTAGATCCTTCAGTCTGGACCAATAGATTAAGGATATTCCGTAGATCCTTCAGTCTGGGCCAATATATTAAGGATATTCCGTAGATCCTTCAGTCTGGGCCAATAGATTATGGATATTCCGTAGATCCTTCAGTCTGGACCGATAGATTGAGGATATTCCGTAGATCCTTCAATCTGGGCCGATAGATTAAGGATATTCCGTAGATCCTTCAGTCTGGACCGATAGATTAAGGATATTCCGTAGATCCTTCAATCTGGGCCGATAGATTAAGGATATTCCGTATATCCTTCAGTCTTGACCGATGGATTGAGGATATTCCGTAGATCCTTCAGTCTGGACCTATAGATTAAGGATATTCCGTAGATCCTTCAGTCTGGGCCGATAGATTAAGGATATCACACACACACAAAAGCCTTTATTAAGACACACAGGTCTTACAGAGGATTCTCCTTGGGGTTTAGATTAAGGATATTCCGTAGATCCTTCAGTCTGGACCTATAGATTTAGGATATTCCGTAGATCCTTCAATCTGGGCCGATAGATTAAGGATATTCCGTAGATCCTTCAGTCTTGACCGATAGATTAAGGATATTCCGTAGATCCTTCAGTCTGGACCTATAGATTTAGGATATTCCGTAGGTCCTTCAGTCTGGCCGATAGATTAAGGATATTCCGTAGATCCTTCAGTCTGGACCGATAGATTAAGGATATTCCGTAGATCTTCAGTCTGGGCCGATAGATTAAGGATATTCCGTAGATCCTTCAGTCTGGACCGATAGATTAAGGATATTCCGTAGATCTTCAGTCTGGCCGATAGATTAAGGATATTCCGTAGATCCTTCAGTCTGGACCGACAGATTAAGGATATTCCGTAGATCCTTCAGTCTGGACCGACAGATTAAGGATATCCCGTAGATCCTTCAGTCTGGGCCGATAGATTAAGGATATTCCGTAGATCCTTCAGTCTGGACCGATAGATTAAGGATATTCCGTAGATCTTCAGTCTTGACCGATAGATTAAGCATATTCTGTAGATCCTTCAGTCTGGGCCGATAGATTAAGGATATTCCGTAGATCCTTCAGTCTGGACCGATAGATTTAGGATATTCCGTAGATCCTTCAGTCTGGGCCGATAGATTAAGGATATTCCGTAGATCCTTCAGTCTGGACCGATAGATTAAGGATATTCCGTAGATCCTTCAGTCTGGGCCGATAGATTAAGGATATTCCGTAGATCCTTCAGTCTGGGCCAATAGATGATATTCTGTGGATCCTTCAGTCTGGGCCAATAGATTAAGGATATTCCGTGGATCCTTCAGTCTGGGCCAATAGATTAAGGATATTCCGTGGACCCTTCAGTCTGGGCCAATAGATTAAGGATATTCCGTAGATCCTTCAGTCTGGGCCGATAGATTAAGGATATTCCGTGGATCCTTCAGTCTGGGCCGATAGATTAAGGATATTCCGTAGATCCTTCAGTCTGGGCCAATAGATTAAGGATATTCCGTGGATCCTTCAATCTGGGCCGTCAAGGAGGATATCGCCATCACCGCCGAGGCGTTGACAAATTGAAGCTAAGTTCCCAAATCCCGCCAATTGAGTCAATCTTCGTTAACGCCCGGGAAAATTGACAGCGGCGGCTGTGGTAAATTGGTTATCAGCAGAGGTCAATGCCTTCTCACACCGAGCAAGAACAGGTTCCCTTCAAGATCTTCCCGGGGATTTTAATTGGCATAGGTACTAAACAGATTTACGATACCAATTTACACTCATCTTCTTGTCAAGGTAACACCTTTATGCCGAATACATTAGCTCTATTCTGATGAAAAACACATCTAAATATCCCGGTGAAAGACAAGTCTGTTGATTGTGATGTTTAAAAAAATAGAAATAAATCTGAGGAGACCCCGGGGAACTTCTATGGGATTAATATATTTGTGAGAACCGGTTCTCCCAGCGGGGGGAAGAAATGAAAAAGCTGGCAATTGCATCACTTGTTGGAACTTCACGCTTCATTAAAAAACCTCTTTGGTCCAGAAAGAAAATGAAAGGCTTGTGGTCTTAATTCAGGTCGGGGAGACAAAGGGAGCAGATTTATTGCGATGGTGTCGGGGGTTGTCCGGCCACATCAGCCGAGTTGTTTCATCCAACACTTCTTCCATCTTCTGTGTTAGCCTTGTTCCACCCGAATTTTCTGCCTAAACTCCACAGTGTCTATTCTGCTTGAAATGATTCCTGTTCAACCACACTAAGTTAAATTATTTTTGTTTCTAATTTTGATTAAATTTTGAAATCTCTACTCTGCGTTCCACTTCAACAGTAGTATAGCGACAATAGAGATCGTTGTTTTTATCGAATTCTGCATCAATGTCGCCTACACTCGGTAAAGTTATCGTTGGTTTTCCTCAGCATGGGGTTTAGCAATCCCTCCCGGCAACAATAATCGTAGGTTTTCTAGAATTATGTTTCCACTCTCTTCACATGGTCGACCCTTTCAACTGTAATAATTGACTTATTTAGCAATTCGAGCGGATTAAGTATAAAGATCTCTAAAAAAGCACCATGAAGTAATGAAAAAATCCAATGTGTGCTACACCCGCAAAATAATATTGTATCAAACAAGATAACGTAGTATTCTCCTAGCTCGCAGTAAGTAAACTCCAGGTACTGTACTGAATCACCTTCTTACCTTCACTAGGTACATTTATTCATCATTTTACCCCATAATACATAGTGTGATCAATAATTTCCAGAAATGCTGAATAGTTAAAGAAATACAAAAGTATAATAAAGTTTTATTTAAAATTTCTCAAAATAATGAGTCACTATCTATACACTTGTTCCATATTTTTTTTCCAGATATCAAAACACCTCTGAAAATCCTCATCTTTTAAGCTTTTCAAAATATTCTTCGAATTCTCCTTTATTTCAGGTATTGAGTCAAATCGAGGTCCTTTTAAGACTCTTTTAATTTTAGGGTAAAGGAAAAAGTCGTTTGGAGCAAGGTCAGGAGAATAGGGTGGCTGGGGTAGTAAAGCAATTCCGTGTTTAGCCAAATAGAGTTGTACAGTGACTGCTGTATGTGGCCGTGCGTTGTCATGATGCAAGAGCCAATTTTTCTGATGCCATTTTTCGGGTCTTTTCTGACGCACAGGCTCTCTTAAACGTCGCAATACATCAAGATAGTAATTTTGATTAATGGTCTGACCCTCAGGCACGAATTCATAGTGTACCAATCCCTTTACATCAAATAAAGTGATAAGAAGACATTTAAGCTTCGATTTGAACACATCTTTGCTTTCTCTTGCTTATTCGACCAGCTTTTAATCGTGCAAACCATTGTGATAGGGCATCTTCGATTTGAACACATCTTTGCTTTCTCTTGCTTATTCGACCAGCTTTTAATCGTGCAAACCATTGTGATAGGGCATCGATTGTGATAGGGCATCTTCTTTAAAAGCCTGCTTCAAGATTTTAAATGATTCGGAAGCTGTTTTCCCTAATTTAAAGCAAAACTCTATGCAGACTCGCTGTTTTTCAATATAGTCCATACTGAAATTCGAAAATGTTCTGATATACTCGAGCTTATAAATTCGATAAAACGTGAGAGCGTGCGTCTATGGGATCAATTTTTATTTCTACGTGTTGATAAATGTTTTATCTATAAGGTCCTTTTAAAATTATTCATTATTTTGAATATTTTACGTGATCCAGTCTCATTCCTGGAAATTTTATTGATCACACATTGAACATGTACGCCAATTTACACCGGAGTTAAGTTGAATCAGGCTTTAAAAATAGATATTTCTCTATTACGCTGACTAATTTGATCAAAAAGGAAAACTAGGTTTGATTAAGGTCGAAAAAGTTTAATGTTTCTATTTTATATTCTAGTTTAGAGAGATTAAGTTTTATTATTTGAGGTAAATATATATATTCCCAAGACACAGCCTTCTCCAAGACCATCGCTCCATAACTACAGTTTCCAAATGGTAATTATTGAGCATCCATGAGGACTTTCATTGTAAAATCTAATGTTTTATTGGGTCAGAGAGAATATCAAGCTAATTCTGCATTATTTGATACCATTACTAAATAGGTCTGCGCTCCTGGAACCTGGGTTATTAATATCTGTTGATATATAATTGTAGATTAAATATAGCAAAGAGAGATATGATATTTTTAAAATTTTGATAAATAACTAAATAAATCAAATTATTTAAAAATAAAATAAACTAAATGGAACTTCGGCGAAGTTGATAGAAAAGATCAAATACAGAACCATGATATAATGATCCTGTTGTGCAGTCTATATACCCGCTCCACCGACTCTGTCATTCACTTGGAGACCTCGAGAAAAGAAATGCGGTGACATCCCATAGCCCTTGTCACTCGCGACCCATAGAACCATGGCATTTGTGAGGTTGATTCTGTGTACATGACATTCTATCGTTTCTCCTGTTCTGACCCCGAGTCAAAATTCCCTCGAGAGAGAAAGGAACTTAACCATGACACGTTCTGCTATATGTCTCTGAAGACACTGAGGAGTGACTTGCATAAACTTCCCTTTGTTCACGATTGGTACAGTAAGTTATCATGTAGAGCATTCTGGAATATATTCCCGCGGACATATAAATCTTACACCATATACAGTACGTAGTGCACCAGGGAGAAAAAATTGTCGTTCAACGATATATAACTAGAGGAATCGTCTCTTGCAGGAACCCGGATTTGCTTATAGACCGCGCGGTCTCTTCTACCGCTCCCAGGCCATGTAGCTGCTATTTGGTGAGTTTGACACAAAGATGTCGTTTTATATCTTGTGTTAGAATGATGTCCTCTATAGGTCCCCTGACATGGAAGCAATGATTTGAGTTATAGGCCTACAAACCCATGTATTCTGATATACACCCTGCATATATAATTTAGTTGTGGCCGATAACAAGAACGTAAATAAAGTATTATTTATAATATTCGCATATATTTTAAGGTAATATTTGGGAAACGGTCCCAGGAGTGACGGCGTAAATACTCCGCCGCAGATCCTGATGGGAGCTTAGCTCCACCACCGCTCCATTGTTCTGACCCGAGTCCCATCCATCTTCAGGCAGCGGATTAAGATGCTCAAGTTGGAGCGTTGAACTCTGACCCGCCCGGCTCAACCAATTACCCCGGAGGAAATTATTGCCCACCTGTTTCATTAGGTTTGTTTTGGCCGGTGGAAGTTTGCATTGGATATCTGGTGGCCTCTGCGACATCTAGCCACTTTGGCAATGTGACAAACGGCGCCGAGAACTATGGCCTCCGTCACGCTCCTGTCAAAGGCTCATTATGCCGAAGATCGTGCAGCTTTGAGATATTAATTCCCTCCAGCGGCCCCTCGTAATTGGACTGCCTGCCATCCCGGGCCTGCCCGACTCTATTGACCTTCAATGGCCGGCCAACTGTATGGTGGCTTATATACAGGGACATATATTCTACTGCATCGTGTAGGAAATTGCAGAAAATACTTGAAAATAATTAATCACCTACTCTACGATGAAGGGGTTTTCACTAATTTATTAATATTCGCAAGTTTTCGAGTTAAAACCTTTCCACTGGCGTTTTTCCTAAAAGTATAAACAATCAAAATATATTTGTAAAACCCTTACACGCGACTGGACTCGAGCCCTTCGGTCTTACTTGCCTCTATTAATGTATTTCAGATATTCACGCCACTGATATATTATCCTTATTGTGTTTGGGCATGTTCTGATCTCATCCTCTAACATCACAAGACGACAAGGTGATGGATGATCAGATCCAAACACAATAATTGCAGCAATATATTAGACATATCTGTAGTGAATATTTAAAATAAATGTATAAATGCAATAATCAAAACCGTCGCGTGCGTGTAAGGGCTTAACCAATATATATTTTGAATGTTTATACTTGAGAGAAAAGCCTGTGTAGAAGTTTTAACTCGAACACTTTGCGAATTATAATAAATTAGCAAAGAAAAATTTTGCAGAGTACGCGTGATTGATTATTTAAAAATATGTTACTATAGCGCCCTCTGTTCAAATATGATCTAGGTGTGTGCTAGAGTTTTGTATTCAATTCAAACCTTCTCGTGTGTTCAACTTTATATCCACTATATATATTGTGCAGTTATTGTTTTATTTTCAAAAGTTGATTGCTCTTTCGAGGTTTTACTGTTTAATTTATTTGATTCCGAGAAAGTTCAAACCCCTTTTTTATATAAAATAGTCCCTTGACTTTAGCTTCCACTCAGACACCAAGTCCTATTAAAAGTCCAGTTCAACCTCTTAACAGTAACTTGTAGAGTTTCAATCTATCCTTTCCCCTCGCCATTTTAATTTTTATATTCAATAGTTTTTTTTTATTTTGATGCTCTGCGCCTTAAAATAAGCACTCTCAATCACTACGTTAGAAGGCTCCTTTACATAACCCTATACTGGATGGTCAACCTGTATGTTGGTGTCTCCCATTGATAGCTTCAAGTTGAATAGAAGTATTTCCCAGAGAAGGCCAAAAACTCTCGGAAACAATTGAAGATGTTCCGTACGACATCAAGGCTGATGCACATAAATAGTTTGAAGGTGTGATCAATAGATAATAAATAGCCATTGACTCCAATGTACTTTCACATCTACGGGAGCGTCAAATATTTGTAATTATTCATTCAATGACGAACATCTCTCACTTATATGTTCAATCGCCTTATTTTCAAAAATTATCGAACTTAAACAAGAAATGCTAATGCATAGATCCTGCTGATTCAAATTATATAAAGTCGCTACACGAATGACCCCATGGAATCTGCTTCTGTACGGATTAAGTTAAATGTCGTAAATCTGTGGTTGAGGAAAATATAAATCTAGCTGTTTGTGTGAGAGAGTAGAAAAAAGTGAAATAACATGAATTATTTCAACGAGGAACGCGACTTTTGCAATTGAAAATTTATTTTTGAAACGAATAATGCATTGAGAGAGAAATACATCTGCGCCACCTGGAGAGAATTCACGGTGCTGGACTGCGGAATGACACCAGGCCATCGGTCCAGGTCCTGCTGGGCGTTCTAGAGAGGGCTTTTGTTCAGATGGTCCTTATACGTCCGCGGCTTCTCCCTGGTCGGACGAGTGAGAGCGGCCAACTCGCTGGTACTGTCAGCGATGCCCCACTATCGCCACAGGCCATCGCCTGGCTCCCGGGGTGTTTAGTGCTGGTTGCGTATTTTATTGGGATAATAAGGTGTCAGTAATCAGCCTGTGTGTGATGATTCAATAAAGTAAACTCTTACAAGATCGAGGGGTGGAATGGTGTTGGATTCAGTACCACCAATGTGCGTTCCAGAGGTAACCCAGTTTGGCTTGCCACACCACTCAGACGTAAACAGCGATAGCTGCCAGCTAGATAAGTTCCCTCGACGTGCGCTAACCTCGCAGCGTATCGCCGAGCATCAATAAACATTCCCTGGAAATATTCTCTATATAGACTTAACTGTGGAGTCATTCATTAATTCTATCTAGACGGCTTGAGAGAAAACCTCCTTCTGTAAAATTCCGAGTTCCGCGACTAGAGGATTTAAAAATATACATTATGAGAATCCTTCAGATGGCTTTAATCACTTAATGGATTGTTATTTAAAATTATAGAATTGTAATGTGGGCTGTATTTCGTACTTTTTATTTAATTCTTAATCAACCAGGCGCGATATTGAAATATCTGCGCCTATTACAATACAACAAAAATTAAGGAAAAACGAATGATACTTACACCCAGCCAGACAATTCTCCCAGATGACAGAAAGGGAAAATTCGGCGACAGTACAGACAGAATGCATGAATAAAATAATGTGAATAATTATATAATATATATATATTATCAAACCTTTGTGTAAACAATTATTTATTACATATTTATGATTTCCAGGTGATCTCGGTGAAGGAGAACGGCGCAAAATAAAGTTAAATTGAGCTGGAATTGGAAATTGAAAGTATTTGATTAGCTCCGAATAAATATTTCCAGCGCTATTGTGGGAGAAAAATGCAAAGAAAAATTAAATTTTAAAGACAGCTGATAGAGGCAGGCTTATAGAGCGGTGCGGTGTATTTTGCTGCTACGTGGTTATGGTTGAAAAATTAGCGAAGGCCAAAAATTTTGTAAAAATTTTCGCACTCACCCGCTTATCTCGGGCACCCAAATTGCTGCTAGGGAACTTGTTTAAAATCTGATATCCTGACGTCGCGTTAAATTAATGATATCTAAATGCTGTGTGGAGGGGCTGGGAAAAAAGGGTGAAAAATGGTTCAAAATAAAGGATCAATTATTGAGCGTGCATCAGAATAATAATCCCGAGGGTAGAAGAATGCTTCCAGAACATCGCACACATCATGAGGCCGTCTCAGGGCTTCACTACAATATTGGCCTTAAGACACCCAAATAGTTATCGATTTATTAAAATAATTTGTAAAATTTTGATTTTTTGCATTGATTATATGAATTTTGATCTGAAAGATTTTTTTCTTGTTTGTATGAGAGAAGTCGGGGTATATTTTTTAATCAATCTATTGAGTTTTTTTTTTCATTATTATACTATTATAAGCCTCCAATTCTATATACAGTTACGAGCGTCATTCCTCATCTCCTAATCAATCAGTCGTCAGTCATCTCTGTCACCGTTTGCTTTTTTTTTTTTGGAATGGCGCCCTCCTATTGGTTGGCTACGAACACGCCACCTTTCCCCCCCCCCCCCCCCCCACTCGCTTTGTTGTTTTTGTAACTTATGTGTTGGAGCGGGTCGCTCCTTAAATAATCTATTGTTAACAATACCTCATTATAGGTCCGCAAATATCGAAAGTATAGGTATGTAGCTTTTGTACTATTAAGGTGTATATATATATACTCTACTATATTACTACTCTACTACTATATACTATATAGTACTATATACTACTACTATAAACTATATACTCTATTGACATATATATTATGACTTACCTATACTATATATACCGCATACATACCAATATTGTACATGGTATGGTAGTGGATGTAAGTGATATATTAAATCACTCAATAATACTATGATATGTACAGGTATACATTATATATTACAAAATATATACATTTTGAATACTTATTCTATATACAGTTACGAGCGTCATTCTTCATCTCTTAATCAGTCATCAGTTTTCATTTCTGTCACCGTTTGCTTTTTTTTTTTTTTGGAATGGCGCCCTCCTATTGGTTGGCTACGGTCACGCCACCTTTGCCACCCCCCCACTCGCTATTTCGTCTTTGTAACTATTGTGTTGGAGCGGGTCGCTCCCTAAATAAATGCATATATTAGATAATAACCAAATGGAATCCTCTCTTTCTTTTTCCCAGTAAGAGACGCCTACGGAAGCCAACAGTACATAGACAGATAAAGCACATAGGCTATAGTTATTAACTAACATATGCAATTATTTAAGGCGCCAATTTATAATTGTAACAAATAGTATTTGAATCAAAACATTCAATCGGGTAAAACACGGGCGTTGCCCGGGTCATTCGGCTAGTAAACATATATTTCCAAGCACATTTATCTTAAATGAAAAAAAAAAAAAAAGAAGAAAATATCTACTATATCTCTCTAAATGTTAGATTGGCTTATTAATACTTTGCTTAAATGTAGCTCAAATAAATATTCGTAAATCTGATATATACAGACGTACATCTATAGTTATTACTGGCCAAGTGACAAATGATTTAATTAACAATAAAACCATCTCTCCACGTGGCGGTACAGTTGATGCAATTAAAAAATGTCAACAATTATTCAGACATTATATCGCGTATCAATAGCCGCCATTTTCCCTCCAGCCTGCTGTTCGGGGGGAATTAACAAATACTTTCGCCCCAGGATTTTTGATTATGGAATACATACCTTTCATTATTATTTGTTGACCTGTATTTGAGAAATTAATTTGTGTTAATAGTATATGATGACATTTTTCTTTCTCTCAATTTCCGCTAGGCCAAATCTATGGCCAAAATATAGACGGAACTTTAATGGGAGGACATTGGTTTGGCCACTTTGCCAGTTAAACACCTCTTTGGCGGATTGTGAAGATTCCATTAGAATCCTGTGGGTCTCATGGTACAAAGTCTCCCTGGACTGAGGAGGGCCATTAGCCCGAAACCATGGTCTCTAGGTGGACGTTTCCCAGTTTGTCAAAGCTGGTGTAGTGGCTTTGTCCCCAACTCGAGGCCGTAGTTTACGGCGACCTAGTTTTGACGTTACGGGAGAGATGAGCCTCATCTTTATAGATCAATTTACTCCCGGAAAAATTTCCATTTAAATTTTTGTATTTTAATCTAATATTGAGTTATAAGGAATGGGGGTCTATTTACTCTTTCAGGGGAATTAATGAACTGTATATGGATCAATGTATATTATTGGTATAGCATGGCCTTAACAGCAATGACCTTTTATCGATATATTATGGGGTATATCATAAAATCGGTCTATTATCGATTAATTGTTGTTGTTGTTTTTAAATAGAACAATCCATAAATAGATAGTTAATATAAAAGCTATTAAAATTATTTACCAATATTTATCAGTGTCAACAAAAATATTGATAAATAAATTATTTCTTAATTCTAATAATAATCCCTTTAATCAATATTCTTAATCCAATATATGCCTTTTTAATTAAATATTATTCATCCATTCATCTTTTCTCTCTCTCTCTCAAAAAAAAAAAAAAAAGAAAAAGGGTAAACAGACGATTTCCTTATAACTCTATTTTAGGGGGGATGGGGGGGGGGGGGGGGGGGGGGGATATCTCTCTCCACGTTGCGCACACTTACAGATACATATGCAAATCCATGATCTGGAAGATCGACTTGTTGAAAGCTAGAAATTCAAGTAATAAAGAAGAAACTCGTTGTCATAAAAATATTCTAATTATAATCAACATAGGTTGACCTATGGTTTAATCAAAATTATAAAGTTTAATACCAACATTATAAAAATTTACAGACAATATTTTAAAGTTTAAGGATTAGATTCAACATTTTGATAAAACAATTACAAACAAATGTTAATTTTCTTACATTTTCACGCACCAGGCAGGAATAGGAAAAGATAGCTTTAATTTTGATTGTGCCTTACACACATTTAAGAAATTTTAGCCTTTCGTTGAACGGGATATCGCTCTAGTTAATAAATAATGTGCTGTTTGAGAGATGAGAAGCGTTTGTTTTTTCAAAATTAAAATGTAATTTCAACGCGACCTTGGTAGAACATTTTTTGGTTTGAATCAGGTATAATATACTATTTACACACAGACAAACACACACTATGCAGGTATAATATA
>CP092868.1:106919171-106962877 GCA_030710605.1 Cordylochernes scorpioides | reverse complement strand
GAAAAAAATTCTAAGAGAAATAATTGAACGTTAACGATTTTGTGTGTAGGGAGATTGGACGTATTTATTCGAAATATTCGTTGTGGTTTATTTTTGAAAATAGAGCAATCCATTTTACATATAGATCAATAAGATTTTCTCTGATCGCCATTGTGCAGCTACCAATAGTACTGATAATAAACATATAATCACTACTAATAATATATAATCGTCATATAATCATAATGCAAATTAACATTTGGTAAAACAACTTCCATTGGGCAGAAATATCACTCGGGAAGAACCCGGACGAAGCCAGGTCAATCCGGCTAGAATAGCTGAATTCGGGACATCATAAACTGGATCGCACAATGTCATAGATCTTATAATATAACTGGGCTCGGGACCTGAAGTCTTAAATCCGATAGGCTCTAAACCGAGAAGTTGTCCTATTGACGACCATTCCGCGATGGCAACATCTCCGAAGTTGCGCACCCTTTTAAGATTTCTCATTCGCACAAAAACAGCCTTTGATAAGGATAATATAAATAGAAGATAAGAGGGCTATCAGTGTTTATATCTTGGAAATTTACTTTGTCATCTGGAACCTCTATAAGCAAAAGGGAAGATGTTGAAAGTTCACAATCTTTCACATATGACGAAATTAAAGAGTTAAAAAACGTCTTGTCCTAAACTCCACACCACATGACCCCCTCTCTCCTTGCCCGCAACCCTCTGTTACACATGGATAAACATCGATGCAGTCCCGCCATTCAATTTTATATATTACCTTTATTTGAAAAAATAATATAGTTGGGACTTTTTTACGAAAATACCCCAAAAACAATTATTATAGAAAATATAGAGATCCTCCAATTAAAAGTAGATAATTAATTTGTTGCTATTCTTGCAAGTTTTAATAACCCCAGTAAAACCTGATGTCCGGGAACATGTTGTGCTAGGCAGCTCCCCATGTCACCCTGAGTAATCTTACTTAAAAGTAATCACTGGAAATATAACTTATCAGTTTTATATAGATTTTTCAAATAGAGAACCAATTCTCAATTTTATTTATAAAATAAATTTGTATTATTAAGGTGTTATGTATATACATAAAGAAGTTAAAAAATATATATATAATACAATATAATGCGGCTTATGATTGTAGAATGACGTTCAACAAGTCTTACCGCAAATGTTTCTTTTGAACGAAAAATCGAAATTTATTTAAAGGAGAAATAACGATTATTTCTAACCTTAGGGATGAAGTATGAAGGATGAATTGTGGACACTTTATTTTTCCGTCCATCATTATTTTTCACAATTCATCCTTTCATACTTCTTCCCTAAGGTTAGAAATAATCGTTATTTATACTTAAAATAAATTTCGATTTTTCGTTCAAAAGAAACATTTGCGGTATAATTGTCAAACTTCGTTCTACAAAAATATATATTTTTGTTATAAAATGTTGACAAGAAAATTTAAATCAGACGGCATAACTAAAGACATTAACCAAATCACTGTGATTGTATTCAACAATCCAACTGATGAGTCTATCGGAGTAGTTCGCTGGGTTGAGGAAGACTTGTCTATAAAATTACCGCCATTTCTCAAATTGTCCCCAAGAGTAGCTCTACAGATGTAATTAGGACCGAGTGCAAAATTAAACATTTGTCCCCAAGACCTGGGGACTTGTACAATCCCCTGCTCTTCTATTTCTGTCCGCAGCATTCCTCCCATTCCACGCTCAGGTTTACGCCCTTCTACAACTTACCGCCGCAAAGTTATTTTTTACGCCTAATGCCTCCCTACAGCCCTTACGTCTCATTTTTTGGTCCCCTGTAATTTACGCTTCATCCGAGCCTTTGCACGTTTAGTTTCATGTCAGGCATTCTAAGCGTTCAAGTGTGTTTCAATGTAGAGTTGTTTTTATTGGTTTTATATTTCAATTCACCTCTTGTTGCAACCATCAAAGGAAGTCCTACAGTAAAAGATGCTTCGACAGGATTACAGTCGACGGCTTTCGACAACTTCATACCTGCCGTCAAATGTTTGGTTGAACCAGCTTATTGGACCTTGGTTCGAAAATTTACAGAAGTCCTTGTGATCCCACTTCACACAAACTCAATACCACTAGATGATCTTATTTAATTTAAGTCTAGTTCTCTAAACATGTGTAGTGCATTCCCACTTTACTAATTCATAGTTTCAAGGTAGTGTTTATCTAGTGATAACTCTAGCAAGTTTACAGCTATGACGTTCTTCCAGAAGAATTCCATATTCCGAAAACTTCTGGTTATCCCTAAAGAAACATATTACAACACTCAGTTGAAAGTATATTCTGTAAACCTCAGCTTCATAAAGTACACTCTAGGTCCCATGTTGATTGCCGTTGCCTAATATACTGCTAAAACATTTTAGTTTTCAAACCTTCAAATAAATGCCATTTTTTCAATTGCATTTTAAACTAAATAATAATGATAAACAGTCGAGACATTCACACATGCTTTAAGAAGCAGAATGACTTCTCTTCATAAAGGGGAATTCTGAAAGATGAAGATATAAAAGTAAACTAGAAAGATATACAGACAATAAAATAGCGTTGTTTGAAGGCAAAGGTCGCTGCTACCACTGTGCGGTGCCTTTGTCTCAGGTCCTCTGGGCTTAATGAAGCTTTTGAATGTTTGTCCTCGGCCCCTCTGAAGCCGGCCGCCTCGGAATTTGTTGCCTTCCTGAGCTATTTGTCTGGCCAACCGGTCTGGGACTTCATATGGCAGCAGCATGAACCGTCAATTAGAAGGGATGGCAGAACGTAAAAGCCTGAAAGTACGTCTCAGATTGACGTAAGGCTGGAACGTATTGAAATATATCGCATTAAAACTTTAATTTATTGATAATATCAGTATATGGTGTCTCAATATATTTATTTTCTTATATTTAATGTTTCCCGACCAGTGTGTCCCCGTCATTAGATGTGCGGCTCAACTAAATGTAAGTTCAAAGTATCAAACGTGCCATCATTCCGGTAAACACTCGCAACCCTATTTACTGAACTCTGCTAGTAAATCTTTCTCGACGTTTCGACCAAACCTTGCCTTGCTAAATGCTTTCATTTTTATTTTTTCTTGACGAGGACAAAAGATTTTTGTCAAAACGTCGAGAGAATAAAACATTTACTGGCCGTCTCTTAATTCTAATAACTACGAATGCCGACCAGACAACCTCTGTCTTCAACACTTCTGATTAATTTGTACGTTATATGGCGCCAAAAAAGTCTATTTAGTCCCAAGGTATATCGTTGGTGGAAAAAAAAACAGGAACCACAAAGCCCGGGTTTTGCTTGAGTGAATTTTCAATCGAATATAAACAGAATAGAAAGCTATTTAAAACCTTTCTATATTCACAAATACTGCATTTTAAAATGTCATTAATAAAATCAAAACGATATATCTTCATGAATATATGTAAATTAATAAATTCGTAAAAAAATGTTGACTTTAATGATAAAGCTCACATATAAAAAAAAATCATTGATGTTAATTATATGTATTTTTATTAATTTATATTTTAGATCAGAGAGTGACTATATTGCCACGTAGAAAATTAGGAAAGACCAACTTCGGGATGAGACAGCAATTTATTTCAGGCAAGAACAAACTATCAATGCTAAACAAAAGATAAGCAATGAGGGAAGTTTACAGAGTAGCAAAATATAAACATAAAAAATGATACTCTGTTAATAAAATAATAAATACTTTGCTACAACTACTATATCACTCCACTAGCTGGAAAGTCATTTTGGTAAATTCGGCCGATTTAATAACTCTTACCAAAGGATGTTACGAACCCTGTCTAAAAAGTCAGTTATATTTTGTTTAATTTCAAAAAGCATTTTATCAAAGTAAATGAACCTTCAAATTGAAAGTACTGAAGTACTCTTGTACATAATGCATTAAACTTTTTGATGGATTTGTATGTTTTAAATGCAATGTGTAGATTGAAAATTTGACACGCTTACAGATGCATGACCGGGATTTACCTTGTTAATTATTTTATATACTGCCTGATCTTCCTTACTTTGTTTCCCCGCATGTTTAAGCGTTTATACTCGGATACATTTGACTTTAAATATATTTTAATGGATTTATCGAGAATCCTCTATACCCACCTTGGTGGATCCACGTTCAGTTGCTCTATCAGAATTTGGCCCACCACATCTAACTCTGTGTTCTGTGCAGATATCCTTCCGACATGGGTTAGTTCAGATGGACCGAGCTTCTCACTTTGGTAAGTCCTTCTCTCTTTTAGGTGTAATTACATTGCTCTTATAAATCCTTTTGCAATTATACTGCTCACAAATTCTTATTTAGTGGTAAATCCTTTCTGCATAAATGGATTAAATTTTTCACAGAACTTTAAAATGTCATATAATTGAATAGATGTTCGCTGGTTCAAATCACATTAATAGGTACCGCTCAGCAAGAGCAACCTAGTTCATGATAATTGAACAATGAATAATATGTGAAGGTTATTCACATATTAAACAATTTTTAACGCGGGATTCAATCCCGGTTCATGACTGTCGGGAATCGAACGTGTTACCCTCTCATCCGCCGACTTATTTATTTGAATAGATGTATCTCTCATATAATTTCTTATTTCGCTAAATATCTTTCTTTGTTAATGAAAACATTCACAAGTCTTTGCATATTGGTCATTTTGAACTTGCATTAACAATTTTGCTACAATACTAGAGACTTCAAATATGTGAAAAACTTACAATTAAAGCACATAAGAATAATTTCCAAATGAATATAGCCACTACCTCTTTCTTCTGCAGAGAGGGTCGAAAGAAGGAATTACAATAGACAGCATTTCTTTAAATTGGTACACGGCGCCTGACACGAATTGTCATTGTGTAAATAATGCTGGAATCCAATAGGCAGAGACCATATTATCAATTTTGCCTCCAGCATTTTGAAATTTCAATGCGGTATTTTGTACCAAAATAAAGTATTTGTTTTATAAAATATTTTTAGGGTTATAAAAACGTTTCTGTGCAGCTGCACATGTGTGATGGACATAAGTTCTCGCACATTGAATAGATTTTATAATTTATATGACTTGATGAAAGCCCATTTTACAATGTGGATTAGGTCTTACTTTGTTAAGATTGCTATTTTATATAATGGGGGGAAATTTTCGTTTGTTTAATGAATTCCCTCCAGTTTTCAATATGTTCTCCTCCTCCTCATGGCACTGCACTTTCTAAAATTAGCGCGCTACATAAATTCAAAGCTACAAAACATCTTCAGATTATCCGAGCTTTCAATGGCAGTTAATACATACATAATGCTAACATAGCTGCCGCTTTAAATGGGGCCGAGCCTCAATAGGCTGTCAGGGGGATGTCAATGGCGTTCTGTGGCACGCACGGCACGTTGACTTTGGGAAATGCGGGGAAAGATTAGTGGCGGGATGGTGGGGCCTCTCCCTGAGGCAGCGTCGTCCTCCTCCGTCTTCGAATCGGTCACCTGCGCCGTGTTAGCAGAACTTATGGCAATATTATGGTGCACGCTCTAATTGGAACGGATTCCTCCACGGGATCGCCCCTCACATTACTATGCAGCACGTCCCTTAATTACGATACCTAGGAATCTACTAACGAGCTTGTTTTATTGATTCACCCGCTGATTTATGCCCTGCTAATCCTTCCCTCTGCGCTGGAACTGATTTAAACGGTGAACGTACTCGACTGTTCCACCGAAGTATATCCTTGTTATATCAGTTTAAAACCATATACACCGACTACAAACATGGTCAATGTTTTTTTTTATTCATTGACTTATTGATCGAAGCAACTATTTATATGAATTTTTACTGCCCTGAAGTCCATAGCTTGTCTAAATGTCATAACTAAGATTCCACCCTCAGCAGAATCGTCCGATATACAGGATTAGCGCTTTAAAAGCGGATTGGTGGATTAAATTGGCGAAACCGCTGGACGGATTCTCCACTGATGAGCCAAGCCTTCCCAATATTGTTCTTATCAGTAAGTAGATTATAGAAAATATTTTATCTATATTTGAAGAGAAATATACGTGATTTTAATGGTTTGTTTCTTTCAGACACACTGTGTACCCACTAAATATATTCACATTACAATTGTCGCCAATATTTTCACAATTAAAGTTTTCTTGATGACCTTTTATAATCTAAATAACAGTCGATCATTCAACACCTTCATCAAGACCTTTAGTCTGATTCTCCTGAGTGAGGCAGCAATGAGTGGAAACAGTATGGAGAAATAAATGAGGATAGTTATATATACATATAGAGCTCTCTATCTTGATGCAATATTATTTTTATACGTTGGTTAATCCAAACCAATAGCCAAACATGAGAGGAGTGTCTATACATTGGTTAATCCAAACCAATAGCCAGACATGAGAGGAGTGTCTATACATTGGTTAATCCAAACCAATATCCAAACATGAGAGGAGTGTCTATACATTGGTTAAACCAAACCAATATCCAAACATGAGAGGAGTGTCTATACATTGGTTAATCCAAACCAATATCCAAACATGAGAGGAGTGTCTATACATTGGTTAATCCAAACCAATATCCAAACATGAGAGGAGTGTCTATACATTGGTTAATCCAAACCAATATCCAAACATGAGAGGAGTGTCTATAAATTGGTTAATCCAAACCAATATCCAAACATGAGAGAAGTGTCTATACATTGGTTAATCCAAACCAATATCCAAACATGAGAGGAGTGTCTATACATTGGTTAATCCAAACCAATATCCAAACATGAGAGGAGTGTCTATACATTGGTTAATCCAAACCAATATCCAAACATGAGAGGAGTGTCTATACATTGGTTAATCCAAACCATAATCCAAACATGAGAGGAGTGTCTATACATTGGTTAATCCAAACCAATATCCAAACATGAGAGGAGTGTCTCTACATTGGTTAATCCAAACCATAATCCAAACATGAGAGGAGTGTCTATACATTGGTTAATCCAAACCAATATCCAAACATGAGAGAAGTGTCTATACATTGGTTAATCCAAACCAATATCCAAACATGAGAGGAGTGTCTATACATTGGTTAATCCAAACCAATATCCAAACATGAGAGGAGTGTCTATACATTGGTTAATCCAAACCAATATCCAAACATGAGAGGAGTGTCTATACATTGGTTAATCCAAACCATAATCCAAACATGAGAGGAGTGTCTATACATTGGTTAATCCAAACCAATATCCAAACATGAGAGGAGTGTCTCTACATTGGTTAATCCAAACCATAATCCAAACATGAGAGGAGTGTCTATACATTGGTTAATCCAAACCAATATCCAAACATGAGAGGAGTGTCTATACATTGGTTAATCCAAACCAATATCCAAACATGAGAGGAGTGTCTATACATTGGTTAATCCAAACCATAATCCAAACATGAGAGGAGTGTCTATACATTGGTTAATCCAAACCAATATCCAAACATGAGAGGAGTGTCTATACATTGGTTAATCCAAACCAATATCCAAACATGAGAGGAGTGTCTATACATTGGTTAATCCAAACCAATAGCCAAACATGAGAGGAGTGTCCAGAAATGTGAGATAGAACATGTGTACTCCAGATCATCGTATAATGAGAGAAGAGGTAGAATATTTAGTGCAACTTAAAAACTTACTTGCCAGTCGCTTCATAGTAAATCCCATAAGTTCTATATTGGTTATGATCGTCCCCTGCCGCTTTAATTTTCACTCAAATAGATCGAATTGTTCAATGACGGAAGCTGTTAATTTTCTCCTTGTCGGTGTATTTCAATAACATCTTTTTTCACTTTTTTTATTTTACAAAAATCGTCGTTCTTCAGATGGGTCACCCCGAAGGAAGGTTTTACTGAATTCAGAAAATTCCAGAAAAAATCACAATATTATAATATCAAATTGTATATGGGAATAAATCAACCATACCTTTCATATTGTAATATAATATATAATATTTTAAAGTAAAATAAATCATAATTTTTCTTCGATTTTTGGGAAGTAAGGAAAGAGAAAAAGTACATTGAACGTCAATTGTTTCCATTGAACCTGTACTATGTACTATACTATGTACTATGTACTATGTGAAATTCCCCTAGACGCCTATATCATTTATAAATGCATGTCTCAGCTATTCATCAACATATTTCTATCTAAAAATACATGTAAATTCAGAATAAAATGAAGTCTGCGGTGTTTTCAATTGAATTCTTTAATTTTTTTTCTGGGAGAGAGAGAGAGAGAGCGGGAGCAGACGAGAGGTCATTCTGAGGTGTAAATAGGGCTGAACGATGATGTAATGTCTTCTTTTGGTCCGTTGATGGTCCTAGCGTCATTATGATCTCTCTTTAGGGGCCACTACCACAGAAAGAAGAGCTGGACGTGTCTCGGAACATGTTTTTTGGAGCCTTTTTTAGGAACTGGGGATTCCGTCACGGCGGCCTGCGCACGCGCAGATAATGTCTCTATCCAACTGGTTTCATTAATTTCGGGGCTATAATTGAGTTGAAAGGAGCGGCGAGCTGTAATTGGATTTCCTTTGGAATCCTGAGAGTTCCGTGAACTTCGGAGTTAGCTAGGTCTTCTTCCATTGCAGGGGCTCATCACACTGGTCTCCTGGCCTCATCACAGGTCCTTCTGGCTGATTCCAGTCAGCACATATATATATTGAACCTAGCTGCGAGATTCACCTTGGCCTCTTTATCAAATCCCTAATTCTAAATAAAATAACAAGCCAAAATAAATCATAACTTACTAAAACAAATTATTTTACTACCAGGGCCCACTATGCAACTTTTTTTTTAAACCAGTAGTCACATCTGTACTGAGGGGACCACAGCCATATTATATAGGTTGGTTTTATCCATTTTTTCCAAGCTGGTGTCGCGAAAAGTTAACCTATATCAAACTGTACGCAACGTATCCTAATTTTGTGAAATTGCCGCCATCTCACATAAAACTTAAATTTATTTAAAGTTACATTATGAAATACTTACGATTTTCAAGACGCACAAATCAATGCATTCATTTACAAATAAATTTTACACCTATAGTTGTGCAACATTCTGCAGATTCCTGAAAACTTCTAATAGATCTATAGATTATCTACTTCTTACACATCAATGGACGTCTGCCAAGTACTTCCCCGGCGTGGAGGTCCAGGAAGTCTGGAGGAGGACTCCCTCACTGAAGAAATGTGTACATATGCAACTGTTAGCATTATAATCCCTTCGGTAAAATTATAAATAAAATACAAGTCGCTGAAGAAAGAGTTTATATATAACGGCAATACAACAGCCCTTCGACAGGTGTAACTAGGCTACTCTCAGTAGCGTGGTTATAGTTGTCAAAGGGCTGTTGTATTGCCGTTATATATAAACTCTTCCCTCAGCGAATTGTATTTTATTTACATACGTATAACTGTATGTATGTCCCTGCATAATATTTGTTGCCTTTTTAAATATATATTTTTAATTGTTCCCTTTACCATTGATTAGAAGTCTATAAAATTGATCAAATTGTCATAAAAATGGCTTATGCATTAAAAAAGGTAATATAACCAGAGCAAACCCATCCTTGCTGAGCAAAGATTTTTTACAAACAATCCCAGCGCGTGTGCCAGATGACATCACGTGCCCGACAAAGGTCCCGCCGGAAACGGGATTTTTTTCCCCTCGAAAAGAGAAATAGTTTCCGGGTAAGTTGTGTTTGGTTAGAGGCTTACTTCAGGTCCCCCCGACTTCACGGCCCTGCTGCTGGATACAGTACCTACTTTCTTCACATACCGTACATTTTATTTACGTCTTCATTTCATGTTTGCATTTTGATATACCGCATTCGTTCTGTTTACATTTTATATTGCGCACATTCTGTGTGTGTTTTCACACCGTATACATTTCTGTGTATGTTTTCACACCGTATACATTCTGTGTATGTTTTCACACCGTATACATTCTGTGTATGTTTTCACACCGTATACATTCTGTGTATGTTTTCACACCGTATACATTCTGTGTAGGTTTTCACACCGTATAATTCTGTGCATGTTTTCACACCGTATACATTCTGTGTATGTTTTCACACCGTATAATTCTGTATAGGTTTTCACACCGTATACATTCTGTGTAGGTTTTCACACCGTATACATTCTGTGTATGTTTTCACACCGTATACATTCTGTGTATGTTTTCACACCGTATAATTCTGTGTATGTTTTCACACCGTATACATTCTGTGTATGTTTTCACACCGTATAATTCTGTGTATGTTTTCACACCGTATACATTCTGTGTAGGTTTTCACACCGTATAATTCTGTGCATGTTTTCACACCGTATACATTCTGTGTATGTTTTCACACCGTATAATTCTGTGTATGTTTTCACACCGTATAATTCTGTGTATGTTTTCACACCGTATACATTCTGTGTATGTTTTCACACCGTATACATTCTGTGTATGTTTTCACACCGTATAATTCTGTGTATGTTTTCACACCGTATAATTCTGTGTATGTTTTCACACCGTATACATTCTGTGTATGTTTTCACACCGTATACATTCTGTGTATGTTTTCACACCGTATACATTCTGTGTAGGTTTTCACACCGTATACATTCTGTGTATGTTTTCACACCGTATAATTCTGTGTATGTTTTCACACCGTATACATTCTGTGTATGTTTTCACACCGTATACATTCTGTGTATGTTTTCACACCGTATACATTCTGTGTATGTTTTCACACCGTATACATTCTGTGTAAATTTTATGTTATATTTACACCTTCATTATGTTTACATTTTGATACCGTATTGTTCGGCGGTACAATTACTACAATAGGAAGGATACAGAGAAGATTAGCATGGCCCCTGTGATACCAGTTCGGCGGTACAATTACTACAATAGGAAGGATACAGAGAAGATTAGCATGGCCCCTGCGCAAAATTGTGAAGCGTTCCATATACCGTATTCATCCTATTTACATTTTCACACATTCGCGCAGTCATTCAAAGATGAATCTACTTTAATTGTGGCTTTAAATGATGGTGTACCTAATTCTGATGCACTTCAAAAAATTTCTAATAATATTTAAAATGTAAGAGAAAATGGTAAAAACATTAAGATTAATAGAATTATAAACGCTAAAAAGTCTGCAATTATAAAGGTTCCAAACCAAACTGACAATAAAATACTACTGGATGAATTAAACAAATCAGAAGATTTGAAATTGATTAGTAAAATTTACATACCGACACTAAGAGATCCAACTATAGTAGTCAAAAACGTATCCAAAATTACAGATACGGCGAACTTCGTTCAAACCATATGCAGAATGAATTCTGATCTAGAAAATTTGGAAAATGAAATAAAAGTTCTATTTACAATGAGATCTAACTCTCCATATCACAATATAGTATTAAGAATCACTCCTAAAGTTTACCAAATTTTAAGAAAAATGGGTAATGAGATATACACCGATTTTGAGCGATGTTCTACACAAGACAGAATATTTGTAAGACAATGCCAAAATTGTTTTGAATTTAATCCGAACCACAAAACAAAAGACTGCCAAAACATTAAAATATGTAAAATATGCGGTGTACAGGGTAGCCACAACTGTACTGAAGCACCAAATTGTCACAATTGTTCTAAGCACCCTAAATTTAAAAACCTTTCTACAAACCATAAATCAAATTCAAGTGAATGCCCGATTTACAAATCACAAATAGACAGAATTATCCAAAGGACACAATATTCACAAATATACGAGGGAAATGATGTATCAAATACAATTTGAAGCTCAATCTTAAATAGATTAATATCCTATATGATTGAAAATGTGAGATGTATTCAAAAAAATGTAAGAAAAGGTTTTACTGCGATAAGTGAGCTACAGGCCAACACTAGAGATGACCCACCTGACATTCTTTTGATTCAAGAACCATGTTTTACATAAACTATTAAATTCCATTGGAACGCTTTTATTTGGTAATTAACTATTTTTAGTATTGTTTTAACTGAATAATTCTCTAATATCTTGTATATTTTCATTATAAAATATTCCTTAAAACTTTTTTTAATCTGTAAATTGCTTTTCTCGAATAAACACAATACTTTACAATTTGATTTCATTTAGCTAAATTTGCTTGCCAACCCTTTGTACATATATCAATTGTGTAGATATATATTTTTTATCTTCTTCTAACTAACTTGCATACTAATTCTGTACATATTTAAAATATTTTATTTCTCTTCTTTAAAAATTTTGTTTATGTTTAAAGTGCAAGTGTCCCTAGGGGGACATAGCGCTCTAAGTCGAAATAAAGAAATATATACAGAGAACTGTATACATTCTCTGTGTTTTCATTATGTTGAAATTTCCTAGCTGCATACATACTGTTCCCATTTTCATTCAATTGAAGTTTTAAAATAGTATACATATGAACCTTTTCATACTGAATTATATTTCCATTGTGTTTCATAGTGTGTGTTTGTCTGTGTGTAAATAGTATATTATACCTGTTTCAAACCAAAAAATGTTCTACCAAGGGCGCATTGAAAATACATTTTAATTTTGAAAAAACAAACTCTTCTCATCTCTCAAACAGCACATTATTTATTAACTAGAGCGATATCCCGTTCAACGAAAGGCTAGCTATCCTGAATTTTCTGAAATGTGTGTAAGGCACAATCAAAATTAAAGCTATCTTTTCCTATTCCTGCCTGGTGCGTGAAAATGTAAGAAAATTAACATTTGTTTGTAATTGTTTTTATCAAAATGTTGAATCTAATCCTTAAACTTTAAAATATTGTCTGTAAATTTTTATAATGTTGGTATTAAACTTTATAATTTTGATTAAACCATAGGTCAACCTATGTTGATTATAATTAGCATATTTTTATGACAACGAGTTTCTTCTTTATTACTTGAATTTCTAACTTTCAACAAGTCGATCTTCCAGATCATTGATTTGCATATGTATCTGTAAGTGTGCGCAACGTGGAGAGAGATATTAACATGTTTGTCCTCCCCCCCCCCTAAAATAGAGTTATAAGGAAATCGTCTGTTTACCCTTTTTTTTTTTTTTTTTAGAGAGAGAAAGAGAAAAGATGGATGGATGAATAATATTTAATTAAAAAGGCATATATTGGATTAAGAATATTGATTCAAGGGATCATTATTAGAATTAAGAAATAATTTATTTATAAATTTTTTTGTTGACTGATAAATATTGGTAAATAATTTTAATACCATTTTAATTAACTATCTATTTATGGATTGTTCTATTTAAAAACAACAACAACAATTAATCGATATTAGACCGATTTTATGATATACCCCATAATATATCGATAAAAGATCATTGCTGTTAAGGCCATGCTATATCAATAATATACATTGATCCATATACAGTTCATTAATTCCCCTGAAAGAGTAAATAGACCCCCATTCCTTATAACTCAATATTAGATTAAAATACAAAAATTTAAATGGAAATTTTTCCGGGAGTAAATTGATCTATAAAGATGAGGCTCATCTCTCCCGTAACGTCAAAACTAGGTCGCCGTAAACTACGGCCTCGGGTCGGTGACAAAGCCACAACACCAGTTTTGACAAACTGGGAAACGTCCACCTAGAGACCATGGTTTCTGGCTATGGACCTCCTCAGTCCAGGGAGACTTTGTACCATGAGACCCACAGGATTCTAATGGAATCTTCACAATCCGCCAAAGAGGTGTTCAACTGGCAAAGTGGCCAAACCAATGTCCTCCCATAAAAGTTCCGTCTATATTTTGGCCATAGATTTGGCCTAGCGGAAATTGAGAGAAAGAAAAATGTCATCATATACTATTAACACAAATTAATTTTTCAAATATAGGTCAACAAATAATAATGAAAGGTATGTATTCCATAATCAAGAATCCTGGGGCGAAAGTATTTGTTAATTCCCCCGAACAGCAGGCTGGAGGAAAAATGGCGGTTATTGATACGCGATATAATGTCTGAATAATTGTTGACATTTTTTAATTGCATCAACTGTAACGCCACGTGGAGAGATGGTTTTATTGTTAATTAAATCATTTGTCACTTGGCCAGTAATAACTATAGATGTACGTGTGGATATATCAGATTTACGAATAATTATTTGAGCCACATTTAAACAAAGTATTAATAAGCCAATCTAACATTTAGAGAGATATAGTAGATATTTTCTTCTTTTTTTTTTTTCATTTAAGATAAATGTGCTTGGAAATATATGTTTACTAGCCGAATGACCCGGGCAACGCCCGTGTTTTACCCGATTGAATGTTTTGATTCAAATACTATTTGTTACAATTATAAATTGGCGCCTTAAATAATTGCATATGTTAGTTAATAACTATAGCCTATGTGCTTTATCTGTCTATGTACTGTTGGCTTCCGTAGGCGTCTCTTACTGGGAAAAAGAAAGAGAGGATTCCATTTGGTTATTATCTAATATATGCATTTATTTAGGGAGCGACCCGCTCCAACACAATAGTTACAAAGACGAAATAGCGAGCGGGGGGGGGGGGGGGGTCATGATGGGGGGGGGGGGGGGGGCAAAGGTGGCGTGACCGTAGCCAACCAATAGGAGGGCGCTATTCCAAAAAAAGCAAACGGTGACAGAGATGAAAACTGATGACTGATTAAGAGATGAAGAATGACGCTCGTAACTGTATATAGAATAAGTATTCAAAATGTATATATTTTGTAATATATAATGTATACCTGTACATATCATAGTATTATTGAGTGATTTAATATATCACTTACATCCACTACCATACCATGTACAATATTGGTATGTATGCGGTATATATAGTATAGGTAAGTCATAATATGTCAATAGAGTATATAGTAGTAGTATATAGTACTATATAGTATATAGTAGTAGAGTAGTATATAGTAGAGTATATATATACACCTTAATAGTACAAAAGCTACATACCTATACTTTCGATATTTGCGGACCTATAATGAGGTATTGTTAACAATAGATTATTTAAGGAGCGACCCGCTCCAACACATAAGTTACAAAAACAACAAAGCGAGTGGGGGGGGGGGGGAAGGTGGCGTGTTCGTAGCCAACCAATAGGAGGGCGCCATTCCAAAAAAAAAAAAGGCAAACGGTGACAGAGATGACTGACGACTGATTGATTAGGAGATGAGGAATAACGCTCGTAGCTGTATATAGAATTGGTGGCTTATAATAGTGTATAATAATGAAAAAAAAACTCAATAGATTGATTAAAAAATATACCCCGACTTCTCTCATACAAACAAGAAAAAAATCTTTCAGATAAAAATTCATATAATCAATGCAAAAAATCAAAATTTTACTAATTATTTTAATAAATCGATAACTATTTGGGTCTCTTAAGGCCAATATTGTAGTGAAGCCCTGAGACGGCCTCATGATGTGTGCGATGTTCTGGAAGCATTCTTCTACCCTCGGGATTATTATTCTGATGCACGCTCAATAATTGATCCTTTATTTTGGACCATTTTTCACCCTTTTTTCCCAGCCCCTCCACACAGCATTTAGATATCATTAATTTAACGCGACGTCAGGATATCAGATTTTAAACAAGTTCCCTAGCAGCAATTTGGGTGCCCGAGATAAGCGGGTGAGTGCGAAAATTTTTACAAAATTTTTGGCCTTCGCTAATTTTTCAACCATAACCACGTAGCAGCAAAATACACCGCACCGCTCTATAAGCCTGCCTCTATCAGCTGTCTTTAAAAATTTAATTTTTCTTTGCATTTTTCTCCCACAATAGCGCTGGAAATATTTATTCGGAGCTAATCAAATACTTTCAATTTCCAATTCCAGCTCAATTTAACTTTATTTTGCGCCGTTCTCCTTCACCGATAGATCACCTGGAAATCATAAATATGTAATAAATAATTGTTTACACAAGGGTTTGATAATATATACATATTATATAATTATTCACATTATATTATTCATGCATTCTGTCTGTACTGTCGCCGAATTTTCCCTTTCTGTCATCTGGGAGAATTGTCTGGCTGGGTGTAAGTATCATTCCTTTTTCCTTAATTTTTGTTGTATTGTAATAGGCGCAGATATTTCAATATCGCGCCTGGTTGATTAAGAAATAAATAAAAAGTACGAAATACAGCCCACATTACAATTCTATAATTTAAATAACAATCCATTAAGTGATTAAAGCCATCTGAAGGATTCTCATGATATATTTTTTTAAATCCTCTAGTCGCGGAACTCGGAATTTTACAGAAGGAGGTTTTCTCTCAAGCCGTCTAGATAGAATTAATGAATGACTCCACAGTTAAGTCTATATAGAGAATATTTCCAGGGAATGTTTATTGATGCTCGGCGATACGCTGCGAGGTTAGCGCACGTCGAGGGAACTTATCTAGCTGCCAGCTATCGCTGTTTACGTCTGAGTGGTGTGGCAAGCCAAACTGGGTTACCTCTGGAACGCACATTGGTGGTACTGAATTTCCACCCAACACCATTCCACCCCTCGATCTTGTAAGTGTTTACTTTATTGAAACATCACACACAGGCTGATTACTGACACCTTATTATCAAATCCCAATAAAATACGCAACCAGCACTAAACATCCCGGGAGCCAGGCACGATGGCCTGTGGCGATAGTGGGGCATCGCTGACAGTACCAGCGAGTTGGCCGCTCTTACTCGTCCGACCAGGGAGAAGCCGCGGACGTATAAGGACCATCTGAACAAAAGCCCTCTCTAGAACGCCCAGCAGGACCTGGACCGATGGCCTGGTGTCATTCCGCTGTCCAGCACCGTGAATTCTCTCCAGGTGGCGCAGATGTATTTCTCTCTCAATGCATTATTCGTTTCAAAAATAAATTTTCAATTGCAAAAGTCGCGTTCCTCGTTGAAATAATTCATGTTATTTCACTTTTCTCTACTTTCTCACACAAACAGCTAGAATTGTATTTTCCTCAACCACAGATTTACGACATTTAACTTAATCCGTACAGAAGCATATTCCATGGGGTCATTCGTGTAGCGACTTTATATAATTTGAATCAGCAGGATCTATGCATTAGCATTTCTTGTTTAAGTTCGATAATTTTTTAAAATAAGGCGATTGAACATATAAGTGAGAGATGTTCGTCATTGAATGAATAATTACAAATATTTGACGCTCCCGTAGTTATGAAAGTACATTGGAGTCAATGGCTATTTATTATCTATTGATCACCTTCAAACTATTTATGTGCATCAGCCTTGATGTCATAAGGAACATCTTCAATTGTTGCCGAGAGTTTTGACCTTCTCTGGGAAATACTTCTATTCAACTTGAAGCTATCAATAGGAGACACCAACATACAGCTTGACCATCCAGTATAGGGTTATGTAAAGGAGCCTTCTAATGTAGTGATTGAGAGTGCTTATTTTAAGGCGCAGAGCATCAAAATAAAAAAAAAAACTATTGAATATAAAAATTAAAATGGCGAGGGGAAAGGATAGCTTGAAAATCTACAAGTTAATGTTAAGAGGTTGAACTGGACTTTTAACAGGACTTGGTGTCTGAGTGGAAGCTAAAGTCAAAGGACTATTTTATATAAAAAAAGGGGGTTTGAACTTTCTCGGAATCAAATAAATTAAACAGTAAAACCTCGAAATCAACTTTTGAAAATAAAACAATAACTGCACAATATATATAGTGGATATAAAGTTGAACACACGAGAAGGTTTGAATTGAATACAATACTCTAGTACACACTTAGATCATATTTGAACAGAGGGCGCTATAGTAACATAGTTTTAAATAATCAATCACGCGTACTCTGCAAAATTTTTCTTTGCTAATTTATTATAATTCGCAAAGTGTTCGAGTTAAAACTTCTACACAGGCTTTTCTCTCAAGTATAAACATTCAAAATATATATTGGTTAAGCCCTTACACGCACGCGAAGGTTTTGATTATTGCATTTATAAATTTATTTTAAATATTCACTACTGATATGTCTAATATATTGCTGCAATTATTGTGTTTGGATAGGCTCTGATCATCCATCACCTTGTCTTGTGATGTTAGAGGATGAGATCAGAACATGCCCAAACACAAATGGATAATATATCAGTGGCGTGAATATCTGACATACATTTATAGGAGTAAGTAAGACCGAAGGGCTCGAGTCCAGTCGCGTGTAAGGGCGTTACAAATACTCGTATATTTTGAATTGCTATACTTTTAGGAAAAACGCCAGTGGAAAGGTTTTAACCCGAAAGCTTGCGAATATTAATGAATTAGTGAAAAAAACCTTCATCATAGAGTAGGTGATTAATTATTTTCAATTATTTTCTGAAATTTCCTACACGATGCAGTAGAATATGTGTCCCTGTATATAAGCCACCATACAGTTGGCCGGCCATTGAAGGTCAATAGAGTCGGGCAGGCCCGGGATGGCAGGCAGTCCAATTACGAGGGGCCGCTGGAGGGAATTAATATCTCAAAGCTGCACGATCTTCGGCATAATGAGCCTTTGACAGGAGCGTGACGGAGGCCATAGTTCTCGGCGCCGTTTGTCAAAGTGGCTAGATGTCGTCCAGCCCACCAGATATCCAATGCAAACTTCCACCGGCCAAAACAAACCTAATGAAACAGGTGGGCAATAATTTCCTCCGGGGTAATTGGTTGAGCCGGGCGGGTCAGAGTTCAACGCTCCAACTTGAGCATCTTAATCCGCTGCCTGAAGATGGATGGGACTCGGGTCAGAACAATGGAGCGGTGGTGGAGCTAAGCTCCCATCAGGATCTGCGGCGGAGTATTTACGCCGTCACTCCTGGAACCGTTTCCCAAATATTACCTTAAAATATATGAGAATATTATAAATAATACTTTATTTACGTTCTTGTTATCGGCCACAACTAAATTATATATACAGGGTGTATATCAGAATACATGGGTTTGTAGGCCTATAACTCAAATCATTGCTTCCATGTCAGGGGACCTATAGAGGACATCATTCTAACACAAGATATAAAACGACATCTTTGTGTCAAACTCACCAAATAGCAGCTACATGGCCTGGGAGCGGTAGAAGACCGCGCGGTATATAAGCAAATCCGGGTTTCTGCAAGAGACGATTCCTCTAGTTATATATCGTTGAACGACAATTTTTTCTCCCTGGTGCACTACGTACTGTATATGGTGTAAGCGTCCGCGGGAATATTCCAGAATGCTCTACATGATAACTTACTGTACCAATCGTGAACAAAGGGAAGTTTATGCAAGTCACTCCTCAGTGTCTTCAGAGACATAACGTGTCATGGTTAAGTTCCTTTCTCTCTCGAGGGAATTTTGACTCGGGGTCAGAACAGGAGAAACGATAGAATGTCATGCACACAGAATCAACCTCACAAATGCCATGGTTCTATGGGTCGCGAGTGACAAGGGCTATGGGATGTCACCGCATTTCTTTTCTCGAGGCCTTCAAGTGAATGACAGATTCGGTGGAGCGGATATATAGACTGCACAACTTCCAACAGGATTATTATATCATGGTTCTGTATTTGATCTTTTCTATCAACTTCGCCGAAGTTCCATTTAGTTTATTTTTAAATAATTTGATTTATTTAGTTATTTATCGAAATTTTAAAAATATCATATCTCTCTTTGCTATACTTAATCTACAATTATATATCAACAGCTATTAATAACCCAGGTTCCAGGAGCCCAGACCTATTTAGTAATGGTATCAAATAATGCAAAATTAGCTTGCTATTCTCTCTGACCCAATAAAACCTTATATTTTTACAATGAAAGTTCTCATGGATGCTCAATAATTGCCATTTGGAAACTGTAGTAATGGAGCGATGGTCTTGGAGAAAGTTGTGTCTTGGGAATATATATATTTACCTCAAATAATAAAACTTACTCTCTCTAAACACAAGAATATAAATAGAAACATTAAACTTTTTCGACCTTAATCAAACCTAGTTTTCCTTTTTGATCAAATTAGTCAGCGTAATAGAGAAATATATCTTCTTACAGCCTGATTCAACTTAACTCCGGTGTAAATTGGCGTACATGTTCAACGTGTGACCAATAATTTCCAGGAATGAGACTGGATCACGTAAAATATTCAAAATAATGAATAATTTTATAAGGACCTTATAGATAAAACATTTATCAACACGTAGAAATAAAAATTGATCACATAGACGCACGCTCTCACGTTTTTATCGAATTTATAAGCTCGAGTATATCAGAACATTTTCGAATTTCAGTATGGACTGTATTGAAAAACAGCGAGTCTGCGTAGGGTTTTGCTTTAAATTAGGGAAAACAGCTTCCGAATCCTTTAAAATCTTGAAGCAGGCTTTTAAAGAAGATGCCCTATCACAATCGAGGACATTTGAATGGTTTGCACGATTAAAAGCTGGTCGAATAAGCAAGAGAAAGCAAAGATGTGTTCAAATCGAAGCTTAAGTGTCTTCTTATCACTTTATTTGATGTAAAGGGATTGGTACACTATGAATTCGTGCCCGAGGGTCAGACCATTAATCAAAATTACTATCTTGATGTATTGCGACGTTTAAGAGAGCCTGTGCGTCAGAAAAGACCCGAAAAATGGCATCAGAAAAATTGGCTCTTGCATCATGACAACGCACGGCCACATACAGCAGTCACTGTACAACTCTATTTGGCTAAACACGGAATTGCTTTACTACCCCAGCCACCCTATTCTCCTGACCTTGCTCCAAACGACTTTTTCCTTTACCCTAAAATTAAAAGAGTCTTAAAAGGACCTCGATTTGACTCAATACCTGAAATAAAGGAGAATTCGAAGAATATTTTGAAAAGCTTAAAAGATGAGGATTTTCAGAGGTGTTTTGATATCTGGAAAAAAATATGGAACAAGTGTATAGATAGTGACTCATTATTTTGAGAAATTTTAAATAAAACTTTATTATACTTTTGTATTTCTTTAACTATTCAGCATTCCTGGAAATTATTGATCACACTATGTATTATGGGGTAAAATGATGAATAAATGTACCTAGTGAAGGTAAGAAGGTGATTCAGTACAGTACCTGGAGTTTACTTACTGCGATCTGGGAGAATACTACGTTATCTTGATACACTATTATTTTGCGGGTGTAGCACACATTGGATTTTTTCATTACTTCATGGTGCTTTTTTAGAGATCTTTATACTTAATCCGCTCGAATTGCTAAATAAGTCAATTATTACAGTTGAAAGGGTCGACCATGTGAAGAGAGTGGAAACATAATTCTAGAAAACCTACGATTATTGTTGCCGGGAGGGATTGCTAAACCCCATGCTGAGGAAAACCAACGATAACTTTACCGAGTGTAGGCGACATTGATGCAGAATTCGATAAAAAACAACGATCTCTATTGTCGCTATACTATTGTTGAAGTGGAACGCAGAGTAGAGATTTCAAAATTTAAGCAAAATTAGAAACAGAAATAATTTAACTTAGTGTGGTTGAACAGGAATCATTTCAAGCAGAATAGACACTGTGGAGTTTAGGCAGAAAATTTCGGGTGGAACAAGGCTAACACAGAAGATGGAAGAAGTGTTGGATGAAACAACTCGGCTGATGTGGCCGGACAACCCCCGACACCATCGCAATAAATCTGCTCCCTTTGTCTCCCCGACCTGAATTAAGACCACAAGCCTTTCATTTTCTTTCTGGACCAAAGAGGTTTTTTAATGAAGCGTGAAGTTCCAACAAGTGATGCAATTGCCAGCTTTTTCATTTCTTCCCCCCGCTGGGAGAACCGGTTCTCACAAATATATTAATCCCATAGAAGTTCCCCGGGGTCTCCTCAGATTTATTTCTATTTTTTTAAACATCACAATCAACAGACTTGTCTTTCACCGGGATATTTAGATGTGTTTTTCATCAGAATAGAGCTAATGTATTCGGCATAAAGGTGTTACCTTGACAAGAAGATGAGTGTAAATTGGTATCGTAAATCTGTTTAGTACCTATGCCAATTAAAATCCCCGGGAAGATCTTGAAGGGAACCTGTTCTTGCTCGGTGTGAGAAGGCATTGACCTCTGCTGATAACCAATTTACCACAGCCGCCGCTGTCAATTTTCCCGGGCGTTAACGAAGATTGACTCAATTGGCGGGATTTGGGAACTTAGCTTCAATTTGTCAACGCCTCGGCGGTGATGGCGATATCCTCCTTGACGGCCCAGATTGAAGGATCCACGGAATATCCTTAATCTATCGGTCCAGACTGAAGGATCCACAGAATATCCTTAATCTATTGGGCCAGACTGAAGGATCCACGGAATATCCTTAATCTATTGGCCCAGACTAAAGGATCCACGGAATATCCTTAATCTATCGGCCCAGACTGAAGATCTACGGAATATCCTTAATCTATCGGCCCAGACTAAAGGATCCACGGAATATCCTTAATCTATCGGCCCAGACTGAAGGATCCACGGAATATCCTTAATCTATCGGCCCAGATTGAAGGATCTACGGAATATCCTTAATCTATCGGCCCAGACTGAAGGATCTACGGAATATCCTTAATCTATCGGTCCAGACTGAAGGATCTACGGAATATCCTTAATCTATCGGCCCAGACTGAAGATCTACGGAATATCCTTAATCTATCGGCCCAGACTGAAGGATCTACGGAATATCCTTAATCTATCGGTCCAGACTGAAGGATCTACGGAATATCCTTAATCTATCGGCCCAGACTGAAGACCTACGGAATATCCTTTATTTTAAGCTGTGGTCCCTGACTCATTCTGTTTGGGCATTTACGAATCTGAAATATTATTTTGGAAGCTGTGTCCACCTGAGTCCACCTTATGGCAATGGTTTCCGACTTCGATCTTTAGCTATGCAAGAGAACAAAATTTATAAGAGAAAATTACTAATCTATCTATCTATATATAAAAATGAATGTATGTGTGTGTGTGTCCTTTATGCCTGACCAAACCACTCATTGGAACGCCATGAAACTTTGGGAAGTTATTTAGTATAGTACTGGGAAGGTTTCTAGCAAATAATTTTTTTGAAATAACTTTTCGCCTAAAAATATTCAAGATAAATATTCTAATTTATCTGTTATAATTCAACAATCTGCTCTAAATCTTATCATGATGATACGATGATTTTGTAATGTAGAAAATTAGGAAAGACAAAATTCAGGATGATACGGCAATTTATTTGAGACAAGAATAATGATACAATTCCAAGGCAAGATACTATTCCTTTAACTTCCAATTACCGAGGGAACCAATTAATATTGATTTTATTCAACTTATCGAGTATTTTTCAATGGACCGGGAAATAATGTTCACTTTATCGAGAGATTCGTTAGACAAACCTTTACTCGGGTAAAACCCGGGCGAAGCCGGGTACATCCGCTAGTTTTGAATAAAATAGTTCAAATAGTAAAGTGTCATATATTGTGCCATGTTATGTCATATAGTTGGGCATTAAGATTTATCTTGATGAATTAAATATAGGAATTTTTGAAGGCACTTAGACACGAAGAACAATTCTTAAATATAAATTCTTGAAGACGGGTTTAGGAAAGTCGTAAAAAGCCATTTTTCCCACTGACGGAGTAGAATTCCAGCAATTTTTCAACACGCCAAATAACGAAAAAATAAAATAGAAATGAAACTACGGGAGCGGAACGGAAATGATAGGGGAGGAACAACCCTCGATCTAATTTCTCTGGTGTCTGGTGGAAAAAATACAATTTGAATGGAGGTTCACTCACTTAAAAACCCCATTTGTAGCAATTGTCAGCGCCAAGATAGAGCAGTAGGAGCTTTGGAAATATAGTCCGATGGAACGGAAACCTAAATAATTTCACTAGAAACAGATACTTTCATTCTCTACAAAAAGATAATATTGATGAACAACCAGAATCATATAAAAATACATATTTCAATATTTATACCTTGATAAAAATACATATATTCACACAAATCCAAATATATTTTAGTTTTCCTTATTGTCTTGTAAGAAACAACCTAAACCATGGGCGGCCATGTTGAATATTTAAAATCTCCATAATATGTTTATAATCATATACGGTGTATGGTGTCCATTCTATCTACCCGCTCATTTGCGCTCGTCTGCTTCCCATCGTCTGGTAACGCATGCGCAGTTCATTTCCTTTCTCTCGCCATAAACAGAGACAGACGATAACGTAGCCGCTGATTGGTTAGCAGGACAGACGGTCAAATTGTTGTCAAATACATTTCTAAGTAGCACAAGTTTGTTCTTCATATTTTGAAATTAATTTGTAAACCAAATATATATTATATTTAGTTTCCAAAATATAAAAACAAGTAGAATTTCTATTTTTAAATTATCAGATATACATAAACAAGTTTATAATATTTTGTTTTATATTGGCTCGAATTTTTCTTTCTAATTTTCCGACGGGTTGAACCTCAATTTTGAATCTATTTCTACGATGGCAAAAGTTGATGACGTTATTCTAAAAGTGTCTGTTATAGAAGTCGAATAACAAAGACGATAGCAGAGAGATAATAAATACAATAGGTTATTTTTGGTGTCCAGCTCATCTCAAGTGACTAAACCTCTGGAAGACCTAACAATGAGCCAAGAATTTCCTTATTATCATTATTATTTTGTCATTACACTGTAGGTAAACCGCATGAATACATGTCAATATTAATGTTAAATAACAAGACATCGCCAGATTTGGATAAGATCCGCTCGCTCAAAAATTGCCCCGCACTCTCCTCCTGTATACAGTGTACTCCGCTTATAACGAAGTCGCATTATCCATGACAATCACTTTGTTATATCCGAAGTTTGTTATATCCGCAGTTGGAAAAAAAAAATGTTTTGTACCAATAATTTTATTTACTATTCAACTCAAAAGAGCAACACAAAGATCAATAACAACCTCATCAGGTGTTTTTGGAGAAGTAGTTTGTGATTTTCTGTTAATAAAATATAAGCGTTTATTAAACAATTTAATTTTGTTTAAATAATGTAAAAAAATACTTATAATATGTTTGCATATTTTAAAATTGTATATTATTAACTTATTTGTTGTGTATCATTAAATTTGTGTCATTCACACGTTGTAATTTGATATATATTATGCATAATATATTAGTCAATTATAATGGTAAATGAGAAAACTTCGTTATAAACGGATAAAATAAAAATTTATACATGCAAATCACTTCGTTATAAGCGAAAATTCTTTATATCCGACTTCGCAATATCCAGAGTTCTTTTAATGGTTTAAGCCCTTCTTTTCTTTCGTGCAGACAATTTCATTCGCTATATGCGGAATTTCGCTATAACCGACTTTGTTATAAGCGGAGTACACTGTATATCGTACTTTATTTAAACTTCAATACTTCCAAATATTCAATTATTCTCGTTTACACAAGAACAAAGTGTTATATAAATTATAAAATATATAATTTATAAATTATATAATTATAAAATTAATGATTATTCTGTGTAATATATCAATTTTATCAATATAATTTGAAAATACTATTTTCTATTCTTCTGTTTTCAACTTTCGATGATGAAGTGTTGACTTTATATGAAAGCTGCAAACGTCTACCATATCAAATGGCATGTGTATGACAGTTAATTGTAATCGCTAAACTGGAACAAACCAACAAAGTCTATATATCAATACACAATATCAACACAACAAAAATGTTTTTTTTTATTTGAAATAAAATATTTATACATGAATGAATGATCTCTACGCGGAAATGATAAAATAACCGTATTAACCAGTACATATTTGACGGACACAAGTTTATATTTGGTGATTGAATTCAGCGTTTGGTGGGAATATTAGATTCTTCTCTTCTTGGATATAGGAATGTTTGGAAATGAAGCATTGGTCGGTACAATGTTGTGAATACTTTCTCCTAGAGCTTTCTCACCGAAGCTTATTGAATTGTTTTTGGTTTGTAAGAGGCGGTCGCCGTAATGTATTGAAATATAATGATATGGAATCATAAACCCAAAAATAAAAAAGTATAAAAGGCAGGGACATGGATGCTGAGCAAGGAGAAACCTGTAACGATCCATCGCCCCGAGATAATGCGCACAGTCGAGTAGTCAGCTCAACTTTCCGCTAGCCATCGTCCAAATGAAATGCCAATACGTCTATTTGACTTTATTGTTTTTTTTTAACACATTTTTAAAATTTAAATTAAGACTTTATTTTTCAAGGTGGGGTCAACGGAACAAAAATAATAGTATTTTTATAAAATAAAGGGATTTAAAAGCGCGAATATTTCTTTTATACATAAAACGAACTTCTACTGTCCTTACTGCGATGAAAAAATATATTGGGAGGGCTTGGCTCATCAGTGGTGAACCCTCCCAGCGGTTTCGCCAATTTAATCCACCAGACCGCTTCTCAGAGCTCCAATACTGTATTGGATCATTCTGCTTTTATATGTTACACTGAAGGATGGAATCTTAGAAATGGTTTTCAAGTAAACTATGGACATAAGCTTATAGGACAGTAGAATTACATTCAAATATTTGCTTCGAGCAATGCTCTTCAGCAAACTATAAAGACAAGGCCAGTTAGGAATAAATTAACACAAAGCAATAACGCGCCATCTATACATATAAAATAAAAGGATTTCATCGCAGTAAGGACAGTAAAAGTTCGTTTTATGTATAAAAGAAACATTCGCGCTTTTAAATCCTTTTATTTTAAATGTATAGATGGCGCGTTATTGCTTTGTATAAAGGTATTTTACATGTGCGTATAAGAAAAAGAATGTCCCTATTGAACAAATATTTTTGAAAAAAAAGTAAATAGAGTAAAGGTTACTTCATCAAGCTCTTGACCTGTAGAAGGAAGGCAGATGGAAAGTAGATCAACGCAAGAGTTAGATTGAAGTGCCATTGATGTGATCCTGTCCACTCAACAGTAAAGATCGCTGCGCTGAAAGTAATAAACTTCGGTAAAACCCCCCGATGTAAACGGAGTTGTCAACGCAGAGTTCACGGCCCAGTGTACACAGGCAGGCACAAAGTTGCCGACGAGGCAAAGTCCAGGAGGCCATAAACCAAGCTGACTCACTTCCCGGCCTTCAGCTGACAACTGAAACCTCCGAGTTCAACGTTCCACTGAAACTAGATCCGCGGAGTACTGGAAAAAAAAAGGTGGAACAAAGTACAGTTTCCTCGGGCCAAGTCGGCAGCTTCCACACCGTGGCGCAATACGCTTGGAACGAACGCTAGAAAATATAGAGATTGGAAGATATTCACGTACCTTTATATAATGCTCGTGCATTCAGCACAGTTTCCACAATATTTGACCTATGACAAGATATTGGTATGTAAGAAAGAAGAAACTGTCGAAGTTTAGATCTACGAATCTGTTCAGTAATCCGCCGACACACCAGCTAATTACACATGCGACACTTTCCCCATTACTACACGGTATTTTACTTCATGCGCTTTAAATAACTTTAGTAAAATATTTCTATTTAACCTATACCGGAATGTTTTCTGAAAGTTTAACAACACGCCACACAACAATACATATTCTCTCATATTACTTCTACCAATGATAATAAATAATATTATTGGTTGGGCACAAATGCTCCAGAGCCCAGACTAAACCGGATTATTTGCATGGGTTTATAAATTTTTTGAAAAGTTCATTTCCCCAAACTATTGGCCCAAAATTAGCCAAATATAACCCCCAGTTTTTTATTTTCTTTATTTTATAATGTCTTGTGAAATATCCATGCAGTCTTCTTTAAATAACTTGATAAATAAGTATTTTAATATTTTGAAATAATTTAAATAAAAAGTAGGGGTTCCAAAAATAGATTGGAAAATAGATTATTTTTATTTAAAAGTTTCTATTTGCAGGCTACAATATGTTTATAAAATGATTTGTATAAACTTATATAAGCGTTGTATTTGAACTCTGCGATGAGTTATTTGAATAAATTTTATATCAAGATTATATTTTACCTCTGGTTCTCTCTTCAGATCAACGGGGACATTATATCGCCAGGTTTTACATTAGCAGAAATAAAGAGTGATTTGCGGCCCTGGGTATTTATTTAGAAAAAATAAAAACGTAATTATCCCAGGGCGAGTTTGCGTAGTTATATATTTCTCTGGTTTGGCACTCACTGCTGGGACCACTTGGAGCAATTCTAACAAAAGGTTGTTTCGATACATATTTATTTTTCCTACATACCAAAAATTGAATGCTTTGTGCAACAGTGTATCAAAGAGATAATAAATACTATCAAGATTTTTTTCAAAACTTTATGATTTTTCTAACAAAAGAAATCAATAGTATTGTCGTGTATAGTATTTAATGGCATTCCGACATCCAAAATTGACAAAACAATGTCTGGCATGATCTAAGATGGCGGATGCCGATTGATTCTTCTGCGGCAATAAAAGCGCCCAGTGATAAAGTGGACGTCGCCGAGTGGGCAATATTTTGTGGTAATTCGGGTCGACATTCTTTATGACCGCAGGCCGTCTGAATAAGACTTCCCAGGATCGTAAAGCGTCGCGGAAACCCGGGTTCCGGCTGAAGGTAGCTAATTGGAAGCCGCTGCGGTGATTTACGCCGGCATGCCAGCGATGCTCCCCGTAAAATTGAGAGGGACCACCACATAAATCCAAGACATCAATCTAATCCTAATCACATATCGCCTGACAAATTCACTCCTGATGCTTTTTTTAATTGGGGAGATGAAGCACATTAGCTTCTCCCGAGCTGCTGGTGAGAAGGCTAGAGTGGAAATGATGGTCAAACCGCTCCAATTACCAGGAGAGGGAGCCAACTATGTTGATGTGAGTGGTTGGATCAGTAGAGTTCCTTAACTGGATTATGTCTCAGATCAAATATTTATTCTGTATTTTATAAATGGAACCGCTCAATTTAAAATTATTATCAACTTGGCAATAAATTTTTCAGAATAAAACTTTAAAATATTTTGAGCTATTGAATTTGATGATAATTTCATACCGCCACACCTGCAATACTGAAAAATGATCTATGCTCACAATGGTGAACCCTAACATCGATATCACCAGTTTCATTCCCAGACTTTTATATTGAAGTATATTTTACCCATATGGAAATCTTCCAAATAGACGCTCTAAGTTGCCTTGACCGATATTTGGCCAGACGACATTAGAACTTGGTGCGCAGAGAATATATTTATTGTCATGGGGTCCCGTTGTTTTGGGTGGTGTCCCCATGGTGTGTGCGGAACGTAATATCAAGGATTTTGCCATGGAAACAGAGAAATCAAAAGGTATGGATTTTCGTGTGCCAACGGTTTTGCGAGAACCGTGTAATCACCATGACGATTGTTATTTCTGTGTGTCTGCAAAATCACAGACCTTACTAGCTAAAACAAACAAACTTCTATCCTGATATACCATCAGCTAGGCAAGATATTCTTCACGACCTCGAGAATCCCATACCGACTCCTAGAACGGTCCAAGAATCCTATATATCGAAATCTCTGCAAATTAACTAGAATGCTACCAAGCATAGACTCTTTAATGATTCCTTTAAACGGAATTTGCAGACTTGTTTGCTACACTATGGCACCTTCCATACCTGTTGTCTATTTAACCCAAATGGAAGAAACCTATTCGACCTTTAATAAAATCGTAATTATACAAGTACCAATAATTGTGTGTGTGTGTTGGAAAGTTTGCGGCGATCTTATAACTAGAGGATTTTTACAGCGTTTGCAGAAAGGAAACACAAATTATCCTTGTTTTTTTATGTAAGAGTGAGACAGTGGAAAAGAAAGAATCATTATATGCAAAAAAAAAAGTAACCTGAAAAGGTATGTTTCTCTTAAGCGAACAAAATGTTGAAAATGAACCGTTTGTCCCCAAACTATATGAAAATGATTCTTCCCCTTTTACATTATCAAATTAGGGCTAATTAAAAAATATGTAAAGGCTTTAAAGAGAAAAATAGTGATGCTGTCAAATATTTAATGACTAAATTCCTAAAGATTAATTGTTCTAAGATAACGGAAGGTATTTTCATTGGACCTCAAATGCAAAACTGATAAATGACTGAGAGTTTATTTCAACATTGAAAGAAGATGAGAAAAGGCTTGGCTGTTCATCGAGGTTGATAAACACTTTTAGACAATAAAAGTCGCCGATTTATGTGAGAATAGTATAAAATATTATTTAGAAATTCCATTTAAAAAATGATCGGGTACCTATTGAATCTAAAATAGAATTTTATAGATCCAAACTTTCCTGATAATCTCGGTGCAAAGAGCGAAGTGAAGGCTACCAAGATGTTGAAGTCACTGAGCAACGATACAATGATCTGTGGAATCAACATATGGGGGCGTACATTGTTGGAATCTGATGACAAGAAATATAATATCCATCGTAAAATCCATAAATGCCATGTTCCTAAATATTGCTGCATCTTTAGAAAAAAATGTTTAGCAAAATAAAATGTTGTTTCGCATACACATTTTTTTTTTTTAGTTAAAACCTTCCATCTTATATGTAAAAATTATCCTGAGAAATTTTATGATAAATTTATATAAGTGTAGTATAGTTAGTAGTGTCTGATGAATATATTGTGTATTTAATGAAGTAAAATACAAACATAGCAAATATATGTAGAATATTGTTTCTTTATTTTATCTTCGGCTTATATATTTATATAACTTATACGAATAAAAGATTACACGAGGAGCTTCTTTTCCTCGTGTAATCTTTTATTCGTATAAGTTTAACCAAATATACTGAGTTCATTTATTCGTAAAATATTTATATAAGTTTAATGTCCTCCTCCAACAGATGAATACCATCAGTAAAATGCTTCATTTGCACAACTTGAGAAATTGAGCTAATCGAAAAAAAAATAGGCTCTCTCTCTCTCTTTTCATTTTGTGCAGTCGAGTGCAATTATAGATGATTTAATGAATATAAATGTATATGACATAATAAAAATATGATTTTTATTATTCATAAAATAATTAAAATTCTATAATCACAGAGTTAAATTTTAAAATGAAAAGGAATCCTTAACAAAAGGAATACAACCCAATATTGTTTTTGTTTGTAAATAGATAATAATATCGTTAGTTGTATGTATGCAAAAACTGCTTTAAAAAATAATCAAAATAATAAATATTTTTTGGGACAAAAGTTATCATTCATTTTTACCATCCACGACTGCATGAATTGGTAACGTAAATAGAATATACGTCCTTTTTTTATGACATATATACATGATGCTATTTGAAGCGGATTACTTAGTTATAACAGACAAATCAATATTTATCTTGATTTTTTCCAGATTTGTTCTTTTAATTCAAGGAGTTTTGAAATCTAAGGTTTTAGGAATTTCTTCCTCCTTTCAGAGAGGTCCAATCGCTGAAAGTCTCTATTCCCAACAGCTTGCGAGTTGAAATAGGTTCTCGCAGACCACCGGGTTTATATGGATGACAAGCAAATGGAGGTTGTTATTGATAAAATAAATGATTAAAATAATACAACAGGTTTCTGGAGATGAGTTTCTTTTTATTAATGTAATCTCAGGCATCTCTGCCCTTCTACAGGAATACGTAAAACGAATAAAATTAATAAAACGCCTTCAATCAAGTAAAATAAATGATGAAGAAACAACGAACCTATTACAAACTAATAGGATTGTAAGTGAACTGTCTTGGGTGCAATTATCCCTGAATAAATTGGGAATGCCAGGTTTGACGGTATTAACTTCGCCTCTTACCATTTACTTCAGTGTTCAACGATAGCTTAAAATTATCGTTATTGGAGAGTCAGTGTACACCTGAATGAAGTATATGAAATTTGGAGGGGAGAGATTACAAGAGTCGTTGGGCAAGCGTGAGGAAGCAGCGATCTGTTGGAATGTCTTCATTCCCCATTACCTGGAGGGTGATCTTTTACAAATATGCCCAACTTCTCTGGCCATGATAAATGAGTGCCGAACCGGTCCTGGAACAATGACAATCAATCTTGGGGAAGATTTACTCTGCTCCAGCTGGAGAAAGATGGATTCTGCCACCGCCTCTCCGTGTAATTTAATCTAGGATTTGACATTTCATTAGGCGCTGACATATTTTTCACCCTCGTATGAAGGCCGCGTAATAGCCTCTGTGCCATTTGTATTGTTCCCCCTCCCCCGTTGGTGAGTGGAAGTTTCCGGAATTTTTTTCGGCTCGGCCAGCCACAACACCCCGAGAACTATTCTTCTTGGGAATTATCTGCCTGCGTGATTTCTAAACATCGATTTGTTATGAAACTGTTTTAAACGACGTGGAGACTGAATGCTCCAAGCCGTCTTAATTGATATTTGGTGTAACGAGAATAATTCTAGCCAATCATGGCTTTGTATAAAAAAGCGCATTATTTTTTAAAACTCAGAATTACGCATACCTGTTAAATATTGCCTCGTACAAACCTGGTCAATCTTCACCCAACCGTATTACCCACCTTAGTCCAATCTTCACATCGCATCACACATGTCTCTACAATATTCACATCACACATGCTTGTTCAATACTTATATCGCATGAATGTATTGTCTGATATCAAAATACATTAAAAATACGTGCTAAAACGATCTCCCAAATCATCCAAGACTTATTCAAAATGCCCATGGCGAGAGTCGTTGCTCTGACAAAGATTGCGATCATTAGCTTGAGGTTTCTCTTCAGTTCCAGGTAGTTTGTTGTTTTGGTTCAGTTTGTTTTCCTGCTCGGCCCAACAGATTAAAAAGGCCTCCCCACCCAACGGAGTTCCCAGGAGCCCTCGCAGTTTTCCTGTTTTGCAGGCACGTAACCAACGGAGTAGGGCTCCGCCGCCACTAATTGGCGCCTTTATTTACTTACCACCAGGGGCAGAACGAGTTTCTGGTTAGCCAACGCCCCCCCGGATACCAGTTCCTGCGAAAAAAAAAAAAAAACTCCCGATAAAAACGCTAATGCTTCAGATCGTATGTCTTCACTTGAGTCGATGGCACCGAGCCTGCTCAACGTCTGCATCCTACCTACCCAGGATGTAAACAACCTCTGGATAAATTTTCATTTTATATTTTATTCTATTTGTATTCGGGAAGGTCCAAACTGTCGACAAATTCTATTCCCGCAGTAAATCTTTTAAATATAATAAATTGATTCAAATGGCTTTCCCATTCTATCAAAAGTCCAGCCCGCCGATGAGTGCAAGGAACAATTAGTACGTAAACGTAGAGTCGCATTACTTATAAAAGTGAAGATATGTATACAGTAAGAGCTCCCGCGATATCTAGTTATTTTACCCGAACAACACGCAAAGAACTGCCTAGGAAATAACTTATGGGACATATTTGAAAAATCAACTTTTAGATCAGAAATACACAAAGATATCTATCTACAAATGGTCTCAGAAGTCCTCTGATCTCGAGTGAAAAGACATCAACTGTAATAAAACCTGGGAGAAAGGCGCACACATTCTCAACTAATCTTATTTTGTTCTCTGAATTTCCTTTAATACAAATAATGTTCAACTACAATCTTTCAAAGTGGAACTGAATAAACATTAGTGTAAGGAGAGAATATTTGACAGTTATCGGCGAAATGGTTATGTTTTTAAAGGTTTGCATGTTTTCAATTGCCACTGAATATATTAAACTATTTATTAAACTAATTTTAAAAAATAGTCTCTCTGCTTTTTTTAGAAAAAAATTAAATGAAAATTAATATTTTTGTTTTTATTTCTCGCACCATCTACAAATGTGCAAGTGAAGCAAAAGATCGTGGAAAGGAGAAGGGCGAAGATTAAACCGAATAGAGACATTTCGATGAGCAATTAAGAGTAGCAGATATTACGAGAAAATAGAGCAATTTGGATTTATTTTTGTGAAGAGGTTCTTGCTAATGCGAGCCTGGGGCGTCGTGCCTGCGGGATGGTTTAATCCGCGTCACGATTTTAATGAATTTGTCAGCAAACCGGCCGGCCTTTCTCTCTGCTCCATTCCCAGCGGACTTCTTCGATGTTTTGAACGATCCCAATTGTGTTTTATTGCCATTATTAAATCTAAGAAAGTATTCTGTAGTTTCTCAAATAATTCGCGTTGTGGTCGCGATATAATAATGGAAATTCGTGAAACGCTATGGAGGCATATTTTTTAGCGCGATTGTTTCGCAAATTTTGATCACTTTTAGAATTAAATTTCGAATATAATTGCTTTTTATCGAAATACCTTTATACATTAAACACAGACAAACACTGCAATGTTTCCGTTTTATTCGAAGGTTTCCGAGATCTCTTATCGCTCTCTAAAGACAATTGGGACCACAATGTAGGTTAGAAAGAGTGTGTGTTGATATACATAAAATTATTTATTAACAAAGGTTTTACACAACAATAAATATAAGTTTCTAATTTTGAAAGCTTGATATTTGAACAAAAAGATACTCATTTTGCAGTATGTACATAAAACTTTTCTTCTCAAATCTCTTTCTGAATTCTTCCGCTAAAAACTCAGCGATGTATTTGTGATATAAATACTTGCTCTCAAATCACGAGAAAGACGTCAGTTTTGTTGAATTTATTTAATTGAGAGAATCCTACTTGTAACACACATTGTAAATATTCTTAACTTAAAATTAGTTTCTTTTGACACAATATTTCAGCCATGATGATTTTGCACTGCCCTGCAAAAAAGATAAAAGCTCCAAATGTAAAATTGCTAAAACCTTAGCGCGTGTTTGGATATTAATTAAATTTTACAAGATATTTTGATTTTATAAATATATAAACATTAAAAACAAGTTTTCGGAATTGAGCTCAATCTACACATCGTTAAATATATAGAATTAAAGACATTTGAAATGAAAGCCATTCCTATTTATCTCACCAAGTCCATAAGACCTAGTATCTACATATAATGATTATTCGAACTTCGTCTGGCTCAATAAGAACTTCAATACTTGGAAATTCTTGGTGCTTAATAAGATTGGACATTGCAGCGATATCAAGGCAGCTTTCACTGCATCAACAATGTTGTTCATTAGTTTCACCTTCAAGCCACACGTAATAACCTAGTAGTTGAAGATTTTCTCCTGTTAAATTTTGATCCTGGGAGAAATGTCATCGTCGCAGAAGAAGTCAAGCTTGGCATGTTCAATATGCCTCTTTCCTGAGGAAGCGTTCACTGAAGAATAGCCAATGTTGCTGAACGTCTACTGTGAGTTTTCAACAACCGCATTCATTTTCACGGACACTTGAAGATGTTCGGTAATCGCTCTCGTCTCATGTGGTGAGTTCTTCCCTCTCTCTCCGGACTTCACGGACGAATGATGCGGAGAATAACAAGATATCGGCGAGATTGTAGCCATGACGTCATGCCGTTTAATCTCCTATGCTGCCACAAGTTACCTGCAAGAGACACAAAAGCAACGATTCGGCACTTTTTTGGTTATGGGCATTCAATCAAATAGTCTCAAATTACTTATACACTCTTTTATATATATATATTATATAATCTAAAATACAAATATTTTATTTTTTTAAAAAACATATATTTTATTTTTTCATTCATTGACTATTATATATATTTGACCATAGATGCAAAATATACCACTTTAATTATTGTTGTTGTAAATATGTAAAGTGAACCCTACCTTTTCTAATGAAAATCACGAATATAGAATTCATTTTCTAAATTTTATATTACTGTGATATAAATAATTTTATGTATATTTTTACTTCAAGAGATTCAAAATAAAAATCTGCTTGAAAGGTAAATAATTATCTTCACTTTTCCACGACTGCACCTCTTTTCAACAATCAAACACACAAAAAATTTCTAATCTATAACATATATATATACTAAATGTGCTACATGAATTATATAAGTTTTAAATTTAATGTTAAGGTAATTTTTATATTTGATTATCGCATTTTCCCCTTTAAAATATAAGAAAAAATCTGGGTATAAACCCCAACTCTTAATATAAAGTCCCTTTTGAGATAGAACAGTTGAGATACCAATTTGTAAACTTCTAGAAAAATGTTATATACGTTTTTGGGTATTGGAAACGCTAATACGTTTTAAACCTTTTTCTATACACACTCTACTGGCCATTAAAATTTATACATCAGGAATAAATGAAAATAACAAAATGATATTTAACGATCAAAAACATTATATTGTGAATAATAAGTGATTGAATTTTCAAGAGATTTGGAGATATGGATCCTGAGCACTCTGGCAGCAATGACAGCACTTATATGTCCTTCCTTGTGTTTATTCCTTGCAATTTTCCTGAGTTTATTCCTATATATGATTGAATAATCCTAATTATTCATACTTTATTGAAAGAACCGTGATCTTAGCCAAAAGGCCAGGAAAGGTTTTTAGAAATAATCCTACTTTTTTATTATTTATTTAAAGAACATTTTAACTGTGCTGCTGTTTTTTCATGCTTCCTCACTTATTTGTAATATATTTTTATATTTTGATAGAACATTCAACTTTGTAAAGATTTGAAAAGCTTTTCACCTATAGAATCTCATATTTTAACCTTTTGAAATATAGATTATATAAGTTATAGCTTTGCTTTTGCTGTTGTCGGGTCCAATGAAGAGTCCCAGATGTATCCATGCATCTCTATCACAGCAGTCGTAATGTCCTCTATCTTGGGTGTGTAAAGCTGCTGCTCTGGGTATATGTCAAATTTCTGCAAGGCTGCGGCCATTGCTGGGCATGAAAATATGTGGGTGGGTTCCACACCAGGACAATTGTCCTGTAGGTTCTTGTGCCATCTGGATATATTGTCATTCCTTTGTAGTGTTTAGTTCCGAGTCTTGTTACGGTTTTTGTAATTCTTCTCTCAGAGTTTATTTCGCATATTTGATCTTTCCGTTAGTTATAGCATTGAAGATATAAATTTATTCACAACATAGATTATTGAAATAACATCGAAAGAAAAATCTATTTTTTTACAACTTCGGCAATATATAATATCGGCAACCGAAAATAAAAAGGAGCAATCAGTAATAATTTACCCTCCGTCACACATATTGATTTCGTCTTCTCTTCTTCCTTCTTATCTCCACTCAATCATATCAGGGTATCAAACATTTTGTCTTGTAATTTATGATTAGGATTGCTGCTCCTTTGTATTTAGTCTTCATAATTTGACTTTAAGTACATAATATAGATGTTTCTTTGGTTCTATTTCCAGACTTTGAGGCTGAACTAAAGGAAGAGAAGCCGAGCACTTGACACACTCTGACCTGGTCGTGAGAGAGAATTCCGCGGATGGAGGGGCGGCGACCCCGTCAACAAGCCATGAAATCCTGATTAGGGAGGCCAGCTTTACGTCCGTTTTATTGGCGACTCGACCCTGCCCACTAAATTATCTTTACGGCCTTCAATTTGAAACCCCACGTAAAATTGGCCCGGCATCAGATTTGTAGACAACCAGCGAGTCTCCTCGGAACATAGGTCGTTTGTCAGGTCTACATATAGACGAAGCCAGCCACTCTATCATGGCTTTCATCTAAAATGTTCACCAGAATAGACTGTAATTCCTTCTGTAATACGTCGTATATTGTTTATTGCACCACAAGACAATATTTTATAATTTCCCCGAATCACCAATCTAAAAAGTAAATTAATTAAAACACAAGCTTGTATATATTTCGAGAAATATATACGCTTATTTATTTAAAGAAAACAAACTGAAGAAAGATTTTTTAAAGTTCAATGGATACGTTTTTAATGCTTTCTACCTTCTCATTAAAACTGCAGCTTTGTGTTTGCTTCCCAGATATCAACAAAACCGAGGTCGCTCGCTACAAACATGCTCGACTTTATACCGGCAAGATTATTTTAAATAGTTCTGTAAAATATGATTCAGTGAAATTCACTTCAAAAGAACGAAAAAACATTTTTTTTTATTATTTCACTAAAGCTAGAGTGATGAAGTTATTAGAACTCTATTGTGAGATTTAAAAATGGCTGTAAATCAATAAACACAAGTGGTTTATCACATTTTACATATCAATTAAAAAGAAAAAAACATATCTTATGGTACATAAAAATAAAACATGCCGTTGTAACAATAAAGTTGCTATAAATATGTATGAAAGGTTTTTAAGTAATCCTTTTTATTTTTTTCTAGTTTAATACAAAGTCAAGGGCCAAGTTGATTACCGCATGCTGATTGGACAATAGGCTTTGGTGATATGTATGTAAATATGTGAATGAACAAAGGAACCAGGGATCTAGGAAGTAAAATTACGAAAACTAAAAAGTCCGATCGTGTAAATCAAAGCATCAGCAACAGTCTTCTTAGCTATCAAAGTTCACGTATAAAGCTCAAAAAGAAAAAAAAAATCTGTAGGAAAAATCAGAATGAGTATATTTAAGATGTTAAAAAATAACTTATATTTTAGTGCAGCAAATAAAGCTGTAACAACGTTCAGGCACAAGGGTCGGCAGCTACTTGTCATAGATGCGTTACGGAAAAATGGAAAAAAGAAAAGAGCTAAAAATGTGGAAATATGCTTTAGAAATACATTGGACAAAATCTGTTTCGCCGATAAAATAAACAAATTTATTGGCCGAATAACCCTTCAACGAGAACAACAATCGCCTGCGCACAAAAAGTTTGGCCCAATAAGAATGACGACAATGAAGGATGTATTGATGGTCGAATGGAGATTTTAGGGTAGTTAGAGCGTGTCAGGCAGGCAGCAGCAGCAGGCGCTGTGAAAACTTAATTACAATGTGCCCGTCAACATTCCTCCTCTGTCAGTGTTATGTATCTATCGGCGCATGCGCCGCCCTCAGCGCCACACACCATGCCTGACCAAATCCTGGCTGCAGCAGCCGGGCTCCCTCCACCGCCCCTCCCGGCGCCCATCCCGCTCGACCAACGCACACACGAGGGCCGCTATGTGTGGGACCATCGCCTCGCCGCCGCCGCTGCTGCAGGGTGAGTCCATTTTACCTCTTACTCCACACCAGGAACTTTGACCTAAACACATTGTTGTCCTGCCATCGTGAATTACACTCGACGACGTATAGAAACTTTAGACGACAATTCAATAGTTAGATTGCTGATTCACAGGCAGACGGCGAAGTAAGATTTGGATGAGTTTTGTCATTCCATTGTGTTGTCATTCCACACGGGTAATTTAAACTTATAAATACTTGACAATAGCTTCTCTACCATGATTATCCAATCAAACACAGACAGTAAATACTCGTTAATTGAAAACAAGCTCTTTCTATTCAATTTTGTATCTTCACGAATTGTGTCCTGATCTAAACCTCTAACTTTCCATTAATCCAAATATATTCAATTTATGATTCCATAATTCCATCCCATTTAAAACAAACGGAAGGTCCGTCATATGATGCCTTCATTGTTTCTGACTTGAAAGCGACGTTAAGAGAACGAATTGAGAGCTTCTTTCCATTCTCTCATTGTGTCTATATATATCTTGAATTGTGAATTAATCCATTTGGGGCCTTTGTATAAATAGCCTACGTTAAATGTGTCAATCTGGAAAATTATGATCTGACCTAAACCTTACTTGAAGGAATGAATTTCCTATGCCCTGATTCCACCCATTTCTTATACAAAGAGCTCACAAAACCTTCCTTTTGGTTCTTTCCATTCTGTCGTGTTATTGGGCAAATTCAACTGTAGATCACTGTAGTACGTGGCTCCAGGAGCTGACTCATTGAGTTCTAGGTCCACTCTAACGTGCAAATTTTAACACACTATTGTAGTGGAATCTTTGATATGTAAATATTGCTCTCTATTACGATTCTCTTGAATCAACAAGACTAAACTTTCGTCAATCAAAAATACTATGTAAGATTCTACCGTTCCGATATGTTCCAAGAATCGTAATTTAAACTTAGGAATATTCGCTCTCCATTATGATTCCAGTCTGTTCTCGAACCATTCGTTCATACTCGAGATCCATCGTTTAACTTCACGAATCCCGTCTCAGTACGAGTCCTCGCACCACAGTTTTGTCAATCAACATTCTTGACTTGATAGTTCAATATTCCTTGGATATCTATTTTATAAGCCGTTTCCATCTTTATTCACAAATCTTACTTAAAGTCTCTCATTTAATAAGAAGGTTAAAGCCTTTGTTTATATATGATCTTCTAATTCCTATGGAATTCATTACGATTCCATTCCTTCTATTACTGAATTCAACAACGGAGGTTAAACCTTCGCCATTTTCAAAACCAAGGTATTAATATTACATGGGTTATCTATCGTTACATTACAAACCTAATTGTCAAGATTTGGATAAAGCGTCTGTAGAGGGCGCGACATGCTCCTTCTCTCTCCGATGCTCAAACGCCAATCAGCTCTTCTGACCGGAATGTCCGTTTATTTTTAGCAAAACATAAACACAAGCCGATCCACCGAGCCGCAGGGTAAAATTCCTGAAAACTCTCTAAATGGAACTGCTTCATTAAGATATTAATCAAAACACTGAGATATATCGGTTTAAAATGGCATATCTTGGATAGCTGGTTGTTGAATTATATGGATTGTGTGCGATGTTCTTATTAAGATATATGACCCAACTATATTCTTTTATTTATTGAACGGTTTAAAGTGGCTCAACTTTCCAGCCCATTTATTCGACTCTGTCGAGATGTGGCGTGAACTTGAGTCGAGATGTGGCGTGAACTTGAGAATAATTCAGATTTCCGGCCGCTGGACTAACAGCTGAATTCCTGTTCTTCCAGACTTCACATCCAAGTGTGGCGAATGTGTTTCCTGCCACGTGTCGCGACATTTCGTCTGCTTGGAAGGCCCTTCAGCGAGTTTGTTATTGAGCACCATCACACAGTCTTCAATTTCATATTCTTCTCTTGAGGCCATTGAAATTCTACAGAAAACCTGCATAATTATCAAGACAGTTTTTAGATCCTCAATTTCCATGAGAAAATATACGAGCACGCGCACACACCTTCCTATCAAATCTTCCATAGACAATGAATGAGTGGGTTTGGCAGCCTCAGGTCAGTTGGTTGCTGTCAGAAATGACAGTTCACCTAGAAGGAGGAAAACTCTGATTTCAAACAAGATAGGTACATGACCTTGATCGGAAACTCAGCATTTTTTTTAAGGAAACTCTTTTAATAAAAAGTGCACTAAAAAAGGTAAAATAATTCTTTCATCTTCTCTCCACCACATTAAACAATTACAATCAACATTAAGCGGGGCACTCATCATTTTATTGGGTAAACATAAGCCTGCTATTGTGTGCCTAACTAACATGAGTCATATTCGAATTCACGATGGAGCCTTTACTTTTAGTTACATGAATCTAAAATTTTGACGATGGTATCTAAAATAAAATAATGTCCCCTTTTTATTGAATTTTTTATAAAACGTGTTTTCTTAAAACTTTTATTTTTTTCAATTTCGGTTTTCTCTCTAGATATGTACACTACTTGCTCACTCGCGATGACAAAGTCTATTATTATTTTGATCTAATTTTCTTTTGTTTACATCAGGTTTTCTACATTTTTATTTCTACTTGTGTTTAGTTACCGTAGTAAAGCATTATTCTGAACTCTTAAAAAATAATAATAAAAAACTCTGCCTTATTATTTCTACTTTTCTTTACGTTTCTTCGATAAATTTTTACTTAATTGCTTTTCCTTACTTTTTTTTTTTCATACGTATAATCAAAATTTTCTTCGTTTCCTTTTTTGTTCATTAAATTTCTGAATTTTCCACCTACTTAACGTACTTCATTACCAGAAGTTATAAACATTGGGCACTTGTAATGTCATCGGGGTTTAACAAGTTTACACATTTTCAGGCTCCTTAGGTGTGTGGTCTGGAAGTATATTCAAGATTATATAAATACAATATTTCTGGACCTCCAAACATCCAGAGTCAATTAGGTAAACAAAATATTAAAAAAATACATTTTCGATCACAAAACTATTCGATCCCAAAACATTGTTTTACTGGCGTTCCATTAGCTTCGTATAGAACATAGCAGTATGATTACTAAACTTCTGCAGAGAATTCTTCCATCCTATAAGATGGCTTCGTGGAGACTCAGCAACCTTCAAACAATGTATTGGCCAATCTTTCGGCAACCCACTATCGCCCTTTTCAAGGTGGAAACGTCGGACGATAAATTTGTGAAAACGTCGTTTAAAGCTTTCCACCACGATGGGAACTTCTGACATGTTTGAAGGTTGGTGATTAATGCGGACCCTAAGTCATAAAGGTTATAGTTTGGAATTCAAGAAGATAAACACCACGCATCCAAAGAAGTCTGTGATTTCAATGCGTGCACTTACTGTCTTCCCAAGGCAGGGAAATGATCGGAAAACTGTCTATAATTAGATGGCTAAATGAAGAATGAGGGGGGAGGGGGCCTCTACCATTTTTAGGACTATAGGGAAGTTTTACCCAAACTACAATCCTCAGGTGAAAAACTTGAAAATGGTCGAATATTTCTTCAACCTCAATTAGAGAATGGAATCATTATTTACCCCGTTTAACCAAATATAGATAGATAACATTCTATCAACTTCCTCCACACAATAATGAATGACACTATCACAAGTATATCTATTTATAAAATATAAATTTATTGAAATTGTATTTTGTGAGTAGAGAGAATTGGGTAAGAAAATTTAAAGAATTTCATATCTTCGGTAATATTCTCTTAGTGTACATATAAATATGAAACGTTTAGTTTTACTGAGTTTTATTCACAATTATATTTAATGGATTTATGCCTTCTCTCTATAAAATGTTCAAACATGTCAGGGCATGCTCAACAGTCTTTGATTTTCAGACTTAAGTCTGATCATCTACGGACAATGACTTTCCAGAATGGTTGCAAGGTTTTCCCACTAGGTACTAGGTGAAATTCTCAACCTGCAACCCTAAAACACATTATTGACTGTATTGACTCATCTATTGATTAGTTCTACTCTTCCCCGGCAGACACCATCAAAAGACCTTATAATATGATTGAGTGGAGATAAGAAAGAAGAATGCTCAGACGACCGCATAGAGGCGAACAACCAACACAGATGTCAGTGAGCTAATCAACGCAGGCAGCAGCTGAAGGAAATTTCTCTTTCCGTCGTCCTAATTACGAGAAGTTCGAGGATCCCCCGTGTCAGCGCATATGCCGGATGGCATTGATCATCGCGTCATTAGCTTGAGCGACCGACGCACGAGATGTCGCAACGGGCTGGGGCACCGCATGGGGACAGTTGTGTAGCTGTTTGTTCCCCTAGAAACCGGTTCGCCACGGAGCCCTCTCTCTCAATTGTGGGATTTGAAAAAGTCATCGTTATCAACTCGTCAATAGAGAACTAGGTCTAATTGTTGCTAAGCCGCCCTCAGTTCTGTACAACAGTGACCCTGCAAACAATCCAAATTCCTCCCCGTTGTTCAATAGCAGGGGCGGACCGACCATTCTTGGCCGCTTCTTTCTTCGGCCCTAATCTCTCCTCCCTATTTGGAGAGGCGCAGCTAACTTCAACTCTATTCCTCTCAAGTATAGTAGCGCCTTGTGCAAATAAGC